>CAFUXE010000321.1:285159-359359 GCA_903364295.1 Serranus cabrilla
CATGATCATATGTATCTTTGTATTTAAATAGACTAACTGTACTGAGTATATGTTTGTGATAGGGTCCTTTATGGGCCTTGAAATCCCTGTTACCAAAATCAGGCACCAAACATGATGCATTTTCCACTATCAGTACTGCATGTACATTTACCAATGAGTGGGGCAGTAAACGCTTACAGTCCCAAAGTAAATCTGGTGAATGTGTACATTTGCTGCTTAATCTGAGTCGTCACAGTGGTGCAAGGTTAAGCGGTCTGTAGCACCATGGAAAATACAACCCCAGCCTAATCCCTTAAATCTTGGCAGATCTAGCAGCACACGGGAAAAACATTCCAGCCAGCATTACTGGAAACAGATACTATGTGATACACATTGTCCCATTGTTAAATGTTAGATTAGCTCAGCCTCCTGTGAAAAGAGCTTTCCCATTTGGTCACCTGATGTTTGTCCCATCTTTGGCAGGAATAAATGAAATGGATAGATAATTGCAACCTCCATTTAAATCATCCTATTGCCCCCAACTGTATATTGTGTAACCTAAGCGTATAATATGGATTTTTCCACTTTGTCTCTGTGATTGTATAATTGAGTGCTTGGGGTTTTATATTATTTGACAAGTGACTTTGCAGTCACGTATAAAGCCAGCCTTTAAAAGGGCCTGAGGTCTTCGTGGCACCAGCAGTCTGTGACTTAAATGCTTAAATTAGAGAGTCGCTGTTTAGAGCTTGTTACAGCATCACTTGTCGTGACGACAAAGTCAGCCAGCACCCTCACACAGCTCCAGCCACCTGTCTGCTCTGTCCCGGGGGGAGGTGAATAAGCAAGCGGTCCAACACATCAGTGTGTCAGTGCTGCGAGCGGTGCCAACCACAAGGTTAAAAGGACGGCAACCTTTATGTACTGCTGTTCACAGAGAGGTTATGCTATTTCTGATCGTAACTGGGTTTGAAAGAGTTGTTTTTTCCATTTTGTAGCAACATATCATCATAGTTTCATAGCTTCTCTTGGGGAAGGAATTAAAACTAAATCAGAGATTTGGGCTGACTTAAAGCCTGACACCTCTTCACCCATATTTCAGAATTCTGGACTCAAAATATGAAAACACGTTTCTGTCCCCCTAAGGCAATCTTTTAAGTTAGATGTTTTGGGGGGAAAATACAATTAAATATGAGCATGCAAATGTGTTGCATTGACTGGAAGGATAATGAATCTAAATGAAAAATTCATAAGCAAAGGTCTGTTTAAAGAAAACATTTAAATAAGCCTACTGGGTTCCCCTATTTATTAATCAATAGACTTCAATTTTTAGTTGTCAACATGAAGAATAAAATAAAGATTGATATTTATGCACCTATACAGGGAGATATTCCCCTCCTGTGAAAATCGTTCTCGTTAAAATGTGTTTTTTTCCCATTGGGATTAATTAAAACTCCTGTGGAGCTGTACTTTGGAGTGTTTGTTTGACAATTGGAGGATTTTTCAGTGACACTATCCTTACCCAGACACCCAGCCTCTCACTGCACTACACTGTAGTTTCAGTCGATGCTCTCTGCCATCCTGTATCCATCAAGCTTAGCGTCAATAGTGCTGATGGCCGACTCCCTGGATCGAGGTCTGTGGATGAGAGATGTGTTGCAAAGTGCCAGACTGGCAATCAACTACTTGTGAAAAGCTTCACTCAGGGAGAAGAAGCTCTGATTGGGATATTTAACATACAATAAATACTAAAAATGCTTATGTTGCTTGGCTCTATTCAAAATTTAAGACTGCCCTTATGGCATTTATTTGCCTCCAAACCTTAATCAAATAGATAACATACACTCTATATAAAAAAATGATCAAATGCTACCAGGCAGCCTCACTTCTGCTCTTTTACATGAGCGTTGGGATACATCAGCAGCCATGACCTGCCACCTGGCCTGTAAAGTGCTCCTCTTATCAGCTGGGAATTTATGTCAGTACATGTAGTGCAATAGCTACATTCACAGATAAAACCATCTATCTCTCTCTGGCTGATGGCTGAGGACATAGAGTTTAGGTCATGTGGCTGTTATAGTAAAGAGATAACTGATGATGCGATGACCCCACCACGTCACCGAGATTGGCACAGACAGAGTTTTATGGCCCAGAAAAGGTCACTACAGCCATAAACAAAATCAGGTGCCGACTGAGCGGGCAAGGTTGTTGATTAAAACTCCAGAATTTTGCTCATAACTCCATGGAGAACTTATAAATGAGACACGGGCTCATCGACCGATCTCACCATCAGTATAACTCAGACACAAAGGGTAGTTCAATAAGGTGCTAAAGCAGATAAACAGCTGACATTTAAGGCAACAAGTGGCAAAAAATAGAGCAAGAAAAATAAAACAGACAGAAACGATGGCGCCATTTCATACCATCGGAAAAACGGTCGGTTGCACAGCTTGCGAAACAGGGTAGATTACCGTCATCAAAGATCTTTCAAAGTGCAGACTGCTGAGCTTCACTGAGTTGGCAGCATTGCCGTCTGACAGATTTAGATAAGAAACTGATTGCTTTACAGTATTTTTATGTCTGGTATCTCTTTGAATGTTGTCATTCTGAAGACATGGAGGAAACCAGTCAGGGTCACATTTTAAACAAGCATCTTCACTTAAGTTAAGAATATGTAACGGAATTGAAACAAAAATGTCTGCCCAGAAAGCTTATCTAGGCTATGCATTTAAACTAGCGAACTGAGAGAGAAAATTCTTTTAGCGAACGTTCCCCCTGAATGTCATTTTGTCCACAGATATTACCATGTGTAATGTGTGTTTAAGAATGGAAATTACAGTGGCAATAAAAGTCAAGGTTCCACTACAATTCTTTGCTACATGTCTGGTATGAGTGTGGAACATCTAGTTAAGTGTCTTTATCACATGAAGACACTTTTCCCCGAGATGACCATAATGATGATAGATTGATGGAGACCATCCATAGATCACGCAAGCCTCTCTATTACCCAGTGCGGTGGAGTCCAAATGGAAGGAGTCACAAGTTTGGTTGTGAAAATGATGAATTATAAAGCTGTTTGTCAGACATTGAGAACAGAAATTTGCATTTGACTTTGCATACTGCTGATGCTGCAAAGAGATGCACAATGGCATTTCATTCCATTTGTGATAGAGTGCAATTGTCAGGCTATGAGCTGGAGTGTCATAAAATACATGTTTATTGAGCAAGACAGCCAGCCTCAGACAGGCGTATTTGTAGGCTCTCTAGGTTCTAGACAGACGCAGCAGAAGGCTGTATGACTCAATCACAACAGAGCAATCGTCAACAAATCAGATGAAACCATATCTTTTTTAAATCATACTGTGAAAAGAATTTGTATAAGCACGTAATTATAATGGCAAATCAGTAAGACTTAGTGGACTTTCTGTGTCTGAACTTGTTGTGTTGAGAATTTAAATAGATCTTACACGACCTGAATCATACATTCATTATTCTATGACACTTTTTTTTCCTTTGAATAGCCACATAAAAACAACAGAAGTGTCAGATTTTTTCATTTCCAGATAATACCGCACAGAGGCGTGACCACGATCCCTGAGATAAGATTTTTAAGCCACAGAGGTAGATGGCTGTCATTGGCAATCTGTAGTTTTATTTTCTCAAAAAGGCCCTTTGTTCTTCCCACTTATCATCCACTTAAGCATGGAGAAATACTGTTATCAGGCCTGAAATGTATTATAATTGATTAAAACTATTGAGAGGAACAAAAGGACAAAGAGAGTTAGTAAGACAGACAGCCAGTGATGTTTGGAGGAGATGATGGCAGGAGAAACCCTGGCCATCCAGCAGAATTTTAATTACTGCAGGCAGCAGCACTTCTCGCAGACTAATCTCCTCCACAGTAGGATTTATAGGCATTACTGATGCTGACAAAGTGATCGCTCAGGGAGAGATAAAACATTACAAAATAAAGCACGAAAATGGATATGAATAACACTTCCTCCTCAAGGCAAGGTTGTTTTAATGTTTGTTTCACTAAACTCAATTGCTTATTAACAGATTGCTATGGATTATTACATTCAGTAAGTGTGTGTTTGTGCGTGGTTGTTAAAGCTTAATGAAACAATTTGAATAAATTTTGAAAAATTGTATTACACTGACCTCTAATTATCAAGCGCTTTTGTTCTAACCAGCTTGAATAAAAGTCTTTCAGTGGAGTTTAAGCATCACTAGTATGACTTTCCTCAGCAGCAAAGGTTAATGCCATTTTAAAGCCGACGTGAGTGGAAAATAGTAATGATAATTTCTACACTAGCTGTGATTTCTAACACTTAAAGTTAGGACATCCGCCTCACCCCTGCATTCCTCCCCCCCCTCCTGACATTTCTATTATTGAGAAACAGCAACTCCAGGATAGCATGCTACTGCTGCCGCACTATATCCGCTCCGACTTAATCCTCCTGGCATTTCACTAGCCTGCTCTCCTTCCTCAGACACGCCAAACTATTTAATATTTAATCCACTTTAGATGGGATTACCACGCTACGGGTTAGTTGAAAATTTTGGCAGGGGACGGCCTTATCAATGGTTATGATGCATGGCAATTTTTTTCTTATTTCCCTTTGGCTATGAAATGGAACATCAGTTGATTGTGCTTGTTGAGGGTGAACAGGGATTGATGAGAGGTCTGAGTCTGCAGAGAGAGTTGGTAATGAACAAATAAATCAAACATCTCTCCGAGATTGAGCCGGTGTCTCACCGCCTGGATCGCAAAGTCACACCACATCAGACTTGCTAAAGAAGATGATCAAGGGCACTAATTGAATTGCAGCATACACACGTACAGTGCAGCATGCCCCACCCCCGAACAACGCGGTGCTATCACCTCACTGGGTATTGCCTTTAATTTCACAGCCTCAAGTCAATTTCACAGCCTGCAATCTCCATATGTTAATCTACAGAAATGTAATTTCTGTTATTAGTGGCAGTCCTTCGGCCACATGCTCAAGTGATCACACACACACACGCATGCACGCACGCTGTGAACAAGACACCAGACTACCCTGAACGGACACACATACACCCACGAGGTTTAAGTGAGAGAGCAAACATCTTGCATAAATTCAGAATGCATTCATTCAGCTGGTGTAGGAAATTGCTGGCTGGTATTAAAAGGAACAGTCTGAGAGAAGATAGTTATTTTAAAAAGACGACTTTGGTTCGACATTCACTTTCAAAATGGTTCTATGAGCAGCAAAAGGATATTGTGACTTTGTGTTGAGAAATTACGTGGGAGGGAATAACATTCTACTGAATTGAACGAACGGAGCACATAACTTCTAGTATTTTCCTGTAAAGGAGAGCTGATGGGTTGAAGCAGAACACTCACGGTATGATTAATGCTTTAAGTAAAGCTTTCCCTATATCTACATTGTTAAGACATTTCCTTTAATTTCGACACTTCGAAGAGCTGTTTGTCTACAGGGAGTCTTGCTGCCAGTCTCGCAGATGGGGAGGATGGAGGATCATTACTGGAAAAATCGGGGTACATTCTTGTGTGATCAAAATAAAAGCAAGGGCCCCTCTGGAGGCTTGTCTGTCTAAGAATAGAAACAAAAACACAACACACAAATCTTGTGAACTAAACGCCGTGATAGCAACCCAATAGAACTGGATTCAGAGCACTCCACAGTTATCCATCCTACTGTATCCACTACTGCAGCAAACCTTAAAAAAAATGCAGTAAAACAGAAGGCAAAGTCATGCTTTCCACAAACAAAGCCCGGGTTTATTTCTTCTAAAATCTACTCTATTATGTCACACCAGCTTGTTCATTGTGCTGATTTGCATCTGTCTAAGTACCTTTCTGAAAATGCAATGGATTGATATAGCCAGTGTGGTTTACTAAGAGGCAGAAAAACACACTGATACACTGCTTCAGTTACAGTACAAGTGTCTAGATACGGAATAAATATTGACATACGATTTTTTTCACACCCAAAGTTCAGATTACTCTTCCAAGGTATTGCCTGAAGTAATACAGGTATGCTCATGTTTATGCAATGGCTGCAGGCACAAGGTTTATGTTTACTTTGCCTCACAATCCCAAAGTTATCAAGAAGGGAAAAAAAGGAAGAATTTGGAAAAAGTAAGCTGATGCTACGTGCTTAAGGTTTCAAGGTACCAGGCTAGTTTTATGGATGGAGGCTCACCAGTGGTTGCAGTAATGTGCATGTTGCACATTACTGGCCAGACTGATCTTGGGCATGGAAAAATGATTAGGTTGTATCGGACTTTACTTTCAGCATACAGTACTTTGGATTTTATGTACTGCATACACTTTTTTGTACGTGTTTCAGAAAACATCACAACAAGTCTCATGTGAAATCGGGAACCTGTAGGAGAGGGATTTGGATGTGTTGCCTTCCAGCCTATGTGATTATTGAGAAACTGCGTGAGAGCTCAGCACACCAGCATGAAGAATGAGATTTGTAATGTCGAGATGTGGACTCAATACGACTACACGAAATGTGGGAATGCCCACTGGCCTCCTTCCCCGAGCTTACATATGATAAGCTGCAACTATCATGTCTTGAGCCGCCAAGTTGGAGAGTAACACAGCCTCATCTGGCCAGGGCAGTGGGCTATGACATTTCACCCCCCTGCCAAGAGGATCCTTCTTCTATCTTCTCTCTCCAAGCCCCCGTGGCCTCTGAGAGCACCGTCAGCATGCGGCAGTCAGCTGAGCCCGATTAAATTAACTGACAAAATGGATTCTACGAAGTCAACCTGCCGGACATGTGAACGCATCACTGACAGACTTTGAATCCAGGCAATGCAAGAGTCTGATACAAGCCTCCACCAGGACATTGGGATGCAGTGGTTCAGACAGCCATTAGGATAAACACATCCTCAGTGTGGCATCAAATACAACTGGGAGACTGTAAAGATAATAACCCTTAACCCTGGCATGAGTTTCCTAAGGCTCTGCAAAAGGTTTCTTGTTTCTGCACTACATTAAAACCAGGGTTGGTTGTTTGACGTAAATGTGCGTGTTTCCTAGCAATGGGGCAGTGGTTGCCCAGGGTTAGAGAAGCAGGCTTGTGACTTGAGGTTGTCTGGGAAGTCTGAGCTGTGGAAATTAATTAAAAGCACTTTCGTATGGTTGCAGCAGGCAAGCCCTCAAGCATGAGTGAACGCAATTTCATGAATTGCATATAATCCTCCTTTCCCTACAACTTTTGCCCTAAGGATGTAAATGAATGTGAGCTTTAAGTCAACACACCTGGTAAAATAAAATGTAAACTTCCTGTGGAATCTACAACAACATCTACCATTAGTGCCATAAATATGATGCTAGGGTGCCTAGAGGAGAGGTACACTATGATCAAAATACTCAAGAGCACTAATGGGTGTTGTTCCATTTGTTGCACTCGAGGCCGCAGGGCCAGAAATACATAGTTTCAAGGTTGCTTCGAGCCCAAATTTCCAGTTGTTTTCACCTTTTTTAGTTTCCAGGTTGTACTGCTGCATATGCCTGCAGATAAAATATCTATCTCATAAAAGAAAAAGATTGTGGGACCTCTACACGAGATGTTTCTTCATTTCAAATTTGCCTTAATGTCACTAATTGTTTTGACACATTTGTGTTGTGAAAAATTGGCCCAAAGTTGGATGCTAACAAGCAAGCAATGAAGGAAGAAAAAGGCATTTTGAACAGTAAGTTTAGATACAAATTCCTACATATGGGTCTGTCAACTACTCCAAAGTTATACACAGTTTCTGTTGTGAACTGAGTTATGACATCTACTCTAAAACACCATTTGCTAGCAGACAGTCACGTTAGCCCTGAAATGTCCAGCATGCAGTAGGCCAATTTACACAATAATCCGCATGAAATAACCACCAACAAATCAGAGAAACAAGACTTGTATGAGGATCTCACAAATAGTGTAGGGGCTGGGATAGACTGCAACAGTTGCACTCACCAGACACTTCACTCAGCAATCACAGTTCTTTCAGAGTGACAAGCAGCTCATTATTTTGACCTGAATTGGGAAATACTGGGCATAACTCCAGTTATCTATGTTACTGTGTATGGGCCTCTAACTACTGAGTTACTAATTCATTTCGAATAATAGACCTCCCTGCTTTTGAACAAAACATGTATTTCTGTTCACACCCATTTTGATAATAGTATTAAATACTTGAAAAAAATATATTTTTAAAGATACATTTTGAACAATTGTATTCAACTGATAGCTCTACTTGATTTATCCTGTAGCACCTTCTGTTGAGAATCTGTGCCCTAGAAGCTGCAGTAGTGTGTTTACTTGATACACAATCACTTTTTCTTCACTTAATTTAGTGTTGCTGTCTCCACAACGAGACATTCAGGGAAGAAACCAACATTTGGATCAGCCCTGGAGGATGGGTGTGGGTTCAGCCTCAGGGATTGACTCATTGATTCTCTTCAGCCCTTGAGGCAGGCTTTGAGAGCCACTAGCCAGGTTTCAAGGGCTCTCATTACCAACACGTACATGTAAAGCTGTTCACTGCTGCCTGAAGCCGTCTGTAGAAGAAGCTTAAATTGAGCGCTGCGGTGAGGATGATGGATAGCCTTGTCGGGGATACAGATGGCTCCTGCAGGGGGTCCGGCTCCCCTTTGGGACGAATCAGCTGGGCTGAGGACCACATGTTGACAGCTAGAACCTCTTTGCAGTGCAACATAAGGCACCACAGAGCCATCTATAACCACTTGGAGACCATGTACAGGTCTTAGATGCTGCACTAGTACCACAAGATCAATAAAGCAGCCGAGTGTAACACTAACAGCTCCGACATATGTGTTATCCATTCTCGACTGTGCATAGTCATGTGCGATGTGCGACTCCCCACTGGAAACTGATATACAACCAAACCCTCTCTACGATGTCATAATTATACTTCTGTTTCATTGCAATAAAATAGGTTTTAGTAAAAATCTTTAAATTTTTTAAGCTGAGTCAAAAATATGATTTCACTACATGGGAATAACATGGGAAGTAAAAAAAGTGTTTGTCTGTTTGTCTGCAAGATTGAGGAAAAAATACTGGACTGATTGTAAAGACACTTGGTGGAAGGGTGTAGCACAGGTCAAGGAAGATGCCATTATATTTTGGAGCAGATTCAAATCACAGGGAGGATACACAATTTTTTTTTTTTTTTTTTTACTTCCATGAAGAATCGAGATAAAAAAGACGAAAATAATTTTGAAATTGTACATGTTCGAAATATAGATTTCAATAAATCAATAAACCTAAAAAATGAATAGTTTAAAGCACACGTGTGATGTATTTCTGTGCAAAGATTTTTAAAGGCTTTTTCTAAACAAAACCATACTTTTGGAGGATTGTCATTGGATGTATCAGGTCCAGCTATTTCCACAGTAAAGGGAAGAAAAAGTGCAAGCAAATGATATAAACAAAATCAAAACATAACCATAAAAAATACAATAATTAAGTCATGAAAGAAAAAAACACTTCTTCCTGCCTCCTGAGATTAACTGATGTTCAACCTCAGGAGTACTCCTGAATTTGCTGGCACATCCACACAGTGCATGCAGCCACATAAATAAAACGGAGCAAGTGCAGGTTTATAGAGGTACTATAGAATAGGAAGATCTGTGCTGTGTGTCACTTTGACAAAGAGAGCAGGAGGGTAGTGGGAGATGGAGTGCACTTGTGTGAGTGAGGGCTCCAGGGTTACATGTCTTTGTGTCCTGCCCTTTGAATAGGCCTTGCCCTCCTGGTCATGCTCGCCCTGGCTCTCCTGTCGGTACAGGTATAGCTAATCAGAGACTGTGGCATTGGGTCCATGCAGCCAGCGCTGAATAAAACATGGAGCGAAAAATTTAATCAAGAGGGGGCATCTGCGGTTGTCTCAGGCTGCTGGTACCAACACTCCAGCTATTCACCACATGTGTCCTCATACTAATGACAAGCCTAAAAGGAGGCAGAGGGCAACCTCTTTTCATAATCAAAGTGTTTTTATTCATGACATGTCTATTAATTAGTTTGGAATAGTCGGCACCATGTGCTCAGGAGAATTTAAATTGGCTGAAGAGGATTTGCCCTTTCCCTGTTGAGCCAATGATTTCTTGGCAAGTCTTTATAACCAGGGAGGGACAAAGAGGGGGAGAGGAAGAGACAAGGAGATAGAAAGGGAGGTTGTGTGTGTGTGTGTGTGTGCGTGTCTTACTCTGTCTCTCTCAGTGAGTGACTCATAGAGTCTATAAATCACTGGGGGCAACAAAACTGAATCTGTCAGTCAGGTTTGTCCTGTGTCAATGTATCTAAACAAGGTGTGTGTGTTACAGAGAAGGCTCACATATACTGTTGAATTCAAAATAATAATAAAAATTTCCTTCAAGTATTGCCTATTTTGTGTTTGATTCGCTACATAATGTAAAAAGGTGTTGTACATTGGGTAGAAATCAGATTCATTAAAAAAACGTAGATAACCTTTAAAGAAAATAACAGTTTATACTGATACCATCGAACGCAGCACGCTATAATTTAGATAAATATTTATATACCAAGTAATTGTGATGCTTAAAGCCATTACATGCAGGGCTGTCTCAAACGACTAAGTCAGGCTACACAGTATAAAAAGTCCAGAGAGGAGATTGAGATTGATAAATAGGCCAATCAAACACACTTTCACTCAGAAAACCACTGATCATGTCACATGTTACTAGAGCCCGACCGATATGGGATTTTTGAGACGGAAGCCGATACAGACACTGATTTTCGACGGCAAAATTCATTGATAACTATTGTGATGATGGATATAGTAATTTGTTGAGCTGGAATAAAAACAGTTCTCTAACATACACCTAATATTAAATAATATTTAGCCTTCTCTGTATATATATATATATATATATATATATGTCCGGCTCTACATGTTACATAACTTATTCTAGTTACAACAAGTCCTCCATCAAATATGAAGTTTGTTTCTTCCCTCCAATACGGCTTACAGGACATTTATAGGATAACACACAAAAAAAGTGCATTTCTAACTCTTCATAACATACAAAATGTTGTATGAGGATAAGTTGCTTTGAAATATTGCCAATTACAGACAGAGTGAAGGCCTTACATCACCTATTAGTGATTCTGAAGGAATATGCTTAAGTGGATTATGGAGGGACTAAATGTATTTTTCTCAAATACAGGTATTACATATTAATATAAATATTCAATTAGGATTATTTGATGGTAAGAACACCTTAGTCTTATGAGAAAACAAGCATGACTTGGATAATTAAATGTCTTCTCCCCCGGCTTAATCTCTATCCTGTGTCTCACCTCCACAGAAAAGAAACTATTAACTTCTGTTTATGTCTCCTGTCATTAGGGCTGTACTTCAACTTCTTTTCAACTTCTGTGACAAAACACCCTGACACAATAGCTTTTGTTATCTGCCTTCATTCAAACTCGGAGTCAATAACACTCCATATTTTAAAACCACAACAATGGTACCTCATAAGCAACCTGTCTCTGGTACAGTTAACAAACAGGCGTGCGGTATTGACACTTGTCAAGACATAATCAGCAGTGATGTTTTAGTCACGGTGAAGGATGGAACAGGAGGCAAATTGTTTGCTAATTCTCATTTCACACTCCCAATGTGAAATCAGCCAGGCACTACAGAGCGCCGGTTCCTCCACATGCACAATGGTCTGGCTCGCTGCGTAACACCAAATTATCTTTCCCCTGACTTAATTATTCATTAGGCAAACATAATTAATTTAAGAAGCTTCCCTCACAGGAAGTGTTTCAAATAAAGGCCAGAAGGACAGCTTTCTCCTTAATCATTAACTGAACACAGAACACAGCCAAGAACCTGCACGGGTCCAAATGCTTTATTGAATATAATCTCAATCTGTGCCAACAGATTTTTACAGCACTGAAAAGTTGAGACGGTGCAAAAATGCACTGTAACATTTTTATTGGTTCAGCTGATAAATCTCTGATCAAATTTAAGCTTTTAAACTGTATTCTAAAGTCTGTACTTGGCGCCACAATAACATGAACAAGGAACAAAACTGCCTACTCCACTTACTTCTGATCGTTTTCAAGTTTGCTGCCGCACATAATTTAGCCGGCCCCATATTGTCTCACAGTACCTGACCATGATGCTTGTGCGTCTGAGGCTGATGTGAGACCCAGACAGAAGGATTTTCTCCTGCAGCTCTTCTCAGCCAATCCATCTCAGCTCCTACACATTTACCAGAAAACCACCCTAATTACAAACACTGAGTACACAGACACACGCTCACAAACTTTGCCCTCTCTTCGTCTCCTTTATCTTCCCTTCCTTCGCTCAATCTTCCCCGACTCTAACGGAAGCATCTTGGGGAGAAGGCACAGGCTTTGATCTTTCTTCTACGTGATTCTGGGCTTTCAGATCAAGAGGCGGTTTGTCTTCAAGCTCACCAAATCCTCAGACAGCCTGAGACAAAGACCAAACATACTGAAGTGCCTCTGCGGATCCATTTGCGTAATGGCAGAGCTGTCCGTCTAGTGTGTATCCGTGCATTGACCCTCTTCCGCTGCACCCCCATGTGCCACTCCATTTCAACAATCATTGCAGACTTCTTTTGTAGTTTATTATTATTATTGTTCAACTCTTTTTTTCAGCCTTGATGAGATGTCTAAATTGAAGGACGGAGGCTTCCCTACTGCTATTGCAAATGTCTGTATTGACCTTATTTCAAGTACAGTTCCTTCGTGGGATTACTCTCTGCAAGCGAACAGTCCTCACCCATATTACCATGGAAACAACAAGATTTTTCTTCCCTAAGGATCTATTAAAATACTTCTATTCTGAGGATCCATTCATGAGTCAATGAAAAGGGTGAATGTGACACCTCTGTGCTTCTCCTGCCAGTGTGTGTCTTGGTCAATAATTTTTGTTCTAAAGGCTCTAAAGCAAGCAGCAATCACGGAGAGATGGACTCCATGTCCGTATTTTGTATATTCAAAAAAGAGGTAAAAACAAATTTAAGTGTTCAAAAAGGGGATTTATTTTCTGGAGGCCATAAATTGTACAACGAGAGACTCTAAAAGTTTTTGATAGCTGCCATTATGTTACATATTCTATATCCACAATAATAATAGTTTTAGATTATATATTGTACCTTAAAATGTATTCAAATACTGAAGTAATGTATCAACAGAAGGTAAGTAGAGTGTTCAGCTTCTCAAGATTTTCTCTTATGTCCTCTATACCCTCCCAAAAAATAAAGATATGAAAAGAAAGAGAAAAAAAAAAAGAATGCAAAGTTTTGTAGAAATGTATCAATAAAAATAGTGAATAATTATCATTATCATGAGCAAATGTGACCATAACAAACGTATCAATTTGCCATTATTATTGCTACTGGTTCTAATTTTCTGCTGTACTGCAGTTGTGCACGTGTTCCCCACATTAGAACAATCATTTGGAGTTATTTCTGACAATGTGACCATAATCCCTGTACAGTTTGCAGGCAGTGGCATGTAAAGGCAAATGAGTGGGGGGGGGGACCTTTACAATCCGTTTGAACTTGTGCCGTCAGATTTGTCCTCATATTTGCTTCCATAATCAGTTTGGACAGACTGGATTGTGCTGTGAAATGAAATGTGAGCTCTCAAATCCCATTGGATTATAGGGTGACAAATCCAGTTGGCTTGAAACCTTTTTCTTATCTCCACTTTCATTTACAGTTGAGGGCAGTAAATATGGAAAAGTCCATAGTTAAGTTTATCAAAGCTAAAAATGGGGAAGAGAGCAGAGAGCAGCCTCACTAATGACAATGGGATGGTGAGACAGAGAGTGCATATACAGACAATGAAAGGAGAGGCTGCAGAATGAAATGACTCCAAAATCACAGCAGACATTTAATCCAATTTGCTTGGCAGCTGGAGCTGTGTAAAATCACATAGTGGTTTGTCCCCTATAAAAGCCATAGGGATGGCTGTATGCCATCCAAATAGGCAATCCCAAAACACCAAAAGCAGAATTGATCAACAATTTAACGAGAGAAAGACAGATTCAAACAGAATCTATTGCAGCCAAAGGACAAAAGGAGAAATCAACATGCTGGAGTAACAACAGGGTCGACTGTGAGGAATGAAGCAATCTTCTTCACATTTAGTTTTTCACAATTTTTCTCTTTTATCATGCTGTGTAGTATTTTGGAATGAAATCAATGTCAATATGTTGTCTAAAAATTATAATCTGGCTGAGACAAAAAGATAGATATGAAAAATATCACAAACATGGACAACGCTCCCTGGAATTCAACCTGTGCTTTATCTCGTTTTTCTATTCACTCCATGCTACTGAAACATTAAAAACAATATAGGCTGACTAACCCTACTTAAACTATGCTACCGGGAGCTGCCTCCTCCCTCCTGTCTCCGCATTACCTTTCATCACTACCTCAAATGTGCATCCACATGCAGAGGCGAGGCTCTTGGAGCGGGGCCAGGGAGCGTCCCTACAGCCTCTCAGCAGAAACAGCTTTGTCAAACTCAGTTAGCTGCCTCCGAGGGGGAAACACCTCTTTCCACAGTAATACTCCAACTATTCACATCATGCCCCTGCTTCTGCCTCAGCCACCTCATCAATCCACACAGCAACAAAGGTAAACAGCTTCGCACCTACCAAACAGAGGCCCGTGCTGCTTTGTTGACACAGTGTATGTGCAAAGCGGCTGCATGGTGAGAGCGACTCGCAGGACAGACTGAGCTTCATTTACAGAAGGTAATTGCACTGGAGCCAAGTGGGGCACTTTTGTGATGAGATTTTTCTCCAGCTTTGCTCGAACCTTGTCTAGATTTGTTTACTCTCCGGATGAAACTACGTTGACAGGGACATATAATAAGTTCAGCTAAATCAAAACATGTCACCTTCAAGCGGCAATGGTCACTGACATTGACAGGCTATTTACCGACAGTCCTCTTTATTGTGTACAGCTAGGCATGAAATAACATGACACTTCTCAGCTCGGGATCTCTTAAGATGCTCCTAAAGAAAACACTGACAAATCTATGAATTTTCTAAGGTAGGGTTTAAGCCCTGCTGGATCCTGTATGCTCTCATGATTTTGTTAAGGCACTCTAGAGATAAAAGCATCGACCAAGAGGTGTATCTGATGTTTTTCCTAATATAAATGGAAGGAGAGAAGATTCCCCACTACTTTGCTTTCATTTCTCTCCGTCTCTGTAACTCTGCTCTTATTCTCGCACCCTCCTTGTCAAATTGTTTATAACGTGCTACCTTAGTTGAGTCGAGGCACAATTCTTGCCGTGAAAACACAGGATATACCCTCACAGCTCTGATCTCATTGAAGTCGTTCTACTTCTCTCAATGTGAAATCTGCAACTTTAATGCTATACAATGTACATGTTCCTCTGCCTTACTCTGAAATCAGTGTAGAAACGCATTTCTGTAAACAACCGATGCCAAGAAAATCAGCATCACCCCGTGTGTGGAGATAATGAGAGGCTACAACTGCGTACTGGAGAGTCTAACCCACTCTTTGTTTCAACAGCTGTGTTGTAAATTCAGTTTTACTTATTGTGGCCTCATGAAAAACTCAGGATGCAGCAGTGAATTTCATTCACAATACAGCAATAGAAATATAGAGAGCTCCAGAACCATGAGAGTGGTTTGCAGTAGCATGGACACTCGCTTAAAAAATGCCCCGAGATGATCTTTCTCAGAATATGTTCTCTCCTCTTCCCAAGGCTGCTTGCTGATAAACATCTGGGTTTTGTGTTCCTGCAGAATAGCCTCTACTAAAAGAAACCAGAGACAGTGAAAAAACAAAAAAAACACAGGAGGCCAGCTAAAAGCTCATCTTCTAAAAAGAATAAATCAGAGGAGTTTTCTTTGGTGTAATTCAGACTGCATCTTAAAACCTGCAATGTTTACAAAATACACACTATTAAGGATAGATGCATGGAGCTTTTTAGGGCAATGAAGTGTATCATTTAAGCGCTGTCTCCTATTCTAAATATTATTATAGAGAGAAAATCACCAGTCTGTTTGAAACAATTGTTTGAATTTCCCAGTAGCCCAACATGGCATAATACCTCACAGCCAGTCAGAGCTGAGCTTGTTTCTGTTTGCCGATTCTGCCCAAGAGTACATATGCTGGGATAAATGCTCATGTCAGACAGTTGGCCTGTTACAGCCCATCATGTCCTTGCCTTGCTGCATCAAAGACACTGACCCATTACTGACCCAAAAATGATGGCGTATCTTCTTTTGCTGAATCATAAATCAGTTTATTGTTGTCTTAAAAGAAATTAATTAAAACTAATTAGGTTAAATGATTAAAGACGGTTTCAGTTGAAGGATGAACCACCATCAGTTTACCTCACTTGTATAGATCAGTGATGTGATTAGCCATTATCCATTAAATGTGACACAACTATCACCATTAAGTTCAGTGATGCATGTTTAAAATTTATAAGCAGCGGATAGAAAAATGGAAGCTTCAGTTAAAAGGCATTTATACCAGAGGTTAAACTGATGTCATGGTGATGTCTGTCTCTGCCTAAATTTCCTCTTTTTCTTCAACTGCTGCTGTGTCTTTCTGTGTATGTGTCCTTGTATTAATCATGTTATTGGGACATTAACATGACTCATTTGGTGGCAAAAATCTGGTTTCCATGAAACATTTAATTTTAGACTTAGATGAGAAAATGTATACCGTCTGTATGCTAAACATGAGACCAGAGCCAGCCTGGTTATCTTAGCTTAGCATGCACAGGATGATGAATTGCCATTTCTACATTTCTGCTTGTGTTAAAATGAAATAAATGAGGTATATTGCAATGTGTTGATCAGGGAGTTTTAGGGGTATCATTAGGTAGATTTTCTAACTCTAAACAGAGTCAGGCTAGCTGTTAACCCTGGTTAGCCTTTATGCTAAATATTTCCAGGGTGTAGCATATTTAGCATAGAGCCTGAACCCTGAGCAAGAAAATTATTGTGGGCAACCGACTTGTTTCACAGCAGAGATTTCAACTTCAAAACACAGCTGTTCCTGATATCATTAATGATGGCTCTGTTCTATTCAAGTGTCCCAGTAATCCATGGAAATATGACAGTGAGCCAGAATGCACAATACCAGGGCCCTGGAACTGAATCAGCTATTATTGAATTTATACAATGCATAGTTCTGGTCCATGATTACGATCGGTTCGTTGTAAAATACTCTATAAACACACATCTGTGACCACATTACATCAGTATTACTGCATCAAACAAATTGCTTCAAAATGTCAGCTAGAGGACGAAGATACAAAGAAAGAAGAGGTTCTGGTCCATCTACTGATTCACACTTGGTGATCTGAGAAAGATCTGGCTATTTATTTTAAAGCAATAATCAAAAACTACATGGAAGAATAATTATTCATGAATAAATTAATGTACTTTCTGTTTCTGTGTGCTTATTTCATGAAACCTTGCCATGTATATTAAGTAATTGTTTTACAAAAGCAATACACCACGCAAGACTGTGGTTTACTAGGATTTTAGAACAGCTAGGGTGGTTTTAGGCACTCTGCTTCAAACAATGCCCCTTAGCTGCTAACCACGGCCTCTGGGGGCTTGTTGCTTTATTAGCCATGACTCAGATATTATTTATAGCTGTGCTTTTCCTACTGTAACATGTAAAAATGTGTAAAGAGTATATTCCTCAGCTGCCACTAGGTGACGCTACTGTGTTCCCTGTCCTGCACACCTGTTCTCTTCATCAGTGACCTGCTGCCTGCCTCAGCTGCACCTCATTACAACCCATTTTTGTCAGATTGCCTTGCTTTCCCAGTCCCCTTGTCTGTTTTTGTCTACCTGTCCACCTATGTGTTTGTTTCCTGTTGTTACCTTTGACTAAATGGGGATTCCTATGTATTTTTCTTCCTTCTTGCGAGTTTACGGCCATTTCTGTCATATCAACTGCCTGCCTACCTCAGTCTCCTGCTTGGTGTCTGCAAAATTGGGTTCAAAAGTGTGTCAACTGCTTTTTCACTTTGGTGGAGATGTTTTCTATTTTTCCTTTTTTTATTCCCTGGGTCATAAATGTGTATGGTGCAGAATGCTTTTGTGATTTCACAAAGCTGCCGGGTGAGCTCACCCTCTAGGCCTGATCCCACACATACTAAAATACTAAATAATGTATGAAGAGGAAAGTAATGACCTGATATAAAATTGGTGAAACGTATTTACACGTGCATCTGCGTCCGCAACATCGGACTTTAAATTCACTGCAGAGTCATAGTTGCAAGTGGTTTTCATTTCTGATTCAGATGAACCACTTAACTCTACAACAGCAGACAAAAGGTTGGTTAGCACTCTATGATGCAAGGATTACACGACTGAGGAGCCGAGAAATATATAGACAGGGAAAGTAAATAGGCACGATAATCTGATTATGGAAATAATACTGTGGTGAAAGTTGTCTTTCCATGGCTAAATTACACCTAACACACAGTATCTTACTGCAACAGTGTAAACCATCATTTTTATTATAAGCATACTCACATTAAAATTAGAGAGTTTTTATGGGCTTGATGTTATTTGGATTAGAGTAAATTTACCCAAGATTCACTATTGAGCTTGACTGTTCACATATTTCCATCAAAGGAATGATCTTAACACTCGTTAAATCACATTGACATGACATTAGAAATCATTAGGACTTTTCCCACCCATTCCTTTCCTTTATACTTCACTTTACCCTACACATACTGTGAAAGCTTGTAAAAGGTCCAGTCTTTGGCAAGGATCACCACCCCTGCTGTCAATATTCCTTTTTCTGTTTGTCTTTATAATTCAGAATAAATTATTGGCCGGATTTCATGTAGTGAATACTGTACATGCCTCGCCGCCAAGCTGCTGAGCAATGTTTAAGAACTGATTCCTGGGGTAAGTCAAATAAAATCAAAGTGAAGTAAGATTTTTTCCCTATATGTTTTGGATTCAGAGGTTTGACTTATAAAATATCAGCATAATTTAAATATCTGTTATACCCTATGAATGTGGGGGCTGATGGGCTTTAGCAGATCAGTCAAAACAACCAGAAAAACAGGCAGCTCGGAGGTGTGGCTTAGTGATTAACAGACAATATGTCCACACACACACACCTCTCTAAATACACACTTCAGACATCAATTTCCATACAATCATATTGGCCATAACATGCAGTTTAGTTGATAATTAAACTGAATCGTTTTGCATCTTAATATCGGCTACCCCTGTGCAATAAAGTGAAGTGTTCATTTGGACGTTTGGCCATGATAAAAATCTTGACATCACTATCTGTCCACTTTCTCTCTCTGTCCTCTCTTTCTCCATCATCTCCCTTTTTGCACTGACAATCACACACAAGCATATTATTCATCTTAGAAAATTACATAATCTAACAATAAATAAAGCAAACAAACACAGTGCTAGTGGAGTAAATACATGTACGAGGAGGTTGGGGTGAATCCAAGCAATAATAGTGCAACAAATGTGGCCAAAACAGTAGCAGACTTGACATTGTAAAGATGTGATCTTGACTATCTGTCCACTTTCTCACCTGGCTCTTGCTCCCTCTCTCTCTATCTCTTTGGTTCTCTGACCCTGTCCTGCTCCTCTCCCTCTCTTGCTGTCTGGTATCCTCCTCTCGCCCTCTTTGTGATGTCCAAACCAAAAGGCAAACATAACAACTTATTATAACAAATAAGAGGTATAAACTGATCCGTATCAACTTAGATTATTATAATTATACACTGGGTTATTGTGAGCAATTTTGTCTCTGGCATTTAGTACTCTATCACTTGAACCTGGTTGTTTTTGTCATTAAAAAAATAACAAAAACAGACATTTCCACTGAGTGAGGGTTTCTTCTAATACTTCAATTTGCTGTAAATAAATGTACTGGCAATATACCATAAAGCCCAATTCCATTACACTAAAATTATCAAGTGCATCAGTATATTTTTGTAACGGTGCACATTTGTCAGTTTGGTACAGGGGGGGAAACAAATTTATTTGAGTCCGTTTGTTTTCATTAGTTTTGGCAGCATTTAACTTTGGTAAAGTAGTTTTAACTATTAATCAATTTTCATTGTGGAATTAAGGAAAACACTTAACAAACACTTTCCCAACAGGTCACAACAGGCTTAAAATTTCAAAACAGTTTTCAAATTCGCAGAAAACGCTAAATAAAGTTTGTTTGTTTGTTTGTTTGTGTGTTTTACCTTATCCCGATGTTGGGCACGTCTGGTAATGCCACTGAATTTGTATTAGCATTTTCGGTCTGTTTACATCCGCACACCGGTATAAAAACGCCGACAGGCTTTGCTCCTTTTGTAAACCTGACTTCAGTCCGCAGGTGGCTCTTCCAGCTCCGCCGCTTCATTTGCGCTCGCTAGTTAGCTTGTCGTGCTAAACTCCGCCCACCGCGGTTTCCAGCTTCCAGCCTGTTGCTAACGACGTACCGCTGAAATAGTTCCGGGCGGAACTCACCCGTGTGCACTTCAGTTCCACATCCTCGATCTACGAAATACAGTGTAAGTCTATTCTGTCTGCACCAGAAAAATGCAATAGCCTTTACAGTCCTATGATTAATGAAAACAATTATTGTTATTATTTATCTTGAGTACCCCTGAACATTTGCAAGTTTCATCCTGTGGGGACAAAGAATGTCTGTATTAAATTGAATCTTTTTAATATAACAGCTGTTGATATGTTGTAGTCTTTATTTCATAAGCTGGGAACTAAAGAAGAGAAGAAACACAAAAACATATGAAGCAATGAGTTACATTATGTCCCCTTCAAATGTTTTATTAGGCTTACAAAGCTTTTCCTCCGGAAGCAACTGAGCAACATGTCCCCATCTATTTCACCCACCATTTCCAAGAAATGTCAAAAATGCACAGACCAGCTCTTACCGCTAAAAGCTATAGTCCAGTAATCAATGACGTGGTCTAGGAGAGCTCCAGCTGTTCCCTGCTAAGTAATCCATTCTTAAGAACGAGTATTCTTTTTAAAGGCTGCTCGCTGCTTTGACAGATGAGAACGGCCACAATGAGCTGGCTCTCCATCACCAGGAGAGAAGCGGAGGCAGCACACTGCCATATAACTGACAGACAATTGCCAGACCACCCGGCACTTGCTTGGACTGACAATGTTAGATATTTTGAAGATGGCGGTCGATGTTAGGACCTCTAAATTATACACAAGGTCCTCTGGGACATCACTTCAATACATCTCACTACAGAGCACGAGGCTTACGGCCCTCTACTCTGTGTTGCCTGGACTGAAGACGTCAGCTGTACAAAATGCTTGAAAATGGATGTATGGCTCTGATACTTAGTTGGCTTAGATACTTTATTCCATTTTTGTTTCAAGCTCAGTTCAGTGGGATGTTACAACCACTGCAATAATTCAGTGTTTTGGTTATTTTATGATCAGCTCATCATAGTGACTCATTCATTTCTGGAAATAACATCAATACGGTTGTCCAGGCAGCAAATATATTATATATTATTATACATAAATGGACCGCCACCACAAGCACAAACACACAATTTTAAAATATGGCCAAACACTTTCGTAATAATCCTTAATAATCATGAATAAACTCAACAAATTGCCTTTTGTATTTACTAAAGCCAAGAATTGCCATGCTTGCAATTATTTTTCTAATGTCGTTTCTCATTAAATTATCTTATCTCAAGATAACAAAAGGCCTTTTCATTTTATTATTTCAAACATTTCAACTGACAGGCAAAGCATTCAGCTTGAGCTAACAGCTAAATGTAAAGGTCGTGCTCTGTGGCCTGAGGCCTTCAGGCTGTTTGGTTGAAGATTGTCAGTATCTGGTACCTAATTTAGTTCTGTTTTTATTTTCCCTTTGATGTTTCTTTCATCTTGAGGAATTTATTTTCTAGGTTTTGGTTTTCCTATTAATGTTCAGTGTATTTTGGTTTTGCACATTACGTTCTTGATGATTCTTATAACTTCACATGACACACAATCAAGCATTTTTAGTGTCTCAATTCAGAGATTTTCCACAGTAAAATTCCCAAATTTGTTTCTTGAAATTGCTAGGGTGCTTTTCTGAATACTCGCAGTGACCATGATTGTTTCATAATCACTTTCAATTCAGGACATCGCTGACTACACCTATATTGAGCATTTTTACTGCATCTGTTAAGGGGCTTCCATTGTAAAACATCGATATTTCTACTGTGAAATGGTATTTCATTTAGTTTTTTATTTCCATATATATAGTAAATACCTTAATCTAACACCTTATTTTTTTTTAACACTGTTCTGTCTCTCTATTTCATTAATTTTGAATGTATTCAAGAGTGGGAACCTGGAATATGAGTCCATACATAGACTAAAGCTCTGTCTACTGTGATAGTTATCCTAAAGTTTTATCAAAATTATAATTTATGAATGGTTATCATCTCGCAATGTTGTAATACATTTCTGCTAAATTTAAATATTTAAGAGTTGCAGGAAATGTATTTTTAAATTTTGTATTTTATGAGGTGACGCCCCGACAGGCTTCGTCCCCAACAATGTTGAGGCTACAGTTTTGACAGATGAGAAGTGAAAAGCAGACGAGCCGCAACTATAAATGCATCACGTTTCCCCAGTGTCCTGCACACTTTCTTCACTTATGTTTGTCTTTGACTATTTTCAATTACTCATGAAGCTACTATCCTCTTCCTTGATCTATCCACAACATTGTTATCTTTCGCTGCTACTTATAATATGTTTACTCATCCTGATGAATTCAATTACATCGTTTCAGAGGAAATTACTGTGGGGGTGGCTCAGCCTGCCAGAGGTCAGCACTAACTGTGAATACTAAAACTACTCCCCCAAACACATTACACAGCCTATTACCTGCTGCTTTTCACCCAGCACTCTCCAACCCTACATAAGCCTTCCCACAGCCACAGATGAAATGCTTTCTAGATGGGATGTGGCGTGGAGAAGAGGGGAAGAGAGCTGGAGCTGTCCCCAGGCCTAATCGTTTCAGAGAGCCATCCCCACTGCAGCCGCAAAACACGCCAGTCCTGATTAGAGAGGTGTGTACATGGCCAGGCAGAGCGTGAAAGGTGCGGAAAGGAGGCTTGGCCTGGGGGAGGCAAACCATGCCGACTCTTTTTTCAGTGGCCGACTGTTGGGATCGATAAGGCGCAAGGCCAAAGGCAAGGCAGGTAGAAGTAAGCCAGCGACGTACTGCCTTGACAAAGTGGTAGACATCGCTTCATTTAGGGTTTTGCCAGAGGGGTACTCTTCACTTAGAATAAATTAAATGTGTAGGCCCCCCTGGTCTCCCAGAGCCCATTGCCCTCCCTGCTGAAAGTCCTGCCCCAGCACTCTGCTCCAGGAGGGACATTTCATAAGTGGAGCCGCAGTGGGTGCCTGCCTCCAACCCAGAGGAGATTTCTCTCCTTTGCCAGGAATGCGTGTCGACAATTTTATCGTAAACGTGTTGCTTTAACTCTCTGAAGAGATGATTGTGTGGAGACAAAACACAGGCAGTTGGAGAAACCTCTCACATAATTATCTAAACACAATAACCCATTTTAGGTCCATCCAAACTGTCGGAGTGATTAAATAAACAGGACGGGAAATGCTTTCAGGAAAAAAAGTTGTTTTTCCCTGCATTGCTGTATCTTTATAATGCTTTACTACAATGCATATTTTTTGTAGCATTTTACTAAATACAAAATTACAGACCTTACAGAATGAGTCTCTGAACTCTGAATATCATAATTAAAGAAAAAAATCTAAGACTGTATATTGTTAGGTATCACTGTATTTTATCTAATTTTACATGCATGACATGCACGAATAGACTCAAATTTACCTGTGATAAAGGCCTAGGCAAAATGTGTGTTTTGTGTAAATGGTAATATACTTGTATATGAAATAAAAAGTGGAATTATAGGGTTGTAGTTTCTTTTATTTCTTAATGGTCATGTAGCCAATCCCGATCTCACTTTTGAGGACATAGTTTAAAGTATAATGTTAATGTTGCAAGCATTTTTTCATAAATATATCTATATATCAATAAATCTTTATTAATCTAAATATCCACATATCTATATAAATATATATAATAGTATGCGTAAATATACAGTATGCTAACCGGGCATTCTTTCATGGGGAAATTAAATAAACCTATTTACATGTTGTTTATGCTGAAAACTGAATATGTTTCGTTAATTAGTTAGTTTACCCGAAAACAAGGACACTAAAATGTTCACTTACTCTGGGGCAAAAAAAATGCCAGCCACTCTCATCTCTGAGTCTCCCCTAAGATAGAATTCAATGCTAAATAAAACAGGGCAGAGGAAAGAGAACCTGACAAAGCAACTGGTTATAAAAAATACTTATTTCACTATTTATACAACATAGCTGGCTGGCCTCATTTTTAAAGCTGATGCTGCATTTCGACCACACAGTAAGGAAATGAGGAAAGCATAAAACCATGTGTCCAACCACTTTATGTTCTCCACATCTGAATTTGAATACTGAACTGCAGATTTAGCTGAAGCACAGCCTGGTTTAGTGAGAGCACCAGGCTTTATTTTCTATAGGGTGGAACCAGCTGTTGGAGAACCCATCCAAGAAAAGCAGTGATGAAATCCAAAAAGATCCTTGCAAAAATACTTCTTTCCTCCGACAAATAAAGCTCCACACTTTTGAGGAAGAAAATATATGAGGCAATGACTCAAATTAGGATGCATAGAACATTCTCACAGACTGAGAGACGCATTTGCACATGAAGAGTTGAAAATGAGTCGCATTCAGCCAAGCTGTGAGCTCCACCTAGGAGGCAGTGAAAGAGACCGAGACAGGCACAGAGAGGGGCTGAGGCAGGCAGGCGCCAAGCCTTGAAGAGGGGCATTCTGGCATAATGACTCTCATTTACCATTGACAGGCCTTGGGAAAGTTAAACTAATTATGACAGCACACAGATGCTGAATAGCCCTTGATGAAGTTAATCACTGGCAATCCAACAAACAGGTGTTGAAGGATTTCTGTTACCACCCCTAGAATTATAGGATGTTCACATTTTTCAAGCATATCTCTCAAAGTAACAATCTACCCTGAAGTATGCTGTCTTATTTCCATGATCCGGGCTCATTTCATGACCATTTGTGAATGTGAACAACACCTCCAATGCTGGAAAACAGGAACTAGTGTTGCAACCTGCAATGTTAGCGAAACAAACGGGGAGATGGAGACTGCTGTGTTAAATAAGTGCACAAATTGCCTTTTTTGGAACATGAAATTAAGTTTGCACTGTGGTCAACAGGTGTCAATATAAAAGCACGCCCACAGAGGAGTTCATCCTCTCAATTACTACCAGTGGTGCAGTTTTAGTATGCACCTCTTTTAATAATAATAATGCAATTCAGCACAACACAAAAGAATATGCCTTGATTGCCAGTTTACACTCAAATTAATTTTGCATCAAACGTTCAGGAAATTTACACACCGGGTCAAAATACAGTTATGCATTAAACACTTTCTATAGATGTATAAAACACAAAGGTTATGAAATACTTATTATACTTAATAACCCAGCAGGGTCTGGATTCCTACATAATATAAAAACCTCAGGTCAAGAACAATACTGCATAATAGTTTCATCCTGTTAATTTAAGGGTTATTTGCTTAAACAGGGTACAAAAAAAGGTCTCTATGTAAAAAGGATGCAAAATTGTTCTTATAAAACCATGATGAATTCAATTTGTCAGATCTACTGATGTGTTATCAACTATGAGATATGACGAATAATCTTGTGGTACGAAACAACAAGGATTGAAAGGATTCACAATACACACTCTCGAAACCAATGTCAAGGAGCGCTCTGTCAAACAGGAGCAGTTCATAACTCATTTTAATGAGCTTTAGGATACATAAAGCATCCCATTCTCCAACTCCCCGATTGCTACAGATCATTGTTAACAGGCGGAGATAATGTGTAAGCATAAAGATAATAGGCTCAGCTGAATGTCATTAAACTGTGTAAAACTTCAAGTGCCGCACCAAGACCAACAAAAACTCTCCACACTGAATGGATGCGTGATTAGCTATTAATTATCTGTCAGGATTTTATCACACGTACTGATTATTATTGAGCTGCTGTAACAAAACGAATTAATTAGAAAAAAAGAATAAAAACAAGTGAGGATTTTTTTAAGTGAATGTAGATTCAGTGTTCTGACTTTTTCACAGTGATAGTGACAGTTTTAACTTGTATGGTTAAGATACATTCAGCACATGTTCCTTTCACATTAGATATATTCAGTGTATGTCCCTTTAACATTTCTGACTTGACCCAGGGCGGTTAAAGTGATAGCAGTTGCATCTGATAACGTGCTTTATATTACAGTGTAAATTTGATTGATACCTTTTATGACAAGTTCAAGCTGTTGCCTTCAGGTTGTCTATCCGAGTGAATGTTCATAACAAGTTATGTCACATTGTCGCTCAGAGATTCACATTAAGATAATTAAAGGCCTGTAGCGTTCTCACACAGAGAGGACTATTACTTGTTGCATTTGGTAATCACATCCTCAAAACACTGCAGCTGGTTGCTGTGCATAGACAGCTTCATTTATCACACACATACCAAACTAATTCAAATTTACCATGATTTTCTCTTTTATTCTCACGGAGCACTGTGTTTATTTTAATTCAATACTTAGGAATTAATGTATTTTTAAATATCTTATTTTTATTTTTTGGAGTGGTGAAACAGATTCTATCACAGGATATAGATGAATCAGATATATGAACTTTAAAGTTAGAAACCACTGACTTGTATGTTTGGGATATTGAAGAAAAACTAAAACGGAAATGTAAATGTAAACTCCACATGGAACTACTGAGTCACTTTTCCATTTTCACAAAGAGAAAGGCTGAAGGACAAACTAAATGAAAATGTCTCATGAACAGCATGGGCCAGATTTAGGGGCTGTCCTGTTTTCCTACTTGTTTTTTGCAGTTAAAGGTGCACATAAATGTTTTTTTCATTTATTTATAGACATTTAATGATCCTCCTTCAAACTGTGACCTCTAATTAATGGGAAAAACAAATTAAAGGGAGCCTTGACTAATTAATTTGACAAGCAATGTTACTTGTTACAACTATGGTTGTTGTGCCTACAGTCCTGTGATTTCTAAACTTAATCAGCGGATAATTATTTCTTTCATACTTACATTTCCTTTTGTCATTTGAATGTTTTGCTGTCTTTTTCATGCTTGTCAGAGAAAAAGCCGATGCTTGAGGTCAGGGCAGACTGCAAGAAATGCATTCTGTAATATGTAAAAAGTCTTTAATCCATCTGCCTGAACATTTTTTTTTTTAATTTGAAAAGTTAGAAGCCAATAAAAATCTAGCATTAATTAAACAAAACAAGAAGGAATCAGTCAGGGAAAACTAAATAATGCCTGTCACATGAACAGTGTAGGGATTTTTATTTTAGTCTTCACAATGTCTGAATTCTGTACATACTGTGTAAAAATACATAGTCAGTTATTAGAAATGAGTCTCACTATTTCTGTTTTATAAACTGAATTTGCACTGCAAATAGAAAGTGATAAGAGCGATGCAGCTTGGATAAAAAAAGGAAAAGATTACCCAGCAGTTCAGGATCAATTAGTTGCTTATAATTTTGGTGAACCTAACAACAATTAAATGACGTGAGCCAATTTTTTTGCTGAACGTGTCTTGGCCCTGTGCTGATGACAGTGAAATGGATGGGTGTTGGTATTCCCTGCAAGGTAAAAGACTGAAGCAAGTTCCCAACACCAGGCTGTGCCGCAAATGAGAGATTAACACCTTTTCTAAACAAAACCTCACTCGTCCCTGTGCATGTCCACACATTCAAAACTTCTGACAATGGCACAACATCAAACCCACAAGAATCAAACATTTAAATGGCCAGCCTTGGAGAATGTGCTAAGACGTGAGTATTTGCTGGCTAAGCAACGGCAGAGAATTCACTAATGGAAGCTGTTAAATTTTATTTTGCTCTAAAAATAGTGCGCGGTGCATTTTTTCCTCTCCCTGGAGTTTTGAGCAGTGAGCGAGCAGTGCAGGTGTGTTCCTGGGATATGTGCAACTGTGACTCTGAAAACACTCAAAAATTCATACATTTCCTACTTATAAGCACTACTGTAGAGTGTGTTTACTCAAAGTAGAGAATCAAACATGTAAACCATATAGAATGTCTTCTGAGGTTATCTGAAGCTCCACAACAAATAACTGGATTTGCAATTTGCTCTGTTCTTTACTGATGCGATGCAGCACCTTTCCTGCACTAGATATCCATCAGCAGATGTTTTGTTGATAGTGTAAACTATTGTTTCAGGCACTGGTCCAGAATTGGTTTTGGATGGGCTGAGATGTAATGACTAAACCAGCCCAAGCAATGTGAATTCATTCACAGAATTATTACACTGCTTAGTAATAACTTGTGCCTCATAAATGTTTTCATTTTCAACGTGAAACAAACAGCTCTCATAAAAAGCTTCATCAAAAGACTGTGGAGAAGCATTCAGTTTACTGTCATGTTTTCAATATAATGTTAAAGGACAATGTGTGATATTTGTACTCAGTTTGGGATGTGTGTTTTCAGTTTTTTTACTTTATGTAATTTTTTTTAGCTACTCAGATAAATAAGAAAATATTTATTCATGTATAACTGCATACTGGACCTTTGAGGGTGCTCATGCCTGTATCCAACTGCTTGACAAAGAGGAGATATAGATCAGCACAGAAAGGGAACTGGGTGATAGTAAAACTGTGCAGACAAGCTGAAACACAGGTAGACCAACAGAATGCATAGTTAGGATGATAACGGGAGGGCAGACGCACAATAGAGAAATAATTAGGACAAGGCCACTGTGCATGAATCCGCTGCCGCTTCCCACAAGCACTCAACTGTGTCAAACAGCTTGGTCAATAATCTTCAGCAATTCCTGAGGATTAGAGTCTTATTACCGAGCACCGTCTGTCACACAGACCTCAGTGCCCAAAACAAGTCACTTCCTGACTGTTTACTCCGGATTTCAACAAATAAATCAGCATCTCACTAGAAAATTGATCACATTAGGGATGGATCTGAATAGTGTTAGTTAGTGAATGTCTTATGAAGTTTTATGTCTCCAGTGGGTTGTTTTTATGCTATATCTGTGCTGGACGAATGTGTGTTTGTGTGTGTGTAGTTAGAGCAATCTAAAGAGGTTCTGTAAGTTGTGGTTGACAGTAAGCCGTTATGTAACTAATTTTACCCTGTGGCAAAATATGTGGATCTATATGTTCTAATTAGCTGTGTGCAGTATATGGAAAACTTGAAAACTGATTTTGTTTTTTTATATGTTGCATGCTTTTAATTTAATATTTAAGTTATTTCTATAGTTAAAGAAAATAGGTAGTAGTTCAGAATGTGTGCATATTAATGTTATTATAACTAGTATTATTACTGAGGGGGGGGTATTAAACTGAAAGTTTTCTAAACAACAATTATTTTTTTCAGCTTGATTTTGAATATTTTAGGCGATAATTTCTAAACGTAATATAAAATAGATGATTGTGCATGCACTCCATTGTGCTCACATATGCACTTGTAGATCTGACACCCTGGTGTCATTGCCCAGCATTCAGCTCTATCCTCATTCTCCCCGTTTAGTTTGACAGAAGGAAGTAGACGGAACAATCCCCGCAAGTACCCCAAGTTCTTACCTTGTCCACGTATTTCGGCCACGGCAGCAGCGAGAACCAAAACCGCGAAGAGGGTCTTCAATTGACAGTCCTGTCTCATACACATGTCTACTAAAGTCGAGGTCGCTCTTCGCGTAGCTACAGAACACGTCCTTGTGTTGAGAAAGAATACTTCCAGGGCTTAGAAAAACAAGCAGAGGGAGAATTCAAACGTCTGCGAGAGACAAAGCGAGCCGTGCGGTTTGCTAATGCACTTCCTGTTTAATTCGCGGGGTTAAAACAGCCGAGAATTATCAAGTGAAACGCGGAGGTCCCTTTTTAATTTGGACGCTCAGTAAGAGGATTCCTGTCTGTGTGAGCAGTCGGCACATGGAGAGAAAAGGCAGCCGAGGCTTCAGCACCGCGGACAGCTCCTAGCGTCAGCTCAGGGAACAGCCTCCGAGGAAGTTGGGGGGAGTTCAGATTTTCTTTGAATTCCCTTTACATTATTGGCGTTATTTTTAAGAGCACAGACATTTTTAGGGCGCGAGCATAGAGAGGGTGCGAGAACCTATTTAAATTGTTTTGTTTATTATTTATTATTTGTATTTTTTTTTTGCCATTTCAGTGCATTTTTGAGGGCCATAATATGCTCAAAAACTCGTGAAAATTTGCAGACTTGTCACAAGTGGCGAAAATTGAAGTTTGATATGAGTTTCATGAATGGACGTGGCAAATTGGCTCTACAGCGCCCCCTACAAAGTCAAGGGAAATTAGTGCTTTTGCAAGGTTTCACGTAGACAGATTAAATTTGGTACACAGAAGTATCATGATGAGACGTACAAAAAAGCCTCTTGGACCCATACACGTAACCCAGCGGGAAGTCAGCCATCTTGAAATCAATGTCGAATTTTTCGTCATTTTCTTGCCCTTTAACAAACTCCTCCTGGAGATTTAACCTGATCGACCTCAAATTAGACTTTTTTTTAACAACATAGTGCTGCGGTTGTGGCTCAATTATCATAAGCATAAAAAAAAAAAATCTTATTTTTTGTTATATTCATTGTTGTATTTAATCGTTCATATTAACACATAATCCAGTTTTCAAGACGCAAAAGAGAACATACGATTATAAACATGGACAAAAGCAGACATCCACAACAGACAGTTTACTGGTATACTGGTTACACATTTAGAAAAATAAATAGTTACAAGAAGCACTTCAAGTTCTTACATTTTAAAATTCTCAAAAGAAAATATCAGCTCTTAGTTTCAGACTCGTTGTAGCTCTTTCCACTTATGAGGCATTCACAACCAGTTTTCATCGTTTTGTTTGAACATGCAGTATAAATAACGCTAAAATATCCTTTGACCCAACATTATAATAAATGGTCTCAGACGTGATCTGAGAGCAGAGATTATTTGGCAGTTTTTAAAGTAAAGCTTTCAAGATAAAATAAAAAAAAATATACAGCTCAACTCCCCTCTGTCAAGAAGACCAGCCCATGTTTTCATGCAGAGAGGAATTTATCATTTGTGATAAAGTGTAGCACACTGTGATACAATATAGTAGGCTTTAAGGTAGAGGTAGAGGCATCTATGCATTCAGTATCTCCATAAAAGACAGACTTGCAGATTGAACATTAATCTTCCAACTAGCAGAAAGGTATCAGGATTTCTGTGCAGAAATTCAACTTCAGGTTTTCCGCTTTCGAGCCAGATACCTACATATTTACAATGTTGGAATGTCATTGTAAATACCATCATTCAACTGCGCTGCTTTTCCGTTCTGATCCTACATTTAGCATACAGCATTCTGTAGTTTCTAGCCCACATGAGCCAGGACTGCTGCTGAGTGGATTTCTTTTAGACCTGCTCCTAGTAAAGCTCAGACCCTGCTGTGCATGACGAACCCTGAGGTGAGACGGCCCTCAGGTGCTGGAAGGAAATAATCACGCCATGCTCTGAGTCTCTTAGGTCACTTTTTTCCCGTTTCTGGGTTCAGTTTATGTCTCTTGGCTGGAATCTATTTGCCAGTGAAGTATGTCTGGCAAGAGCCCTACTTTAATGAATAAAGTGGGGTGCCCAAATTGGTTACTGCAGCTAAAGCATAACCAGTAAATGCAGTATTTGTTCAGTGCAGCAGCAAGCTGTGACAAAGATGTAACGTACAATGAAACAAATCCTTCCAAAAGACCCGGGGTTAGTTTCATGTGTAGGCAGAGATTTACCAAACTGAAGCATGAGCAAGACACAGAACTTCTATAACCTCTTGGGGCTGCTGTTGTGTGTTTGACCTCTGACCTCCCTGTGGAATAAGTGAAAAGATCAATAAAGCATTACATCATTGTTCTTGTAGCTAATCAGAGTTAAGTAATCCATTTTACATTCCCTTAGCCGGTCAAGTAGTGGCTACAAACTGCTTTCATTTATTAATAATCTCATTATCCAATCTGAGTATGACAAACGTGATTATCCGGAAATAACTAGTCTGATAAGTTTGTTGAAATATGCTCTCCTCTTATGAGATCAAAATGATCCAAAAGTATTAGGAGATAATATCTACTATGCTTATCATTACACCCCCTTTAGTTATCTAGGTCATATTAGCCTGTTATATCAAAAGAGGATTAATATAGCCAGTAAAATAATTGCCATGTGCCTACTTTCTGTTCATCCACTTCCACGTAATGAATTGTAATGTGTAGACATGGTTCACAGTCTACAGGAGGAAATAAGCAACAAAACATATTACTTTCTGGGATGTTTTGCTGCAGTAGTGCACCCCGTCACCTGAACAGAAGATACAGCAGGTTGACGCACATTCACAGGCAGTCTGTTGTGCGAGACAAGAGCAAAACAGTATCAAAATAAAAGCAATTAGGCGGCAAGAATAGAGATGGGGAATGGGAGTGGGGAATAAAAGCACTGGAAGAGAACCAGAGTCACAGACATCATTGAAGACACGAAAATAGTATGTGTAAGCAGATGTTATCAAAACAGGACCACTCATTCTAAAAATAAAAGGTGTACAGTGGAGCTGTGTATGTCCTGCATTACACCTGTTCTCTGAGGTCTGCATGTGAAGTGTCCCTTTATAAGCCAGAAGTGTGATGTGTTATCATCAGTCGACAGATAAATCTTAGTCGTTTCTGTCACTTAAGACTCAGCTGCCTTTTTAGAAGTGTTATTTCAGAAATATCATGCCAATGTCATTACACACAGACTCCTTTTGCACTGTCCTTTGTTCTCTCAGTCTCCTTTTTGGGTTTTAATGTTGACTTTTCTTTCAGGTTCTATTTGACTTTGTCTCACTTTGCCGTTCTCTGTCTCCTCTATCACTGCGCCAACGTCTCTCTTTTTCTTCTAAATTTATCTCTGTGTTTCCCCTCACATCCCCCAAGCATGGGACACTCCTTGCATCACTCCCGTACTCCCTCTGGCCTGACTCAGAAAAGGCTCTAATAGTGCAACTTTCCCTTTAGTGAAGCTCGGTGGAGCCATAAAGCAGCCCTGAGGTCTAGTTGGCAGCCAGATGGTTTCAGCCGAGCTTTCATTCTGCTAATGGGTAGGGGGGCAGAGCAGTTAATGAAAATCAGACCCTTGAAATGAAATGACCAATGTACCAAGGTAATGAGGCACACATCGGCAGCAAGCCTTTACATGCATTAAGGTAATCTTAGATGGCAGGATTATGTAAAAAAACATCTTATTATGGCTGTTCATTAGATAGCTAAGGACTGACTGATTATTACACAGCATGTTCAGCTAACAAACACGCTCCCACTGACTCAGAGCACTGTCTGTGATATTCAGATTGACTGGCTTAGCTAAGTGCTTCATCAAAGCAAGGATGTGTGCCAAATGCTATCAATGAGTCTCTGCCCACGTAGCATTACAACCCACAAATTACAGCCCATATTACAGTCAGTGACAGCAACAATATCACAGTCACAGTACTCACAAATGCATGCAGGGCTAATCATCGTGCATTACATTCACAGTGCACAACCGTGACCCCTTTCAGCCAACAATCGTAATTAGAGTACTGGCCCAAAATCTGTTCGCTGTTATTTACTGCTATTTGTCTTGCATTAGGTTATGCCAATCAGACCTCTGCTGCGAGAGGAAGATTTAGGGTTTGAAACGGAGGGATAACACTGGAGAGTGTAGTAGAAAATAAAATATATGCCTGAATCAGAACAGCTATTTCCTTATCTCATGCAAATTAATAGAGCCATAGCCTAGTCCTTGGCCTATTTGATTTTTTTCATAAGGAGTAGAAAGGGAGAGAAAAAAACATGTTGCCCAAGACATAAAAAACACTATAGTGATCATTCAGAGACGTCTGAACATAGAACACAGAACGGCAAGTGTCAAGACTTTTAGGAATGTGAATATTGATTTTTTTCCCCAGTAGTTTCTTTTGGTGATTGCTGGAACATGTATTTTTGAGTTTTATAAAGTGATTTTCTACACCAAAACACAATTCAAGGAACCACATTACACATTTGTCACAGTAGTAAATGATTGTTTTCATATATTACGCACAAGCTGACAGTGTATCTTTTTTCTTTTTAAGTGTGAGTGCATTCAAACACAACAGTGACTGTTTTGAAATTCATGTCAGCATCATCACTAGATTTGTGTCTTTTAACCACAAGTACAAGGCTCCTTTCACAAAATAATGCAGGGAAAGCTGCCAAATTGTATTACCCATGGAATAGCAAAGAGTAAACTGATATAATCTCCTCTCTTCTTTGTGTCGAGTTTTTTTCTTCACTTCTTGTACACATTTCCTGTATATCATGTAATAATTTGCTGTAACTGGTTTTAGTTGTTTGACAGGACTTAAAGTGTCATCTGTAAAAAGAAATATTTGATTTTAACGACACACTGTTTATCACAATCTGTAAAACTTTACCTCAGAATATGTAAACAGGCAGAACACGATAAACAGGCTGAAGTGTATAATCCATATCCTTGATGAGGAGAGGCAGGCTAATACAAGACCAAAACAGGGTTGACTCATTCGGTTCACTCGTATGCTTCTCACCTCCACTGGAAATGACATTTCAAGGTTAAAATATTTTTTTCTTCCAGGCTTATACATATTGAATAGGCAACATTGGCGAAATAATGATGATGCTCAATGAAGAATATAACCACATTACTTATGCTCAGAGCCCGAAGATGTAGTGTTTTACATATCAGAGTATTTGTGGTAATAACCAAGGGGCAGCATCAGGTCTGAATAGTGAAGCCAATGTGGAAGGGCCTTCAACATGCATTTTCTCTGATGGCCCTGGTGGAAAATGACCCTACTTTTTATTCCATTTATTACCTGAGTAAACATTCTTATAATGAGTTTATGGTCTTCTGGGTCAAGTCTTCTTCAATACAGCATGATGCTTATTTTGTAAATTATAGTCCTATTTAGAGAAGAATAGATGATAAAGTAGGGAATACTATAGTGCATATTAACAAGTTGCTACCACAATGATTTATTTTATTTTATTTTATTTTATTTACAGTGTGCTTCAGTTCAGGAAAGATTATTGTAACATTAACTTTATGTACTTTATGTCTTAAATTGCATTTACTCATGTGATTTTCCTTTTAATACTATTCAATGAGCACTATTGGAGTCAGTTTGAGATCCTTAGTTTTTTATTGCCAACAACCCCTTCTTGTAATTGCTGCACAATTAACTGTTAAATTAATTGCATTCTTAAATATGGAACATTTTCAAAAACAAATTAACAGCAAAATAAATAAGTAAACACAATCACAGCATTAGAGTAGTACGTGAAGTTATTTCTGTGAACAGGTGATGCTCTTGCCACAGCTGAAAAACACCTTATTGCTTCGTATTTGTTACCTGTTCCAGATACTGTTACCCCTCCAGTTGGTGAGTCTGCGACTCTATTAATGCTGCTCAATTGCTGAAAAGAAATCTATTACAGGAGAATATCTGTAATAGATCTGTTACTGGAAATAATAGACAATTTCACGTTTACTGATGTGAATCTAACAGCCACTGCAAACAGCCATGGATATATTGTATTTGTATTATCTTTAATGTATTGTTTTTCTTGCTGTCTTATCCACTCTTTATCCTGGTCCGTGCAATAACAATGACCCAATTTCCCTATAAATATCAAGTTTCTTCTCAACTTGCCCATGCCTGTGTAGCACAAATAGCTCAGTGCCATTTGCAGCCTTGTTCTTCTTCTTCCCCCTCCCCCTTTGTTGTGCACTTCCTCCTGGTAGAGCCCAGTTAATTGCACGCTCCTCATTACCTTGTATTTGAAAAGAACTCCCTCTGAGCAAGTCAGATGCTCAGTAGACAGTTTTTCAAAGCTATCTGTACGCATTCATTTTCTGCAAGAGCAAAGATAAAAGGGGTGGAGGATTACAAGCTCCACGTGACCTTTGACCTCAAATTATGAATTTCACAAACTGCTTTGTGGATTTGTAACTGTTTTGTACCAGAGTGTTTGGAGGCTGCAGCAGGAAACATCTCTCTTAGCTAGCCATTTTCTTTTTTCTGCGGCATACTGTGTCCAGGCAGGGTGTATGGTTGTTGTGCTCGCTCGGCTCAATCTGAGTCCCTACGGTGGGAATAGAGTAGATGTGACCCCAAAGACTGAGCAGCATCTGTTAACCCCCTGATCATTGCTTCTATCTGACGGCTAGGCTGGAGCAGCGTCTGCCCAGTCATGCGGGGCCCTGCCAATAGATTCAGCAGACTATGGTAATGAGCCCGAAAGGATTCCCAAGCTCAGTGCTGTCACTTTGATGACTCCAAAATTAACACTGCGTAAGAAATTCTCAACACCTGCTGTAATAACATTCAAGATAGAAGGAATATGTCTTCTGTAAAACAGGTACAAGAAAATTAATGTAACCCCTCTTGTCAAATGTAATTAGAACCATAGTGGCGCAGATATGGCACAGTGAATATTTTGAAAGAATGAAATTATTGCTGCCAGAAGAAACTGTATTTTGCCCTGATAGCAGTATTCTGTGCGCTTTGCAGAGGCATGTGTTAAGATGGAGTTTTCTGTCCATAAATGTAATAGAGTGCTCAGCTAGAAGGGTTTGTATACTACCAAACACTCATTTACACAGCAACACACCAAGGCGGAACAAACACCCCACACACACTCTGCCACCATGCAAGATGTTATGGCAGGAACACACACAAAAATTAGCATTTTCTCTCTCGCACAAAAACAAACCTTTCATGGAGTGTGTGACATGTTGTCCCAGACTTTTACATCCACATCTTTGTTCACGATTCCTCCTCTTCTGCACGCTGTGTACCCCTCCCTCTCCTTGACCTTCTCTTTTCATTAGTCAGAGTGTGTCTCATGCCCCTGAGCATGCTGATAGTGCACTGCTCCAAGGCTGCATTTATCAAGATGATAAAGCACTCTCAGACAACAGCCAAGTATCTCAAGGCTAGTGGCCGCGGTACCTGACAAGTGACAACAAGTCACACAAACAGCTCCACCTTCATCCTCCCAATCTCCCCCTCCCGCTCTCCTTGGTGCCATATACCATGCCTAGTTGGTCACAGGTTGTTGCCTTATGTCACACGAGCCCCTAATGAGAAGTTAAGTGCAGATGAAAGCGGGTGACTGCACAAGACAACAGATCTGCCCCCGCCTACATATGCACACACACTTTCCCTACATGCACAAACAGCTCACAGCACACAGACGTCCATTGCGCTGTGTGTCTGGAGTTTAGCGACATCCTGTTAAACCATGCAGGCCCTGAGTCACACCGATACAAAGTCTTGCCACTTTTAACTTGAGCTTTCATCTTTGCCTACTGCTCAGCTCACTTTCCTCAATTCAGTGGCTGGCTTTCCACTCTCAGCTATAAAGGTGCTGTCTGCCTCGAGAGAACACGGCTCCTGTTTAGCTCTTACACTCAAACTGACAACTGAGATGACAATGAAGGTATGTTATTCTCTTCAAAAGGTATTAGCGAAGGCTCTAATGGGAGGCAGAGGGCGAATTTGACAATGTTTTTTTTTTTCTCGCTTCTCTTTTTTTAGTCACCATTAAATTACATTTGGACGTCATTTTTCTATTAAAACACTTGTTCAATTAGAATTAAAAAGTATATTGTTCATGGAGAATCGTTTTTAATGAATAGGCTCAAAAGGAAATTTTACTTTATTGCCACAGAGTTTGATTTCTTTTGTTCCTTCCAGCTGAAATGTGCTTTTTGCTCTTCCTCGCTCTCTCTCTCTCTCACACACACACACACACACGCACACACACATATAATTTAACTGTCAGTGTGGCTTTGCCCTGTCAATGCAAACCAACTATGGCATGACTACTACAATGGAATATTTATATTTTTTAATGGCGTTAAATACAACTGACTGAATATTTGTAAGTACAGAAGTTACAATAAACATAGACACAACATAGCTTCTATTTTTGCATTCATATAAAGTCAGATTAATGTAATTTTAACAAGAAATAGCCCACACGCTTTGAAGAAACATAATGAAACACTATAATTATAACTAACTACAGTAAGTGCTGCAAAAGGCAATTGCTAGAGTTTGGAGACGTCTTCCACACGTCTTATTGTAGCGGCACAGTGGTGCGTGCTGCTGGAGTGTGTGAAGATGGCTACACAGGGGTAATAGAGGACCTCTTTCAAGTGTTTCTGAAATACCAAATGTCAAGAAGGAGGATTGATGGTCATTCTATTACATTTTTCATCTGCTCCTGGAGCTGCCCGGTTAACAAACCATTTTTAAAAGCGCTGCTGTTTGAGTGACAGCTGTGTTTTCCACATTATTTACAGTTTTTTATTTATTTTTAATGCATGGCTGTAGATTTTAAAACAGGGTATACATCTCTACGGCTGACTTGTACTTGACACTTCAAGAGCCTCTTTTTTTCCTCGATGACTTTCATCAAAGATAATTCTAGTGGTTGTCCACTGTCGTATGATAATTGCACACCTACATTGAATTGATTTTTAATATCTTTGATCTTGTCACTCTTGCCTGACTTCCTATATATCTACCGTATCAGTCCATGAAAGGACACTTTGTCACTTTGAATAGGCCGTAATAATAAAAGCCCATTTCACGATCAAGACAATGGCAAAAGATGTATTTTGATGACATTGTGAAACAGGCAGAAATACTGTTCATGGACAAGTTGATGTTTTAAACGATCTTATGTTTATTCATTATGTCAATTCAGTATATTGAACTAACCACAAGTAGCTAACACACCATTACCATTAGATGCACCAACAACCAGCTACTGTAGCTAAAGTTATTTATCAAACTGAACCGTGCGGTAGCCCATCATTTTTTAATGACACATTTATATTTTGGGCTGCAGAAACACTGAGCGGAGTTTTTAGAATGTCATGTTTGCCACATCGTCTCAACTGCACCTCCCATACACCCACGCTCTGCTTTCCAGTCCTGTACTGTCATAGCTTTTTCTCACAAGGTTGTTCAGTATTCCTGATCATATCTCTCTGTAGATGCTTAACTCTCACCTTTGTCAGTCCTGCTGCATGTGAACTGTCTGCTGAATCAAAGAGTACAAAACCTCTTCAGAGCTCTACAGCAAAATCACAAGGTAGGTGACCAACGCAGTATTTTCTTTATATTTTCAGCTTTCACTTCAGTTTATATATGTGTATTCAGCTTTAACTTCATAATATGAACTCTCTGATAAGTTTGCTCTGTGACATTTCGACAGAAAATATTTCATTCTCTGTGTTGGGGTTGTGCACTTGGCATAGCCTGCTGAATTTATTTGTTTCATGCTTCACTATTTCCTTTAATGTTCCTTCACTGTGTGAGGACTTGGATTCTTAATGGCCTCCTTATGTTCGGCTCTGTGTAACAGTCAACAGGAGCACAATCTGGACCTGTTTTTCTGTATTTGTGTCTTCTTTTTTCTCCTCTCCTTATTCAAAGAATAAAGTGCCGCTGAATTGGCTTCCATGATGCTATTTGGCTCCTTCCTTGTACTATTCTCACGACAGTGACATGATGGTAAGATTCGTAGCATCATTAAAGAAATCCTTTCTTCCAATTGCAGCAACTAGATTTAACAGCAGAGAAAAAATACTGCAACAAAGTTACGGCTGATGAAATATCCAGACAAAAAGTTTACTCTCCCTGGTATAGAGCCTGTGTGCCGCAGTGTTACTGATCCAATCATATTGCTTTGGCATGTAATTAACATAAAGCATCTTAAATTAGCATTACATGTCAACACTGGAGATTAGATTTTCACAATACTGGGATGAAAAAACATCACATTTAATTACCTCTTTTTGCTTTACCTGAACCCTGTTGACAGAAAATAAACATGATTTTCCCATTTTATTGTTTGTTATCCCCCTGAATAAACTTCTTGCTGTATAAACAATATCAACAGCAACCTCGACGATGAAATACAGTATACTTACCCTCGACTTTGACCTGAAGGCATGACATTTCCAGGGATTGATTTATTTTTAGTTCTGCCTTGTTGATTTCCTCAGAGTTCTGTGTCTTATTGCGGGATATATGACATTACACAGATCACTTGTAATTCATTTTTGTCTGTTATCATAGGACGCACATTGGTCTAGGTTTGAACTTGCACTTCTCCCTCAACAACCGATATCTATGTGCCCTTGAGCAGACCACTTCACACCTAGCCCCCTCAGCAAGGCAGTGGAAAGTGTGATTGTTGTAGGAGGCTCTCAGGTGTGATTGTGTATAAATCTGATTTTTTAAAAAGCCGCAAGGCTGTGTAAAGTTTACCTAGAAAAATAACGCTTTTTCAACAAACACTGTCAAAGAAAAAGAACTGTTATTCTATTCTGAGATGTGTCTGTGTCTAACTGATGGTGCTTGGCTGAGGCCATGACCTGGTGCAGGTTGACTTCGACCTCGCTGAACGGCCTCAGCTGTGGAGCGATGATCAGTGCAGTTTGGCCAGGAAAAGACGTGTACGAGCAACTGCTCTGCTCTTGCTTGGCCTCACTTCTGCTGGAAGGGTTGGAGCTTATAGAGCCCCAACCTTACTGGACTTTGGCAAGATTTGTTCATAAAGAATTTAACAATATTTGCCTTAAGTTATTCTTGAACAGGGCATCAAATAAAATGATGTGTAATAGCATTGCTAATGCCATCTGAGAGTATTCAATCGAACAGTAATAATGAATCATAACTCTATATACGCAGCATGGGCTATGCTAACTGCATGATTTAATATTGTGAAGTGAATTTCTTTGTTGTTATATAGTGCCTCTGAGCCCTTGGCTGCTACTTCTGCACAGCTCTGTTTGTGTCTCACAACACTGTATCCATTCCACCATCAGCCTCACAGACAAATCACAGAAATGTAGCCATGTGACAACCTCCAAATAATCTACTTCACACACATTTGTATGCACACACACATGGGTACGATAATGCATAGAGAATGAAGAAACAAGAAATACATAGCCTGGGGCCGCTCAGCATTTTTCATATGTAACATATAGCAGCAAGTGCAGCTACTTTGTCAGAAAGAGCAACTGGTTTATCTGTTTACAGTGCAATAAAACAAACTAGATATGCAAAGGCAGGCAATTTGAATGGGGGAGAACAGCAGGCGACAATGTATGGTGTTCATAGAATATAAATAGATTAAATGTCTATTGCAGACAAAAATATCAGCCATATAAAGCGTCACATCCTTACTCAAAAAAACAGCTGTATAGGACGCTTATATGAGCCATATTAATGTTTGTCTCTAGTGGCTATTTATTATGATGAGAGGACAGCAGAAGATCAGGTGATGTAGTATAAAGAGTGACAAAGTCTGCATAAAGACGAGACGTATTTAATTTATTAAATGCAACAGGGTTCTCACAGATTTCTACTCAGAATCGATGCTTTGATAACAAATGAAATACTGATTTAATGCAAACATGTATTCTAAACCCCATAGAATCCTCCTTACCCCATATGAAAACCAGTATGCCAAATTGGCAATAGAACATTTCCATAAAGAGTGGGACAGTGGCATTTTGAGCTCAAGGCTTAAACATTGGGTGGGTGTGATGGTGAGAGGGATCCAGCAAAAGGCAGGTGGAATAAAGTGACCTGGGGGCTGAAGGAGAGGGGGGTGATAATAAGGAATTCATGTGACTGACTCAGAGTGATGGGCTTACCTGGCCATGAATATTTCAGACAGCAGTGAGGTGTGTTATTACAGCTCAGTGGGAGCACTCACAACATGGGGCAGGACATGTGCCATCACAAGATAGGACTGAGGACAAACACACACACACACATACACAAACAATGAATTTCCCTTTCCGGCATTGGAAAAAAAAACACCTTTCAAATTGCTCATTCATGTTGAATACCTGAATCGCAAAATGTTTTCATCAACAAACTAACAACAGCATCTTCCACTGACATGCTCCCTTGAATCGATATACCAACTAATCAATAAGCAGGGGAAGGTTTACACGCTATGGGAAGACCAGCTCTGAGAGTGGAGAGAGTAAAATAAATCCATGTGCAGCACTTTACTTGAGTTGGAACAGTCCCACATGCCAAGAAGACGATTAAATAAATATTCTGTTTACATGGACTGGGTGCCTAGGGGTCTGCAAACTAGTACAGCAAAGCAGCTTCACTCAGTCAGCTAACAATCCAGAGCCTCTGGCCATTCTCATATATTCCCTCCATTATTTCAGCAGCGTCTGCCTCGCAAGCCACCATCTCTTTTACCAAACAGTGTCTGGAGATGGGACTGTCATGGAGTACTATGATGGGGAGGCCTGTGCTGATTTGGAGTACCCTAAAAAGAGTTGAGAAATGCACTTGCAATAGATCCAGGATAGTGGGAGGATTATTGTATATGTAGGCTTCACATCAAATGCCTCCAGCGTGAGCACTAAACAGCACATACACATGGATGGAGCTTATGGGAATGAGAGCAACAGCTCTACACAATTTATGGGACTCCATTTCCATGGTTTTCTTACCTCCAATCTGTACCATAACCTTAGAAGCAGTTTCTTTTTTTTTTAATTCAAAGCAGCAAACAAGAAAGAAATATTTAAATGCTATATAATTACAGCGAAAACATGATGATTATGAATTATTCAACACAATTATAAACACTGTTTGAATATTTCCTTATTAAAGTTACAGTATATTAGACATTCAGAAACAATTCCTCCGGATGGTGACTTCCAACACCTTCTAACATGGACACCTGAGACAACGGCGAAGCCCCGAGCGGGGAACAGCCGGTCTTATGCATTATACATTATCCCTTAGTTATTCATCAGAAAGGACGCGTATTAACCTGTGCTCAACCCAGAGAGCACCATTAATATTCAGCAGATAGCCGTTTAAACAGGTCCAAAAATAAACGCTGGGACTTGTACATGCGTTTCACTGGTAATTAAGACGAGTGGTCCTGCAGCCACACATATGACCATGAAAGGAAGCCATTCAGAGCATCACATTCCTGCACTGAATTTGCATTATGTGCTGTCTTTGTAATTTGCTACTAATATCACTTTAAATTGTTGTTTCATGATTTTCTGTCCATTGGTGAATACACTGAGCATGTTTCAGTCATAGTAACATACTACTACTACAACTACTACTACTACTACTAATAATAATAATAATGATCAACTTTATTTGTAGCACCATTAATACATGAAATGCGCAAAAAGTCCTTTACAATAAAGAAACTACAGGCAAAATATAGATTCTTAAAAGTGCAGCACAGCAATAAAAGGTTTTACAATTACAAGTTTGTGTGTTGGTTTTATGTGCACACCTTTTTACTGTCCCAACAAACACAAATTCACAGACTGGTCTTGTGTATACGAAATGATTTCCACAATAATTCATCCCGGAGAGTCTTTGCACAGATTAGACTCACAGGTTGCTCCATTTGGTTGAGTCCAGTATAGAACTGGCTTGGACCCTAACAGCCCGACCCAACCAAATGCAAGTTAAACTGTATCTTAAAATCATAATTCAAGTATTATCACATAAGGGTGAAACAAATACATTAAATTTACAGGATCACATAAAAATGTCATAAAATCAGTAATAAAAGGTGAAAAATCTGTAATAAAAAGTGCAGCAGAGAAGTGCAAAGCTATCCAACTGCTCAGGTAAAGAAATATGTTTTAAGCTTTCTTTGGAAAATATCTAGCGAGCTGGCTTCTCTGATATCTGATACATGGGCAGCGTGTTCCATAGTCTAGTAAAAGAATATTATACTGTATATATTGTGTAGATACAAGCAGAGAAATCCAATTGAAAGTATCTTATTTATGTCGATTGATCATAAAACTTTATTGAAAGAAATTCAGAAAACTTTATATGTTAAAATAATGAAGAATTTTTATTCCCAAATTTTTATCGTCTTTATAAATAGCGAAAAACTATTTTCTAGTAGTTATTTTTAGACGTATTCTAAATGAAGCCACATTTTAAAATGTCCACACTTTTTTGCAGCCTAATTTGGATAACCATCATCTTCATTAAAGACGGAGAAATTGTTCCCAGGCAGTCCAGGGATTCTAACTATCTTCTATACGAAGCATCTGAGCCTTTTCTGTGGTCAGCTCTGTCACACATGCACATGAAGTGATACCAGAGTGGTGATAAATCAGTAGATAAGTTTAAGCTGATATTGCTGCAGCTGCAGCTATTTGTGTTCTCATAGATGTTACAGAAATATTTATATGTCTCTGGAAAGTCCAAACTCAATATTATACCCAGCCAGTTTAATTATTCACTGCATTTCAGGGAGAGCAAAATGATAGTGAGAATCCTGCCAGTGCAACAGAACTGAGGGGGGAAAAAAGTTAATGAAGCTCACCTTTCTGCTAGAAATACAATTCTATGGATGATTCAGTGAGCTTTTGAATCACGCTGGCAGGCACAGAGTTCGGCGGTTTGAGGCTGGGGAGAGATCCTCGGAGGAAACTGCCGTCTTTGCTAGCATGAATAGCACCTGTAAAATAGCCAAGCAGGTGTACAATCAACCTGTGTGGAGTGTTCTCGCAGAGCAAATTTTTACACCTGCCAGAATGTAATTTTAAAGGAGCAGCAGGATGCCTCCCACTTTATACACAAATCACACTGGCTTTGTGTGTGGGGAAGTGTACGTGTGAACCGTGTGTGTCAGACACCTTCCATTCTCTTCAGTCCCATGGACATAGCAAACATCCTGCTTATGGCAGGTAAGCTCAGAACAGAGCTGTGTTTATGTATGAAAGAATAATATATCCATCCAGAATTAAATATGAGACAGAATATATATATATATATAGCTAAAAAATAAAGATCATTCATTCATTCAAGTGAATATTTGATCATTGGAGAGATGAGATGAAACGGCCCCCAGAGCATATTAAGCAAACAAGAAAGACAATTTCAGCATTTTATTTGCACTATTTTGGAGATTAGAGAAAACGATTGGAAGTGCTATCAGCTGCATAACCTCGTCCGTCCATGTCTTATTCTTTACTGTGTGAAATGCTGACGCTGAACTTACCCTGAGGGGTTCACTCAGTGGAGTTTAAACAAACGATTACCACCTACTTTATATTATTTACGTCTAACTTTTCCATAAATTAGGCAGGAGGTCGACTTTCAGTCAGGTTTATTTGTATGAACAGAGACCTTTGGACACTGTGGAGAGACAGAATCACCACAGATAAAACAGGGTTGCAAAATGTTGGATAATATTTGTTTTTTAAATGCTGATAGACTTAAACAGTAATTGGAAGAAATGTGATAATTCACATACAAATGACGCGTCCCTGACAAGGACGTAACAAGAGGAGCTTGATGTTTTTGATGTCCGTTTGCGAGGGTATTGCTAGCAACATAGAAACTAGCAACTCTAGTTGTTGTGCAAGGTAATAAATGGGTGTAGGGCATTTTCACCTTCTAGGCAATACGAATTAACACATTTTATGCCCAAGACTGTAAAATCAAGTCTAAACAGGGTCTGATAAATGTCAAGACACTAGAATTTGACTTACATGTAACACTGCCAGGATTCATCCTCTGAGCACTATAAATGTTTGCACAGTTTCTTTGTAACCCATGCAATTATTGTTGAGATGTTTCAATAATAGCCAGAAACCTGGAGGAGGATAAATTGGGGGATTGCCAAAGTCAGCAGGATTCATCCTTTGGACACCATGAATGTCTGTTTTCATCTCCATCTGTCTGGTAGTTACTGAGGATTGCCATCCACACAGCCATGCCATTCTTAAAATAGAAATAAAAAGAGCATCAGATTACGTCAAAAGGGTGAAGTGCATCAGTGATCAGCGTTTGGTTGCTCTTGGTTTACAAAGGGCAACAAAAATGTCAACACCTGAATGCAGCTCATGTTAACTAGAAATAGGAAAAGTCCGGTCAATAATAGAGGAATTGAATATATCAATTAAAAGAGACCTTTAATGTGTAAAATCTGCATTTAATATGAAGCATTAATTAGGCAGTGGCTGCTGTCATGTGTGCAGAGATGCTGCCTGTTGCTACCCAGCGTAAACAAACCATGGAGGTGGAATTGTGGAAACAGCAAATGTCAGATAGCATTGCTCCCTTTGTGCATTGTCTTGACAACAGAAATCTCTTTCAGTCGGAGCATTAATGAAAAAGAGCGCTGATCAATGACGGAGAGACTAACAGTTATATTGTTTAAATGGAATGATGTCTCACTCCATCATTGTGTGTGCTGTTCAGAGAGCACCTCCTCAGCTTTAACAGCAGCATATGTCCAATGACCGCAGTCTTTCCCTTCACTGTTGCCAAGGGAGCTGCAGCGGACATACATGAATACTCTGGAAGATCTGTGAGCAGGACTTTATCCTCCAGCAGCGCCACCAGCTCTGGGCAAAGTTAGAGGTGAGGCTAATGCAACTGAAATGTATTTGAGCAGTGGAGCAAAAGGAGCAGCAGCTTCTCCGTCATTAAATTAGAGGAAGCAAACTTCCGTTTTAATACCTTCTCTTTCCATTTCCTATTTTTTCCTTCTCAGCTCACAGCGATGCGATAAAAATGAGATAAAAAATAATCATCATTCAAAATTCACCCTGGTGGAGATGTTTGCTTTCGGCAAACACATTCATTCATTCTCTGTATATTCACAGTGTGAAAATGGTCAAAAGTCAAGGAAGAATTTTTTTGGTTTGTTAGTTTGTTTTTATATTTTTATATTTTTAGTGCTTGTCACTGCCTTTGAAGATTTAGTGAGGTTAAAGGAAATGGTAAAATCTGCAAAACACTTGGAGCATTTGAGGTGAACTGTTTATTTTGAGCTGAAAAATAAATAAATAAATAAAAACATTGCAGTCGCAAAGTAGCAGATCCCCAGGGGGAGAGTTGAATGACCTGCCAAATCTAATTTCTCAGTGTGTGTATTTACCAGAGTAGCTATTGCAGGGGGAAAATGTATTGTGTCAGCGCCTGGCACTTCTCTCTGTTATGGAAGTTCAGTGACCCATTATTTAGTGGTGTGGTGTGCACTGCAGTGCATGGTAACAACAGTAAGAATCATGAGATTACTTGACGGTGTACTGAAAAAAAATACATATTTGATTCTTGTTTTTCAAGGGCTTGCTGATTAAGGGTTTGCAGACAATCAAAGGTCATGCTGTATCAGGATTTTAGCTGGACTGTGAAGTCAAATGTCTCTGTTTTCTAACAGACCTGAGCTTTCTAATGCTCCTCATGGGGAAAAACATAATTGCCAGTGAGACATATTAAACCCACCGCACTGGAAGTTTTTGGCTTTTGGTTGATTAAACCAACCATGACTGGTCCGGAAGTATTGCATCTCAAGCTTTACAGTATGGGAAGTAAACATTCCTGTGTGTCTGGTGAAAAATATAACAGTGTTGTAACAGTAAAAATAGTCAGCAAAAGCTTGTGCTGCAGCATAATAGCAGTTATTGAATGGCTGTGTGATATGTTCATGGGGAATAAATAAAACAGTTTATCCCCACTGTTTTCCAACATTCACTCACACATTATGTTTAAAGCTACGCTAAAGTTACCAGCTGCAAAGGGAAACAGACATTTGAGTTAACACTCTCAAGAGATAACAAGGTCTGAATGTGCACAACAACAATGAAAAAAGTTTGATCTAGTCGGCAAGATCTCCAACCTAAACGACAGAATAGGTTGTTTGTCATTATACATACACGTACAGTTTGCTGTTGTAATAATAAAAAAAAGGCTGTAGTTTGGTTAATTTAGGCTACAAAACCACTGATAGGTTTAGGGTAAATGACTTCCTGGTAGCTGTGATAAAAGGCAGTTTAAAAAGTAAAGAAATGTTTGTACATGGTAGAAGTGAAGTAGTTATGATTGGGTGACGAGACCGGTGGTGGAAAAAGTATTCCGTTCCCCTACTTAAGTACTAATACCACAATGTGAAAGTACTCCACTACTAAGTAGAAGTCCTGCATTCAAAACTTACTTAAGTAAAAGTACAACAGTATCAGCATTGAAAATGTACTTACAGTATCAAAAGTAAAAGTATTCATTATGCAGAATTGACCCACTTAGATTATTTGTATTTCAAATATATTATTTGATAAAAATTATTGATGTATTTATCTAAGCAGCATTTTAATTTTCTCAAGGTAAGGTTCAGCTGAACTACTTAATATACTATTATGAGGTTTAATTAAAAAACATTCGAATTACTTACAATGTATCATGTTTTTCACACAATATCTAGACCTAAAAAGTAACTAAAGCTGTCAATTAAATGCAGTTGTATTTTGCTGTCTGTACAAGCGACCTATGGGGTCATTTTTGAGGGGAAACCACCGTGAAAACCCAGCGCCCCTGTGCTGATGATTGTCTGGGCCAGCACTGTGAAGCTTTGTGTTTAAATTTTAATGCTCACATTCAGCTGTATTCCCCTTTAAATGATCATTTAAAAAGGCTCTAATGATAATACATCTCTCGTCCTTGTTTTTATCCTCGAAAGGCCTGAGTGCATGAATTCTGCATAACACTGAGCCCTGTGCAACACTCATTCTGCATTACCTGACACTGAATTATGTTTTCCACTTTCCACATGTAAAGAGAGTGAATCCCAGCTCTACCAAGCAGTGCGCCTCAGTGAAAAGGCTGCTGGAACAAACCTAGGAAAATCTGATTTCCGTACTGCGGACAATGAGGCCCATCACTCAACACCTGCCATGTAGTACCATGGATCATATTTACACCCAGACAGCAGATCGTGGCTGCAGGGACTCGATGGGATGCGCAGGAAGCGGAGGTCACTTGACCAAACACAACCCATGCAGGCCTGTGGGAAGAAAGCAGCAGCCATATATCATACTGGAGGCAATCCGTCACCCAGGCTGTTCGATTTTAGGCAGCCACTTTGAGATTTGCCGCAGCCACCGGCCCTTAAGGGACTAGCTTGTGACAGAGTCTGCTACAAATACTATACCTCTCACAAGCTGGACTCTATATCTGTGGTCAGAAGTATCAGGAGGTAAACCGTCCTCACATTCGATTGAGATGATTTTCACAATGTTTCCATGAAATGTTTGACTTGCACAAACAAAACGGATAGTTATTGTCTTCTAGCAGATGGAAAGATGTTAGTATTTTGTGGTAGAGAGAAATCCATGTCTAAATAGAGTCTGCAGCAGGGATTCACAGGTGCCGTATGCAGACTGAGCCCAGCATGGCAAATCGGCTTTTTATGGTGCAATCAGGAAAAGATCTGGCAGTGGTTACAGAAGCGTGGTCTAGTTCTACAATAACTGGGGTATTTTTGGATGAATGGAAATGAAGCCACGAGTGAAGGCGGTTTCTGAGGTTACCTAAAAGCTTTATGCTGAAAGCCAGGAGATATTCTCCTACATGCCAACATTAAAGGTGATTTTCAAAACATCAGTAAATCATTGTTAAGTTTAAAATGAGACTTTGGTTCCTAGCTTCTATTTCGTCGTGATCATATTGTTCGTGCTACAGTTTGTTTTAAGCCACAAAGAGGATTTTGCCAAAGCCAGACATTCTGATGTTTGTGTTGGTTCAACAGCAGTCATTTTCCTGTCTTGTACTGTAACACAAGGCTGTAGATTTCCTGTAAAATCCAATGGATGCCACACAATGTAAAATCCTGCCAATTGTCTCGGCGATGATGTCATTAGTTTAGTGTAATTTTGTCTCAAAATGTTTCTCCACTCTAAACACAATATTCAGTTTCCTCAGCACACACTCTTTGCACAGCCTTTCCCGGAGAAAGGGTCTAATATTGACTACAATGCACCAACAAGCACAGGACTAAAGCTGTAAGTTAGCTGGCATTGCTTTTATTTGCACGCCATCATCCTGCTGACCTCAGATATAGTATGGGGGTTTGTGGGGTCTCTGTTAGTCATTTTTAAAGAGACTGACACCGAAACTTTTGAAGCAGATACCTGATTCTGTTGAGTTTTAGTAGTAGATGAAATAGTTGTTTGTCACTGGTGTGGGAGGACAAAAGCAATGTGGAGAGAAGTGTTTAGCTGTATAGTGCTGCCGAGCTACCAACCTCTCTTACAAATACACATTCACTACCTACTTATAAGTGCATTCTTTAGCTGACCGAACCTCAAAGAAGTCCTTATTAAGCTGCATTTCTCCACACGTCTGCAATGTGTTATTTTCCTGTTGAACGTTACAAACATTTTTCCTTTTAGTTCCTTGCTGCAAGTGCTGCCTCATAAGCAATACTGTACAACAGTTAGTTCTAAGAATTACAAAGTAAAGCACCACATACCGGCCGCAGACATCAATAGGGTTGCAATTGTTTATTTCTAAGACACATTTCTCATGTCTTTGGAAAAACAGCTTTTCTTCTAAGGTGTTGTACTTGTAGTATAGGAGGGAGCTTACTTCTCATTGAAATTCTGTACTGTTTAGCCAGAAAAATAGCAGATAGCGAGAGACGACAGCTCTAAATTATATGTCTCTATATGTGGCCCCATAGGAAGAGTGAAATAAATGTGTGTGCCCTTGTACGGTATGAGGTCTGTTGCAGGTGGACAGGCGGTGTCGATTAATTTGTGCCACTGGCATGGCAAGGCTCCACGCACAAACAGCACATACCCGGAGCAGCGGTCTGGAAAAGAGAAAGGGAGCAGAGAGTACGCTAAAGCACTTTTACATGCATGCCCTTCAATGAGCACCGCAAAGGATTAATGCGAGGAAATATTATACATAACTGGATCCACCTGAACTTCCAGTGATGCAGCCCATTTTTACGCTTGCAAAGGTCTCGGGAAGAAAAGGCTTTCCATGCTGATATAACCTTTCCTAACAGCATCACCTCAAGTACTGATGCTGAATAATTCAGAGCCTATTAGTCTGCCATTAGCTTGGACACAAAGTCTCCTAGCAACATTGCTAGACTTCAGGTTGGTGTTTTGTCACAGAAGCACTTCTGACTGCAGGTAGCGGCGCACATGAAAACCCTTTAACGATTTCATGATAACTTGTCAGGAGGGGAGCCCATAACGCTCCAAAGTTAGGTTCAATTTAAGTAAGGGGAAGAAGGATCACAGTTCTATGGGCTCTCACGAGTCTCCCCCTTACAGACACGTCCACTGACCTCCATTCAGTACTTTTTCCCTGTCCCGTCACATCCACAATTCTGTACTTTCTGGTGCATTTCAAATAAGATCACCACCATCAGTGCAGGTAAAATTGATATATACATTTTTAACAATCTATGTGTGAAATGTAATGTATGTACATGGAGATTTACATGTCTAATTACAATAGGAAAGTAACTCTAATGAGAGAAGGCAGTAAGAATGCTTGGGCGACAATCGGGCGGTGATCTTTTCACTGTACAGTGTTTTATTGTGAAGGATGGAAGTAAGGCCCGGTGTGTTGATAACTATGGTTGATAGTGGTGATATTTATTTGGCTTACCCAGAAACATCAATTTTTCCCTGAAGAAAACAGCAGCACCCATTGTTTTACAGCGAGGAGAGGGAAGTGACTGATCCATGAAAAGGATGGCACACGGCTAATTCACCGGCGTTAGCATTGCCTCTCTGTCTCTGGTAAACCAAAGGCTAACGTACACGGTTTAAACAATATATGGTTTGAAAGATAGGAAGTTAGACTCTAGTTTTATACCACTTTAGAAACATAAGATATATATTATACTAATAGTTTATGTGAAATTTTATAGAATGTTAACCAGAAGCCAGCAACATTATATTTGAATATTTCTAGTCTTGGAATACATTGTGTATGACTAGCAAGCTGAGATTCAATGAGGCCATCCCTGTTTTTTTAACTTTGACCTCACTGTATTAAATGACCGGTTGTGACATCTAATATAATCACAGCGTAAAGAAACTTTACGACCAACAGACCGCTGTCTGCTATCAGACTATCAATGGACAGATATGCTGAAAATAACTTTGATATCTTGGATTTCACATTTCCCTGAAATAGATACTTTATTCCAGTACCTTAAGGTATGCATGCAAGGTCAAACATTCAAAATAACTTTAAATATTGGAGAGCAATGATGACCTTCAGCTAGGTGGAGAAATATTCTGGTCTACTGAAAGCAGATGGGACAACGGGCTAAATGGACACTTTATCAACTGAGAATAATGAAGAAGCAGAAATATAATGATGTATGTCCATAACGTATAAAATGCACTAATGATGACTCAGACCATCCACTGCCATGGCATTTTGATACTGGAATTCTTGCCTGCACTTTGAGGCAGAGGGATTGTAAATGTCAGTGGCTTGTCACTCAGACTCAGTCCCACATGGCCAGTGCGATGGAGCCCGTTAAAAAGGGAAGACCAAATGACAGACCAGACATTAGTATCCTGTCTGGCTCACTCAGTGTCTAACTGTCAATCTCTGGATATGTTTGAGGCACTACTTCACCACTTTATGCATTTCCAAATTTCTATTCAGCACCTGATTATCCCCCATTCAACACCTCATTGCTGGATGTTGATTGGTTCTCCCCCTTGAATTACTGTTCTTCCAATTGGCTGTGGCTTTAAATTGCTTTCCCTCAATTTCAGTGGGGTTAAGTTGAAATGAAACAGACCGGATATCTTGGATTCAGGGATCATATGTGAGTAAATTTGTCTATCTTCAAATCACTACAGAAATGAAAAGTTGAACCTTTGAAAACCTCATTACAAATATCAGACATCCTGATAAATAGAAGCATAGACTGAATATAAATAATGGACGTTACAGCTGTCACCATCTTGCCTTACCATCACTATTTTTGTTTTTTAAAAGCGAGGTGACCATATTTGGACTGGGGAAGCGCGAGGACAGGTGTATCTAAAAATAAACGTTAATGCTAAAACAAAATGTACGTTACTTTCCGAAAAAACAGCCGACTTGTTGAAGTGTCTCTTTGTCCAACCCAACACCAAACAAGACATTTTTAAATGAAAGGAATGTTCAAATAAACTTTGATGAACTGAAAACACACGGTGAAAGGTTTAAAGTTTTGAGATGAAAACAGAACAAACAGATTTATGGATATTTAGACGTACACAGTGTCATTTATACACATTGTTTGCTACGCTTCTATACTGACGACAGCCCGCTATGTTAGCGACCTGTCGTCAGTATAGATGATACTGATACTAAAAAAATAAAATAATAAGTGCACTGTAGACTTTCAGATTTCAAGTCTTAAATTTTATGATGCCTGGTCCCTGTGAAAAAAGTGCAATAAATAAATAAAGAAATTTGCTGAGTATCGAGCGAGAGCGCTGCAGTCGGCAGCCACGAAACACGCTTCAAGGGCAATTGCATACCGTCAATGTACATCCACTAAAAGTGCTTGTTTATGCCACTGACAAGCTCAGATTGTTTGTATAAGTGTCAACATTATGGAAAGCACCCTAAAGAGGAGACTGAGGAGAGGAGAAGTCTCTTTCTGAATCTTGTGAAGCGTGAGCTGTTGCTGGAAGGGTGAGTGAGAGTTGCAGGAAAGAAGGCCGGGAAGATTTTCTGATATTGAAGTACAGTATTCATAGCTGTTATCTAAAGCATTTTTAATGTCATGGCTGAATATTTAGTTGATTTTTACAATGTGGATGAGGCCATTGAATTCGATGGCTGCCGGTATTTATTTGAGCCGGAGTATGAAGAGCTCCTGCATATTAAAAAGCGCACAAGTAGAAAGAAAGGCATAGAAAGGTGAAGCAGCTGCTGCAAGGCCCCAAAGCTCCGGAGGCTGGTGGAGCTCCTTTGGGTGCTGAGAACCTGTGTTCACAGAGGAAGAATGCCGACATTGTAAAGAGTGGGACCTGCTGCCCGATATTCAGATTACAGGATGAGACTTCTCCCTGAGCAACACTTCGTTAGACACAACAACAAAAGGACCAGATGAAGCAAAAGGTAAAGAGAAACATTTTATTTCTCCGTTCTATGACCCTTATAATAACCTTCGGAAATTGCGGGTGGCTTAGCAAAGTAACTTTAGCAGATGTAATGTTGCATTGATGGTACGCGATGGCCTTGCACCCTCTTCTGAGGCTGCTGGAAATTCTAACTGAAGCGTCAGAAAAGGTCGTTTTTCAATACCACCGATCACGACTCATATGAACACAGCTCACAGCACAGAGAGTTCTAGTCAAGTCACCCTGGTAACTACCTCACTTCTAACATTTACTTACATTTAATTACTTTTTCTTTTATAATGCCTTACCGGAAACTTTTTCCCCCCTGAACTTAGATCAGCAGTTTTGTAGCCAAAATTAACAGCTAATTTTACAACCGCTAACTGTGTGTAAGTGTAATGACGTGTGTGCTATTTTGTAGTAACTCTAACCTAAAAGACAGATTTGGTTTCCAGAGAGTGAATTTAAACTTCGCATTGGCGTCAATCATACCTACTACGCCCTCTAGAGGCGGCGTAGGACAGTCTAAAATGTAAATATGGGTCGAATTTTGCTGCCTTTACCAACAACCTATACATTTTTTTTTGACAGGAGACCAGTCTCTCACTACATTCTTAGTCAATACTGGAACAATGTCATGTTATAATGTTATGTTATCCCAATAACGCACTAGACGCTGAAGAAAATAGGATGAAGAATAGAGAAATTTCCCTTTCAGATGTCTCAACTTGACAAAACTGATATGGTCTATTGCAGTATAGATTCCAGCAGAGCTGTGTCATTTTCACCCTGAACATGCCAAGACTCAATGACACAAAGCCAGTCAGGAGCCAAATGGCCGTCAGGCTTTTGTGTTAGTTTAAATAAATTCCACTTTCCAGAGGAAAATGTTCCCTTGGACTTTGATGCAGTGCAATATCCTGAGGTTTGAATAAAGTGACTCCAAATACACCAATGACTTCCATCTGCTCAGTGAGTTATGCTTGTAAATTCTGCAATTAGATGCATAGTTAATTCCTGCTATCTATCCGTTTATAGCCCGTGAGTTTGGTGGCAAAGACCACCAAGCTGTCAAGTGCTGGCACCAAGTCGAGAACATTTTATCTCTCAGCGCAATGACTCGTGCTGTGACAGAGCTGAAGAATTTATTAAGTGTCTGGTAAAGTCACCATGCTGTATGTTCCCACACTTATTTTTCAAACTTCACTCATTCTCTTTGGGATTAAAGACCCCAGCATTCTTCGGGATGAATACGTTTCAAGCTTCATCAAGAAATCTATCTTTGCAACGCATGAGATTGTCAAAAAAATGTCTAAAATAATTAGTGACGGCTACTTGAGGTATGTTTTAGACAGGGACAAGCTGCTGTGCTTAAATGTGTAGTCCATGAAGAGGAACTGGACAGCTTGGCAGCATCTCTCAGACAGCAACACCACCTATTGGTTTGAAAGTGGGTTTTGAAGATTCACGGTTCATTAAAATAGATCTGATTACTGTAATGTGGCAGCAGAGAAAAAGGGAAAAAAAGCAATAATGTAAGAGCAGCTCAGTCGAGGGATCTGATGGTTTTGAGTGTTGAGGCAAGGTAGATTAGATATTGTCTGCAGTCAATATGAAGCTCCGTGTTTGCCCAGCATCGTCCCTGGGGGTTACTGTTTTTTCAGGTAAGAGCAACAGCTCTAACTGTGCACGCTCCTGCTCCTCCCATTGACTACCTCTTCTTCAGAGTAAGGCCTTTTCACTAATCTATCACGCCATTAATCAGCGCAAAAGGGATGTGCAGCCACAGCAGCAGCCTCCCACACAAGTCTCTGTCACCACCACCCATGCCAATCCTCCTCTTGTGTGGACCCAAATCAATATTGACAATAATGTTACATTTAACAATGTAGATGAGCTAACAAGGGGCTGCAGAATACTGATGCAATGAAACTGCTTAGTCACGGGCCATTTGGGCTTATAAATAAAGCTTTTTAGGTTTTGCAAAAGAAATATGACACATATGACACATCTCTCTCCCTCTCTCAGCGCTGTTCTGCATAACTCAGCAGTTGAAAAAAACAAAAGTAGGCCAAAGAGTAGGAGGACGTTGATATTCTAACAGGTGGGTAGGTGTTGTTCCAACTCTGAGGCATCAGTTAATTAAAAGCCAGAAATCTCAGCACATGCTGAAGCAATTACAACTAATCACCGATCATATGCACAAAGCACATACATTTGATATAATCTGCTGGGAAAAAACACACAAAGCTGAAGAGTATACTGTTTATATATCACATACTAGGCCCCTCTAGACAAATCTTTGTATTGGAGGTCAGACTTTGAACTGTATATAAATAGTATTTTTTATTTTCCAATTTCCAATTCACTGGATAGTATACAGTAGAGACTGGCAGGATAGCGAGAGTGAAAATGACATGCAAGAAAGGTCCCTGGTCAGATAGGACAAAATAGCATTGTGGAAAAAAATGGTACGGTTTTAAAACACTGGGTTCCCAGGATGCCTCTGTATCTCTTGTCTACATCTTAACAGGTTTCCACCTTGCAAAGCTAAAAACATAATAGCAATGGAAGGTGAAAGACGACAGAAATGAAATCACACCACGGTGCGGAAGCAAGTGCTCGAGGCATTTGGGGAACAGGTAAATGATCTTTCGAACACTTCCCCACTGAGAGGCTGCGAGGGAGGACCATTTGCGCCCCTTTCAAATCCCTTAGATGTAGTGGACTGCTGTAGAGTACATCCTAAGTCTTCATTTCCCCCTCGGCCACACACATAGATTCACACACACACACACACACACACTCACAAAGACTCACCAACGACAGGGGCAGCAACTCTCCTTTGGCAGGAACACTAAGCACTGAACAGCTCTGAGCACAGCAGGAGACTTTGGCCACCTGCATACTGTGTAGTGGAGATAGAGAGACAAATCCAACACTGAAATTGGTGATAGACACTAGGACATTTCCTTTTTCCACTCCAAGGATTTCAGCAATTTGTTTTCAGGGTCTAAACTGCGCTTAGGTATGAGGAGAAGCATTAAAGAAAAATAAATCAAACATTTCCCATTGCTGTAGGTGCAAAAACTGAGTCATTTTTATGGTACAGGATGAGGAAAAAATGCTTGTATTGTTCCCCCGGCTCAGCAAAGACCTATGCAAAATGTAAACAATGTTTGAGCTTACCTTTGAGCCTTGTTACAAGGGCCAACTACTGTACAGTGTTCATTAGAGTGGAAATGATATGTGCAAACAAAGAAAGGCTCCCAAGCAGCACACTGCTGCGTCTTTTCATCTCAGAATTGCAAATGAATGCAGCCTCACCTGGTCCCTGCAGGCAGAGTCCCAATGCCTCCAATCAGCGCTTTATTGACAGCAGGCATCCAGCAGAAAACTGGGAGCGCTAATAGTAGAAGATGATGCCTGATAAACACGTTCTCCCCCCTAACTGCTCCCCCCACATATTTTATCGCCTGGCAGGGTGGCCTCCAACCAAGGTCAAAATGTGGAGATGCTTGGCGAACAGAGCAGCTTATGCAAAAAAAATGGCACAGTTATATTCAAGAGTCAGTTCTGACTCAGTTTGGCTGTTCTCCATCTGTTTTGTAATTTTAAAAGGTGCATCTTTGTCCATACTGGCACAGAATGTGAAGTGGTTCCATGAATATATCAAGAAAATAGGCAATTTCAGACACATTTCAGATGAAATGTAAAAGATAAGGGGAAACAACAGTCTGACGTTCCTCTGAATGAGCAAATAAACGGTATGTGCAATAATGTTAACACTGCAGGCTTTCTATATAATTGTATAGGGCAGTGCTGGCCATGGAGGCAAAACATTAGACTTCCAGTGCAGCGAATGTCTGCGGCCGAGCCATTCTGACTAAATAACAGGGAGGGTGGCACGGTAAACACAGACTTGCTTGGCTTTGTCGAGCTAATGACTTCCTGCTCCAGTGGCTTGTGAAACAGTGTTAGAGCCAAAATAAGTAAAATCGGGAGTAGAATTTAATCTGTCACTCAATGGAAAGCCTTTAAGCAGAAACATGCAGCCACCCAGAGGGTGCACGCAAGTGAAATTACAGCGAAAGCTCCCTGGCACAGAGTGAAGCTCCAGAACAGGTTGTGTATAGGAATGAGGACTACAGATTGGTTGGATAAATAGGGGATTCTTTGAAGCAAAACAGGCTGAGTGTGAATGTCAACCAAGGTGGTAATCTAAAACCATCAATCCCTTTGAATCTAGGTAAGCTTCACCTATGTAGAATAGAGATTGATGTGGGGAGGAAGACTGTGCTTGCTCTCGGTTTTTGATCTTCCTGAATTCGCCCCGAGCTCGGTTTTGAACTGTGAAGCTGTGCAGCGCTCATTTTTAACAACCAATGTGTTGCAAGGTAGTGTGAGCAATTCAGTCTTCCGACGGCTCAGAATTAATCATTTCAATGAATTGTTTGTTTCCTGTGTAGTCTCCTAGGAAAAGTGGATGGGTATGAGACGTTACTCTGGGGTGGATGAGCTAAAATTAATCAAACACATCAATGGCTTGTTTTGCTAAAAACCATCCTGCCTCTTTTCTAACCTCCTTTTCTCAAACTGTTCTGGCTGTGGTGAGTTTGAGACAAAATTGCATCCAAATTATACCTTCTATGCAATTACAGCTGCAGGCCAACATTGATTCTGTAAACAAACAGCTGAATTTATTTACTAAAAGACTCAAAAATCACTCATATCACAAATGCTTAGTTCAATAATGAAAATAGACAAGCCTTTTCAAAAGATGATGAAAATCATGAAGTGTACAAACTTTTGAAACATTACGCGTCGTGCCAGCAACTTAGAGGCAATGAGACTTAAAATATATTTGTTTTTAACAAGCCTATTCTGAATCACTGACATCAAAGTTTCCTGTGTTCCACATTAATATTCATGTGTGAAGCAAAGAAAAATGAAGAAAATAAGACATGAAATGCAGATTAGCCTCTTCTGAGAAGATATGCAAATCGCAAGCTAGACAGCTTTTCTTTGCACACAAGCAGTCAACATGCACATATACGGAATATATGCTTTCATATTCAAATCTACCTACAAATAATTTAAATAGAGTTTAAAAATCACAAAGTTACAATCAACTTAAGATATTGTTATATTTATGTAAGGCCAAATATAGAAACAACCAGCATGTCCGGATGGCAACAAATCAAATGAAGGTTCTGAAATGTAACAGCAGACTGGCTTTAATTTAACGGTATTTTTGGCAGTATTCTATGAGGTATTACAAAGCACACAGGTGACTAATGTAATACAAATAAACAAGAGGCTGACATAGAAAGCCCTCCCAAAACAAACCCTGGGAATAACTCAATATTAGGATATGATTGCTGCTCATCTGTGGTCATGGACTAAAAGTTCCAATCACTAATTTTGTCACCAGATCTTTGGCACCTTAAAATGGGAGGAACATGTTGTACTAAAGAAGATGTAAAAACAGAAATATGCAATCAGAACATTAAAATGGACTTAAATGTACTGCTGGAATATTATTCTGAAGGATTCCGACATTAAAAGGAGCTTTAATTTATGAAATACAGTATAAATCCAGTTATTTTGTATCAACTCCAGCTCTACAGTGACGACCTCCTTTATATTAGCAATCAGACGCATCCCTTTGAACCTCAGGAAATATGACTCAAGTGGACAAATGGAGCACGATGGAGCCTCAAAAGCATTACATCATGAACTCCACATAAAGATAAGAATAAATCAGGGATATGACAAACATTTTTTTCCTAATAAAATACCTCTCTCACTAGATTATTTATTTATTTTATTTATTTTAACATCACATTCATGTAAAGGCTTTGATTTCACATATATTACTATATATCCATGTATACTATATATATACATTTTCAGATTAGTCTTTGCTTTTAATTCATGTCTCAGCATTTCAAATATATGCATCATCTAAGCTCTTAGTTCAAATAGATATTTATTTTCCAAAATTATATTTACTTTGATGTCAGCCATCATGACCCAGCATCACTCGGTTCAAATGATGGATATCTCAACTTGGAACAAGAGCCACATGTAAACTTACAGCGAGATAATTAATTGAAAATGGTTAATTCCTCCCAACGCGCTGGTCCACATTAATGGGGAAGAGATAAGAACGGTCTTAATGGCTGGTCAGACCTTCTTGAAGAAGTGAAGCCAGAGCGGGCTTATCTAAATCCTCTTGGCAGAGCTATCTGAGTAGTCAGAGGAGAGTGCAGAGGGGAGCTTAAATTTGCCTGAAAAGCAGCTCTTATAAATAAAGCAGCGGCAGGAAGTTCTTCTGATATCGCTCAACTTTTCTGTATTAATTATCTTATTCAATATGTTGTGTTAAATAAAACTGAAAAAAGCACGTAGAAGCAACATCACTTCGTGATTTAAATGAGTGTGCTATATAAGTCAAATATGATAAAAAGCCCAGCTAAACTATCTGAAAAAAAATCTTCTTTCTCCATCCAAGCCTCAGGAAGCAGCTGGTCTCTTGCTGGCTGAGAAGTGGTGGTGAAGTTGTGGGGAAAGAATCGTGTCCGTCCTGTGTGTCTGATGTCACAGAAAGCACGCGCTGACCTGAGTCCGGGTTACGACGTGCTCTCTGCCAATGCGCCTTCGCTGTCGCTCTGCCTCAGCGACTGCCTGCTGGAGTCTCTGTCCACCTCATCCTCTTCATCAGATCTGCCAAGACTCAGGTGTCTGCGGCACACAGGAGGGCTACAGGGGTCAACACACACACAGACACACCATTATATCATTGCTTGGCTACTTACAGCCAACTGAAATACGTGGAGAAAAAAAGTATGGCATCTGAAACCACAAGCTATTTAGGCTGCAAGACTACACTCCACCCCAGGCAGTAAAACACATCCCCCAAGGTATGCATAGCATATGTGCACACTGTTATAATGGTTGTTTTTTATATTTTAATTAGTCTATATGAAAAATGCATCACTAATATTCTTGGTCTGTCCTGGATGAAACAATATTATTCAGATTAACCCCCACAAATCATCACAAGGCCTTCTGTCTTTTCACAAACAACCTAAAGGGAAGCCATGCATTGACAGCTGATGTGGCACCATGTTCACATATTAGTCAATAAAAGGTGCAGTTAATAAATGTAAATGTCAGGCGTTAGCAATGTTGAGCTGAATAATTCAAAGCTTGGCGAAGGAATTTTCTTTGTTCTGTATTTAATGTTGTTTGTACCAACTGCGCTCATTAAAGGTCATCTAGAACTGGAGCTTTACAACCTTAGATTATGCTGTCATGGCGACACATGGCACGTCAGGCATTACTTGAATGATGAATGTGGATATAACGTACATACAATTTGCCACGAGCACTGCACTAATACACACCGAGAAGAAAATAAGCGGGAAAATACTGAAGCATGTCTTTTCAGCGTAATAACACCCACAGAGGCCAGCAGAAACTGTCTTCATTCTAATTACAAGCATGCACAGCCAAACATCTTTGTATTTTAAAGCATAAAAAAAATAATCTGTGTTCCAGCCCAGCAGGGCTAAACAGTTTATCTTATTGAAATTACTTTTATTGTAATCTAAATTTGGACTAGTACAATATAAGAGAAAACTCTTTGAACGGTATGGATCCTTTTCAAATTTAAATGATTTTTTTTAGATTAAATTTTAGATTAAACTTCGAACACACTCCGAGTGCTCAAAAGAAACTCCAAACTGAAACGCTGTTTTTAGTTGTAACCTGTCATTTCACTTTATTGACCTCATACTGTATGTGCCAGCACCAGATTCAGTCCTCTCTTATTCATTAAAGAGATAAAGAACTATAGAGGCAACATCTTCAAGGACAATAAAAAAACATTCAAGCCTGCTGTATTGCGTTTTTTATATTCACACAGGAGGCAGAGATGCTCAAACTGTCACTAAAATAACTCTTAAAACAGATAGGCTTTGAAGCTCAGAGCTAAAGTTAGCGTTTTAATTATGATGCAAAGTATTCACGTCAAGTTATATCAACAGTCATGTCACAACTCTTTAAACTCTTCTCAGTGAACATGTTAAAGCAAGAATTGGTGTAATTTGGCTTTTGCTTAATTGCCAACATCTGTTTGTGCTTGAAGAACAGCAACAGCCAGAATATCCTCTCTCAAACACTGTGTGCTTATAACAGCATCAAACACGGCGTCAGGGAAAACACTGCAATCCATCTCTGCAAAATGGAAAAAGGAAACAGTAGTCTGTCTGATGACGAGTGTCTCACTGCACTGTTTCTGATGGACAAAAACATGTTATAGCAACAAAGAGGAAAGTTAGCGTCAATGAAAACTTTTTTACACGATTTAAAATGCAAAAACTTTGCTTGGCATGATTTAAAAATGGTGTTGGCTTTGAACTTCTTTATTATTTTTTTAAAGAGTCAGCAATTGACTGAGCAGTAACGATGTTTTACTAACAACTTATTTTAATCCTTTTCATTCTTTATTTTTTCAGGTATATTTATAGCATTAACTGACAATGTGTAATAATGTATAACATGTTAAATATTGTTTAATAAAGTTTTGTGTTCGCGAAAGTAACCCTTTGAGTATTTTTGCAGAGTGGTGAAAAATCAGTGCACAATCTGCACAGTCTTTTTTCATTCCAGCTCAAATAATTACTGTATCTGCCACCATATTGGTTATCAATGAATTTCCCCCTCTAAGGGTAAAAAAATGGGCTGCATGCACTAATTGGCCAGTATGACTTTTGAAAAATGTAGTCAGCGTTAGTGTATCAGAATCAGAAAAAATACAAAACATTTACATGCGTCCAAAAAAGTTAGTACATTCAGTGTAAGATCCATAATCAGTTTGAGTCACGTCAGGCTCCTGGTTACTATCACACCGAGCATCACCTTCCACCGTCGGTATCAGTCACTGTCAGCCATGTAGCGGTACTTCATCACCAAGTTATCTATCCTCTTCTGCTTCTTCTTGGCGTCCTTCTTGCTGGATTGCCCTGCCTCCTTCTCGTCATCAGATGGTTTGCGCGGGGCTCTTTTAACACTGCTTGAGCTGCGATAGGAGATGGTTGAGTCGGAGGAAGAGGATTCGGAATCTGACGACTTTGAGGAAGAAGAAGAAGAAGAATCCTCTGACTCACTTTGCTTCTTCTTAGATCTCTTCTTGGACTTCTTGCTCTTCTTCCCTCTTGAGCTCTTCTTGCTGTGGCGATCGTCTGAGGAGGAGTCGTCGGACAGGGAGACTTTGCCTTTTTTATCTCTGCGGCTGCGGGAGCTGCTGGTGCTCAGGGTGCTGGATGGCCGACTACTGTAGTCCAGAGCAGAGCCCGATGCGGAGCGACGTACGCTGGAGGAGCTGCAGCCGAGACCCTCATCCTCTCCCCTCTTCCTGCTTTCCTCGCTTCCAGGCCCTTTCTTCTCATCCTCCTCCTCACCACTAGACTCATCGAGTTTGCTGCGCTTGAATTTGATGGGTTTGAAGCTTAGCACCTCATTGATGGCAGCCTCCAAGTCAGGGTCCAAGTAGTTGCGGTGGGTAACTGTCTTGATTTCTGAAGAATCTGGCAGAGTGCCTTCTGAGGAGCGCGGTTGGGCCGGGGTAGAAAAGCTGCGACTGAGTGAGCGGGGACTGAAAGATGAAGTCCCCCCCTCACTGAAAGCCACACTACGGCCATCATCATCGTCGTCATCATCATCCACATGGAGGCCAAATTCACTGAGGCCACAGCTGCGAGCAACAGACATGCGTGAGCTGCTGCGTCTGTCGTCTTTCCAAGAGCTGCTGCGGTGCAGCGACCTCGGGCTGGAGCGGCTCACGCTGCTGATAGTTGACTTGTTGTCATCGTCCATGTCCAACATGCCCCTTCTGGTGGACATCCTGCTGGGAGCCACAGACGACACCATGGAGTCCTTATCAAATTCAGGGCTGCTGCGGGAGGTCCAGCGGGACTCCAGGCCCTTCCTGGCTCTGCTTGTGGCCTCGGAATAGGCCAGGGAGATGACGGAGCCTTTGTCGTCTAAGTCTTCCTGTGTCTGGCTCTTCTTCCAATCCTCCTGGGACACCCCAGACTTAGACTTGGCTTTGCGTATAGAGGCCTGGTCTGGTGTGTCAGGCTGTTCTTTGAGTGTGCTAAACAAGGAGCTCTCATCACCTGTCCCCCCTATGGAGTCTTTCAGGTTGGAACGCTTCCTGTAGCTTAAGGAGCTCATGACAGACACCGATCTGTTCTGCTCTATCTCTTTTCCGTCTTTACTTCCGTCATTCATCTTCTCCTTACCTTCCTTCACCTCCTTGGTGTCTGCATTTGCTGCATTTGCTGGATATCTAAAGGGTTATGTAATAAAATTGACACCAGAGACAACCAACAGAAGACAGAAAGGGAAAAAAATCAGATCACCTCATATAACTTCGAGAAAGAAATTGTAAATTGTTGCCTTCCTTAGTATGCAGCATGCTTTATGTGGCAGCAGAGACTTTTGCTTCCTTGACGGAATATTACATTCGTCATTTTCATTTTGTCCTTGGGACCAGTCAAGAGGCTATTGCTGTTATGTACAGTATACACTGTAGAAAGTGAGGCAATCAACCAGCGAGGAGATCTATCTAACTGTGGCAGCGGCGTCATTAAGCAGGCGTGCCAACTGGCCACGGGCCACTTCAATAAATTTGACAGCAGCCGCTTCCCCGTTCCGCCTCCTGTCATTAGACAGATTACTGAGAGAGAGAGATGACACCTAATCACATGAAATACCCATCCTTCTGTTGCAAACTGCCCCAGGTAATTCTGGGCCTTTTTAAGGTTGGGAATGTTGGTACTTTTATCACGGCGTCACCACAGGGATGTACATGGTTATCTGTCATGATGCAGAAGGATGTGGGCACTAACCTGGTGCTCTTCAGACTTCCCTCATCAGACAGGGTCTTGGTGGAGCCTTTGTTCTTCGAGAGCCAAGATTTAACTCCATCCACACGGTCCTCCACCTCGGAATCTGTTTCTGTCTCATCCCCACTGCCAAGAAAAAAAAAAAATCAGCAAGAGTCTGTGAAGAGACTCAACACATCAGACGGAGCAGAATTATTCATCTCAACAAGTCATTTTTAGATCTTGAAGTGCAAAAGTCTTGCAATCAAGTGAAATAATTTACCCTTTTCTGAAATACAAATCAACTTCTTTAACAAATTTCCCTTAATCCCCACTCGGCGTCTGGATAACACAATGCCTTAATCTGCCTTGTGCACTGTTTCAGAATCTTTTTGCAAAATTACACCAAATGACTTGTTATGTGAATTTTCTGTGCGGAGTATAATCACAGTAATTACAAAATAATGTTGAGTTTTCACACATCACAAGCTTTCTGTTAGTAATGTTATATTCTTTCTCTTATGACATTTAATGGTCAGTATGATGCGAAACAATCCAGACAATGGGTAAGTATGATTATGTGACACAATAATACCATAATCAAAATGTTTTTTCGACAGAATGTTCAGCAGACATAGATGAGTGATCGAGGCAGAATGTAGATGAAGCTGTTAGAGGCGTAATTAACTTGTTTGGCTGGTTCTGGGCTGCTAGCATCTGTGTGGCATGTCACCTGCTCCTGGTGATTGTTATTGGAGTGGAGCCATGAGACAGCCCCATGGCCCTACGCTTGACATAACAATCAATATACAGAGACCTGTGGATCCCAATGAAAAAGCCTGCTAGATCCCACCTGGATAAGGTCAATCCTCACTCATTCCAAATCCATGGTGAATTTTTTGAATAATGCATCCCAGGGTCCTGGAAGCTTTCTGTGACAGGAAATGTTGTGGAGGACGATGTTAAAGTGGCCTAACCTCTAAGTCAACACTGCCACCATCACTCTGTATTTGGGAAATGTGTTACATGAAGAGTTCTCCATTTGTTTGGGGATTCGCTGCTTGCAACTTTAGCGCTAAAAACACAGTCCTCCTTGGCTACATGATGTGTGAAAATGAATTTTCACATTCGCAGAGACAGTTGGAAAATGGAATGCATATGTTCAGGAGGCCTAAATTAAGTGTGTTATTGTAGTAGGCTCTGTATTTAAAAAAATACATTTTCCATGATATAGTATGCGGTTTTAAACCGGGACAACATACTTTACACCACTTCAAAAATACCAGCTATCCCATTAAACACTGTAGTGCGGCAAACAGTGGTAATATTGACGGGTTCTACAAAGACGAGCTGCAATTTTCAATTTCAGATCTTCATTGTCCGACTTGCTTATCTATCGGAGCCTGGGAACACGATGTGAAATGTTGGGAGAATGCTCATAAGCAACAAACACAATATTCAAAGAGGTGTGAAATGACAGCCAGACTGCTGAGCTCTATCATTTGTCCACATACCGCATTCTCATCCATGTAGATCTCTCAGTGAGGAGCGTACCATTGCCTTTGTCACCAAGCTGTATGTCACACATTCAGTCATGTTTCCTCAGAGAACAAAGTGTCCTCTCTTCGCCCTTCGATTTTTTTGGTGGTCTGCCTAAAAGCTAATTTCTTTCTTCACAAAAGAGGTGGTGGCTGTGCTGGTGGTGTGTGAGTGTTGTGAGGGAGTGAGCACAGACAGAAAGAAGCCTCAGATTCTTAGGCTGAATGGTATTCAGGCTTTCAAGATTTCTAAAGAGCATTAACACATTTAACTTTCTCATCATCGACCTTAAGGGCCAGCCTTTCGGAGGGGAGGTAATGATGATCCCAGAGAGACTAAATGGCCTGATTATATTATTTTCTACTGGAAAAAAAATCGGTTCATTTCAGAGGTGCTTCATGAGGGAGGAAGGTAAAATTCTGAGTTCAAGTTCAGCTATTATATCATCGCTTTTTTCCCACTTTTTCTCTACAGCACGCTAAATACAACTGATAAACGCCCACCAAAACAAGATAATAGGTTCATTAATACTAGAAAGTTGATTACACAAGCTACCCATTTATCATCCCGGTGAGACTGTGACTTTTTTAACATGATATATCACACAACATAATAGTGAAACCAGCCCACAGTGAAATCATCTCGCTCTTCCCCCTCTCTCTAACACACACAAACGCACACACTCGAAATAAAAGGTGGCTTGCAATTGAGTGCTGTGCAAATGGTGTCACAAACGATTTGTCCTTGGCCCCACACTACTAGCTAACCAGTCCTGAGGCTCGTAGATACAAACAAGCCCCAAGAATTTAGAAGTGAACATTAATAGCTTCTGACAATTGGCCTGCACTGGTTGTAAATCTTTGTCACAAATACTTAAACTCAGCATCAAATCTCGTATGGCTTGGTTCTATCAGTTTAGCACTTGTGGTTCCATCACCATATTTTTAAAGCTATCTGTTCAACATGAGCTAATTATGTATTGATAAAAAAAAGTGCTTAGGGCATCAATTTATGTCAGTGTAACTTAGTACTATTTAATCATAAAAATAATACTTTAGCAAACAAAATGCAGCCACACTGATGACAGTTCAATATCAAATGCAACTCCTGTTTTTAAAAGCATGGGTGTAAATTATGGGATTTATTACGATATGATATTAGATTGATTCTTTGGACAATGAGAAAATATTTGGACAAAGTCTCAAAACAAAACAGGGAGATTCTAATAAAAAAGTATATTAAAGACTGTGATATGCATCAATGCAACTGGATCTTTCACTGGTGACTCGAAATAGCAATCCACACTGACATGTCTTTACATCCGTAATTGAAAGGGGACATAGTATGCCCCTTTTTTGAAGTTTATACTTTTGGGTTTCAACTACAAGGTGTATATACATGTATTCGCCTCTGTCTGAAACACTCCCCTCCTGCCATGTTTGCTCTGATGTTTTTCTGCATCCCTCAGCACCTCTGCACCACCATTGCAGCCGGAGAATGACTGTAAAGTCACTGTAGCGACATTTTTGACCTGTACATAGCATCGTTTTGACATCACAGAAGTCCTGGCGGCTTGTTTTCAAAGGACAGTTTCTGAACACATGCTGTTTCTCTGTGTATTGAGCGTTTTGATACTTTCCCACTATTTATATAGCACCCTGAACTAATTTATAATGATAATTAATAAAGAAACAACATGGAGACCTAACTTTCTTACACTATGGGACCTTTAAGTCCTGTAAGGGGCAGCCAAGCTTGGAAAACGCTAATCTAACTTATATGTTCTCCCCCTCCAATAATAATAATAAAACAGCTATTGTAAGTTATGTTTTGAAGCATTGAGTACAAAAATATTGAATAGTATAGTGGTAATGTAAATCATCTGGAAAATCCACTTCATAATTAGAAGGAAAATCATCTCCTCCATTATTGTTCATCCATGCTGCTAATGCAATGATGTCGACGGAGGGAAAAATGCAATTAAGTAAACACGGAAAACCATAGCTTTTTTTTTCAGTTGCACAAAAAGAAAAGCCAAGTGCTGATACACATGAGTTGTCTGATGAAAAATGGATAACCAAAAGAATTAGAAATAAAAGCATATAAAGAGTTTCAATGCCATGTCATTCTGGGGAAATTATGGACTGGTATATCCGCCACAAACTGACGACTACATTTCTCTACTGCGCTCTGATGAAGGTTTAAATTATTTAACATGCCACAAAGATTCCTTTCACTGTATAAAAACTGAAAGAAAATGGGGTTCAGTCAGTCAAAAGAAGATAATTTAACATTCACAATCAATGACTACACATTTTACAAGCAAGACAAGGTGAACATTTGTACATGAAGTTAAATGTTTCACAGCACTATGAAATGGGATTGAATTAGTATCTGCAGGCAGGGAAGTCAACAGCTGAACTTTGGGGTGAGAACATTTCAGTGGCACACTCTGCCATTGCTGTCTTAGAACACTTGCTGACTGTGCAGCTGTGCATAGACAGTGTGCTGCAATCATTTCGCAGCAACAATCATCCCTCACAGAAACACTTACAGTTTACCAGAGCACATGCAAGTTACTCCCATCATTCACGGTTTGTGTAAAGGACATAATACAGATCATGTCTTCATGCCAAATATGTATATATATGATGAATTAAATCAACTACAATTAGAAATGTGCTTATTATATTTTTAATTCACAAGGACACATTTAAATAGTGTGAAATGTATTCCTATCACAAACTAGGATGTGGACTTCTTGCATGTGCTTTGGAAAAGCCGCAGAAAAGCAGGAGACGGTTAGAAATCGTTCAAGTCCGATGCAAAAACAGCTTTAACCAAAGATCCAAACAAATGCAAGATGAAAGTGTATTTTGAGGCTGCAATGCAAAAATATTCATGGAGACAATGATGCAGTATTACCACAGGTCTGTAGCACGTTTTTCCATTTGGGTCATATTTTCCATAGCTGTGCGACTGGCTTGGAGGTGTCATTTAGAGCGGCGGTCTATTTGCCATTCTACATTACGTTTCTTCTGACATTCTGCAAAGTACTCTGTGTGCCATCAGATTTTTCAAATAACTTCTTGTTGCTCTGAAGGTGGAAAAATAAGATCTGAAATCTCCAACGAGGACGACTGTGTACAGACACCTCCGGACTTGGTGCAAAATAAAATGAAATAAAATGAAACAAAATGAAACACCGGGGCCATCCTTTAAGCGTAGCTTTTATCAGAGATGTATACCACAGACACAGCTTTCCAGTCTATTTAAAATGACTTCTAGTCACGGTGTTATTGTGGAAAATACAAACTGAGAGGATAAGAAATACTGCATTATTCTCTCTTGTGGTTAAAACGGGTGAGAGGAAAAAAAACTTGCAAACAGAGACAGAAACAAAGGATGCATTTTCCATTCTCACGTTTTGTTCTTTCTTTTCTGATATTTTGTCACCATGTCTTGCAAACTGCCAGAAGTGTGGAAAACAACAAAAGGGTAACAGGGAAAAAAGAGAAGGTGAGACACAAACAACAGTGCAAAAAGAGGACAAACTGAGATAACAGCAAATAAATAGTTTTACACTTACACACGCACATAAAATAACTATCCATTGTAAAGCAGTGACTCGGTAAATAAACCCGCGCTGTTGCCGGCCTCCTTCTCAAACAGAGCTGCTGTGTGTATTGTCTTCCTTTTTAGAGGTCTGTATTACTGCAGTCAGTGCTTATCTCAGTAGGCTCAGAGCTAGCATAACCCTCAACCCCTCCGCAAAGAGGGAAGGAGTAATCAAACAGGGAAAACCGGCGCCGAGACAAAAGATCAGAAGCAGGGAGCCGAATGAAACCATGTGAGAAGTATTTGGAGAAAAGACAAAGTGTAGTATGACTCACAGAGTACAAAAGAGGTTAGAGAGAAAGTGGTGTAGGAAGATGTGGGAAATAGAGAATGAAAAGACACAAGTTGTGATTGACAGGATACTAAATAAACTAGCAGTTCACATTTTATACTTGCAGCAAAATAACTTGCGCTGGCAACCGGGCCTCTAGCTACCGAACAGTGTCCCCTGATGTACCAAACACACACTACAGATCTGCTGAAGCAAAGGCAGCTGAGTCATTGTTTGGAGAAAGTTGAAGCTGTGCTGTACCTGTTTATTAAGTCATCATTGTCATCGCTCTCCATCTCGTCCTCTATGGCAGCCTGCAGGTCACCTATCCTCTTGAAAGCCAGCTTAAGGTCCACTTGTAAACTCTGATTTGCCGCCTCTAAGCTCTCGATGTCCATTTCCTGGTGAATGGATCGCAGCACAGAAGAAGCACGGTTACTTCCTCTAGTGTGAACTCTGGTGAATCGTATCAGGGCTCCCAGCACCCAAAGCCTTACCAATTCGTGCTTCTTCCGGCTCGCCTCGCCCTCCTTCTTGGACAGCTCTCCCATTTCTTCTTTCATGTCCCTTATCTGCCTTTGCATTCGCTTATTCTGGTCCTTCTCCCTGTTTTCTGCAGCGATGCGTTGGTTTCTCTCCTCCGTCAGCTTTTCAAGGTTCTCCTTCAGACGACCCACCAGGCTCTGGGGAAGAGTTGAGTTGTACTTAAACTTGACAAAGTGTCCTTAGCCCTCCATAGTTCCCCAGGGGGGTTATTTCATTTAAGAAATCATCAAATTATACAATTTATCATAGCCAGAAACTAAATAAAGAGAAATTATTGTTGGATTTTTCTGAAAGTCCTTGAAAATATCATGGCTGACAAATTATTCTACAAGGAATTATAACCAAAATGAAGCTAAAAAGAAAAATCAATAATACATGTCTCATTCACAATTTTGCAGATCCTGTAGGAAAAATGTAATCGTGCAGGAAGCCATGAATGACTTAGCTGAGACCAACAGCCTTTTTGATACAAAAATGAATGAACTTTAACTGAACTGTAGGCTGACTACACAGAGCAGAGAGGAGAGGACAAGAGAGGTTGTAAAAATGGAAATAGTTCAATATGTATAGCATGTGAAGGCCCCTTCCATTATTAGTCACACTTAAGGGCACTTGGAAAAATGTTGTACATATTGATTTCACCTCAACCTCTTGATAAATAGGATGTCAAATGTCAACTTTGTGCATGTCCTTTATATCTCACCTCCAGTCGTTTGATCTGAGTCCTCTCGTACTCCAGCTTGGTCTCCAGCTCGCGGATCTTAGCCTCTTGACGACACACAAGAGACTTCTCCACCATGGACTGCTCTTGGAACTCAAGCTGACTCTGCAGTGAATGAATCTGGTGGAAGGACACACACACATACATTTACATAAACACAAAGACTCCCAAGGAAGCGCTGCTGGCTGCACACCTCCTTCTTGACCTCGGCTTCTTCTTAAGTAAGGTCTTAGGAAATACTTTGCGCTGATGTTATGTGTATGTTTTAAAAGTAAATTAATGTCTTCACTCTTTTTGTGTAAATTTAATCCATCTTGGTACATGTAAATATTGTGCATCCAGGCTGAATAATAAGCTCTAGATAAGCCCCCAATCTACCACAAATGGTCAAAAGAAGAGCTTGTGGTTCAGGCTGAGTAACACCGAGTCACAGTAATTTCACAGGCTTTGGAAAAGAGCACAGCTTCATGCAAAGCACGTTTGTTCCATCTGAATCGTTTTCTCATGACTGATAAAAGGAAGAAAGATAGGCCACAACAAAACCGGCCCAAAAGGCAGCATGGCACCTAATGGGGGACTTTGCATCAGAGACAAGGAGGATTTGGAGCTCTCCTTTGATATTACTAAAGAAACTAGATTCCCCTCCTACTGGGGATGAGATAACCACTTCAAGGTCAGATGCTTTAGATGGCTATCACTGCCTTCTCTGGCAGGTTTTTAACAATGCCTTACAGCCTGCTGTGTGTCTCTAGTGTAGCCAAAAATATTCTGATGGGTGGGCCTTGCATATGACTGAATGGACCAAAGAGCTGGCATGCATATAGCTTAATCTAATAGAAACAGGGTCTGCTGTTAGGGGGGTGGCAAGAGCTCAGTTCTGTCTTTTAGTGAATTTATATCTGAAACACATTCTGTCCAAGGCAGATGGTTTTATTTGTTTAGTCTTCTTCATATCAACACTTAAAGGAAGACACCCTCTGAGAGTCCAGTTACTCCAAGCCTGAGTGTGCAATGTGCATACAAACTAGGCATTAGCTGGCCATATATTCTCTAAATACAGCTTTAACAGGAAAGGAGGGAATACATTTTACAAAAAAAAAAAGAAAAGAATGCATCAACAAAGGAAACGGGCATGCATTAATAAATGACACAGCTGACATGTTAGAGCTTATCCTCTGAACGAATAGTGCTCCATCAGAAAACACTGTTATTATGAAAGCACTACTATTAGAGAGGCCCTATTATCAACATAGGGCTGAATCAGGTGCATTAACCCTTTTACCACATAAATCCACATTTATGCATCGCCTCAATCACTCAGCTGACGACTCAAGCTCAGTATGCAGCAGCTAAACCAATCAGCAGGGAAATAGACTCAATCAGACGAGAATGCTGTAGCTCCCAGGTTTACGGCCATCATATAACTCAAATACAAAGCTGTTAGTTAGTGAGCTGCAATGTGAACATGCTCACAATGACAATGTTGACATTATAATCTTGGTGTAATGTTTCCCAAGTTCACCATCTTAGTTTGTCTGTTATATGAAGTAATAAATCAAAGCATTGGACAATTACATGTTTTTAAATGTTTCGTTCATTCTGAGAGGAACATGGAGCTCAAGTCACGGCAATCAAATGTTAGTTAAAAAAAGCTGGGATGCTGTGTAGAAATGCACACAGAAAAGGAGGTTAATGAGTTTGAACATAAAATAAGTTGTCTTTTTCACAGTTTTTAATTAAATATATGTCACAAAGGATTAGCAAATCATCACATTATGTCATATTTACATTTCAGACAGCTTTTTTGGAATATGTGTTTATATGTGAAACTGCAAACGGCGTCCGTGCTGCTTAAATCAGTTCTTTGTACACAGAAACACTCAACCAAACCGAACTGAACGGAACAATCTGTCCTCAATTTGAACACAGCATGAACTCCGTATGGACAAAGGTGCATTTATAAATGCAGAAGTGCTTATTAAATGTTCATGGACTCAGGTCATTGTACTTGAAAACACACAAAAGGCACATGAATGTCTCAGGGGTGCTTGCGCCTACATGGTAGTGTAGTGGGGGAGGGAGGGAGGGGGACACAAGGCAACCAAGCAAATACAGAAGTCACACAGATCAGGAGTCTGACATTTCAAACATGACTCTGCTGTGAGCATCTGTCATGAGGGTGTTTTTTGTTTGACAACAAAACAGCCTTGTCACAGTTTTTCTATTCTATTCTATCATTAAAGTATGAGACATTATAATTATGTTCAATTATCTCATTTTCATCAATAAGCATGTCATCTGATGACCAAACAAAAAGCTTTTTCTGAGACTGTTTTAATACGTGTTTTTAATTTCTACCTTTTCATTTGCCTGAGAAT
>CAFUXE010000321.1:362332-446840 GCA_903364295.1 Serranus cabrilla
AAAAAAAAAAAAACTTTGACAAAGCTTATTTATCCATTAGAGCAAAATGCTGAAATCAGATTTATGCCAAAGGGCATTTAATATTTCAATATCCCACCATGACTTGATGATGCATGCATATTAATGTTAGAACCCTGCTGCATTTATAAGAGTGCAAGTTTGACAGCCAGAGCCTTCTAGTAATTAAATATTGTTTGTTGTATTGAGTTTCATCTCCTCATCAAAAGAAGGGTATAGAAACATTTACATAAACAATTTCTTTTTTTTTAAACTCTATCGATGCATTGTGAGATAAAAAAGGGTTGGTTATATTGCATTGTATGTAAATGTGGGAATATATTGATCATGAACACACAAAAACACATTGTGCTTATGCAGAACTGACTGGAACACAATTGCTGCAGCTGCACTCTGCATCACACTGTATGTTGCGCCTTCGGGACACATGGCAGACACGTGTCAAAACTCACCGACATTTTAACTTTGACTACATCCTCCATTTGGATATGCAAGTCCTCTATTTCAATCTCCATGCTCTTTCGAGCCTTCACTGCTGCTGCGGAAGTGAACTCTGACTCCTCCAGCTGTGAGAAAAAGGAGGAAGGAGAGAGTGAAAGGGAAGAGATGAGGGATAAATACATGTAGGCCAAGATCAAGAATCAATCCTGGATGAGCAGAGGAATGAGGATTTTTCAACTGGTGCATATTTATATTCAGACCAATACTAAAACTGTGTTTTTGTTGTCTGTATTATGAGACAGTGTTAAACAGGGTTGCATACTTGATTTTTGAGCTGGGCGATCTCCCTCTTGCTGGGGGCGATACTCTTCAGATGGTCGAGCATAATCTGTGCATCAGCCAGAAGGACTTTGGTTCTCTTCAGGTCTTTCTTTAGCCTCTTCTCCGTCTCCACATCTCTCTGGCTCACCTGAATCACAGAACACACCTTTCTAACCATTATTGTAACACACACTCTGTTTTCCTATTCTTCTTCAAATGGCTCAGATTCGAAAGCAGCTTCTGTTCAATCAAAAGAAGTGCCGCACACTAAATCGCACGCACTTAGCTGCACTGACAGAGACCAGAGGCAGAGTGATGGAAGTACCTGGTCCTGGGCGTTCAGCAGTTTGGACTCCAGCTCTCTTCTCTCACGCAACACTTTCTGCTTGTCTTCATACTCCTCCTCCAGCTGCACCTCCATCTGTTTCAGCTGCAGGACACATGAACAGAGTGTCGGGATGCACAAACAGATGATCAGTGATAAACGGAAGTCAGACACAACACACTATCGACCATCCTGTAAGACATGACTGCTCTGGCACATCAAAGACAAATGGACCCCCCCTGAGAAGATCTGTAGGCCTGTAGATCCATCAACATTGCTTGGAATATTTTTTTTATTTTGCACTTTTAATACAGACACACATGTAAACACTATTTGTGTTCTAAGTTGTATTTACTTGGGTGGATGTAACATTTTTTAGCTAATGTTCTTCTTGTTCCCAATACATGATCATATGTGATAGGTCCTCTCTGCAGTGTGTATTATTTATATTTTTTTCTGATGATACAGCAATTTTTTTCTACCACATGGGACACATTCTGATAACCAACATGAACTAGAAATTAACAATTTATGAACTTAATACTAAGTGCTGTCATGACCAGACCAGATCATTTGTCACATCCAGATAGAGAAGCTATGTATGGGGCAAATGTGCACATTTGAAAGAGGGTGAATGAGCAGCACCCACCTTTTTACTGCAGGAATGTCGGATTTCCTCGACCTCTTCATCCTTACTCTCAATATCTTTGGAGTGGGTCTGCCTCTGCCTCTCCATCTCCATCTCAAGCCGCAGCTTGGCCTGAGTGCATGACGAGGACACACACATATGACAGTGACAGCACATAGAACATATTCACAAACACACATTCATTTTGTTTTATGAACAAGAAGCTTCGTTTTTTCCCCCCTAAAAATCTGATTTCTGCAATCTGTCAAAAATGGGCAGATAGCCTCTTATAAAATGATTTTCTTAAACTAAATGTATTAGGGAGGCTCCGATACAACTGGTTTAGGTATCGGGCCGATATTCGGCTAAAACAGCTTAGCAAAACAACTTAGTCGTTTAAGGAAAAAGATGGTATCAGATTGGTATCAGTATCAGCAGATACTTAAGTTTGCCATATCGCTATTAGTATCGGACCTATTATCATGCCATCCCTAAAACATATCTAATATGATGGTACATGAAGAATATTAGGATATTAGTTATAGGACATAAAAAAATACAATTTCGAAATATTACATGGCGTGATATAAGCTCAAATATAGCACCATGCTGGTTTAAAATACCACATCTGCACTGCCCTGTACCTGCTCCAGCATCTGGATGGTTCCAGCCTGTTCGTCCAGCTCCTCCTCCTGGTCTTTCACCTTGGCCTCGAGGTCACGAAGCTGCTTCTTAACCTTAGCCAGCGAGGCTTCGTCCTTCGACTCCTGGGAGGCGAGATCCTGTAGCTCTGCCTCCAGCTGCTGCACCTTCATATTCACGTCAGACAATTCGCTGTCCTTGTCCTGCAGGCGGAAGAGACACACTGAAGCGCACATCTGGACCAACCCAGTTATGTCAAATAGAGAGCAGACGTGCAGTCCCTGAGAGAGGACATCAGAGTACATTTGAAGTGTGTAAAGTAGCTTACCTGCAGCTGCTGGCGGAGGTTAAACATCTCACCAGTCATTATGTCTTTCTCTCGAGCCAGCTTCTCCCTCTGGCTCCTTTCTCTTTGTACCTCAGCCTGAGCCTGGTTCTGCTCCAGGTCAAACCTGGAACACACACGCGAATACACAGCTCAGCAAAATGTTGGCTCAACAGTTGAGCATCATAGTAAACTGTGTATCTGTAATTACACAAAGTGCAAATATATGCCAGTTCTTTCAAGGCTGAAGAAGGCAGGAGATGTAGTGCTGTTAATAAAACATCAACTCCTTTGTCATCATAGACTGTCATGGTTTTGTGAACCTGTACAAAGTAATCATGTCTTAACATTTTAAAATAATGAGCATGCTAACTCAATATCTAACCCTCACTCCTGTTTCTCAGTAGATTTTGAGCCTATGAGGATATTCTGGACACAGACCTATCTAATTTAGCCGCCACTGTTATCCCCTTCCATTAGCCATCAATTTACAATTGGGTTGTAATAATGTGCACAATGTTTTCTTCAATTGTCTGGGGCAGAAACACTTATGGTTGGTGAACTTAACAGCTAAGTGTTTCATGCTGTCAGCTCGTTGTAATTCCCTGTTTTTCTCTCTGAAGCGCAGCTGAAAATAATTTCACCCACAGAGTATCTTCAATTAGCCACAGGGGAGAGATCACATTCTGCCACAGCGATAGCTTCTCAAGTGCTTAAAGTCTGAGTCATTTCGCAGCTAATGCAATTCCACAGATTGCAGAACATCTCAGTCACTATTCAAATTAAAGAAAATGTTAGTGTTCTGCCGGTTGGGTCAGAGTGTGTGCGCCTAGCCTTTCAAGGAGAAAAGAGCAATAATTGTAATCTGTCATTTTTGTTTTTGAAAGAAAGGCAGACATATAGACACACGGATGCAAAGACAGACAAAAAAAAAAACTGCAACAGACTTCCTCTGTTTCTTCTCCAGATCATGGTTGCGGCTCTGCAGGCCCTCCAGGTGAAGCTTGGTGTCCTGCAGCTCTGCCGTCAGTTTCTGGCACTTCTTCTTCAGCTGCTGCACAGAGCGCTGCACATCCTCATTATCTGTCTGCAAATCAGCCAGCTGTACCGTGCACACACACACACAACACTGTTATTATTCTTTCATGACAGTTCAATGCATATCATTATAATTATGTTGATATAACAAACCGGCCACAAAAGTGTTGCAACCAAACATTCAAATTGATTGTTCGATGATTTATAGTTGTAAGAAGTTTCTTGCCCTTCTCTCGACGTGTCTTTTGCTCTGCTGCTCCGTCTCCAGCTTTTCATCAAACTCCTGCTGGAGTTTCTTTTTGGTGAAGTCCATTTCACGAATGGCTCGGTTGTATTTTATCCGCCACTCGCCTCCTGCAGGAAAGACATACAATTTAGAAAATGTCTGTGTGACATTTGGGTGTCTCCTGCCTTTAATGCAGGTCCAGCAGGGTACAAAGAAGGAAAAAGGCTCAAAAGCTCAGAAATGATTGATGCTGTGGATTATGTAGTGCACTGTACTGGCTGTGATGGTTATCACATTCAAGGACTGAAATAATATAATCTTTCAGGAAATAAAACGTCTTTCGTCAAATCCCAACCTTATAAGGTCAAAAGAAATCGACAGGAAGCCACGAAGCAGCCTTTTCGTTTCAGCTCTAATCTTGGATAAACCTGGGGTAAAAATTCAGAGCACACCACAATAGTAGTTAGAGAAGGACATGTCTAAGTGGCACTTTCCACAGTTCTTAGCCGACCCTAATTCTGGAGCTGTCAGAGGCTATCAGAACTATAACAGCGGCCAGGCAGATATTCAGGTTCAGGTTCATTTCCAAGCCTTATCATTTTAGAGGCTGTCCATTTCTCCTTCACAAACCAACACCGGCTCCTCCATCAGTGCTGCTCATTAGCATATATATAGCATAATGACAACTTGCAGGGCCACCGGCTCTGATCCCAACGATTATTTTCTCATTCATCTAAGAATTTTGATATGCTCTGTAATGGCTTGTCTGCTGAGGTGGGTTGAAGGGGGGTGGGAACACAGAGGAAAAAAAGTTGAACGGACAATGTGCTCTCACAGCAGGAGCTCTCTTTCCCAGCAGGTGGAGGCCAATCAGCCACAGGCATTAGTTGTACGCCTGAGAGCGAACATCTTAATCCCCTAGCGGTAAATCCCAAACTTGGAAAATATACTTAATAGCGTTACGGAAGATGTGACCAAGTCTAACTGCCATGTCCCCTGCAGGAACAGTCAAACAAAGCCCCTAATTCCTGCGGCTACAATTAGTATAAGGGAGATTTTTCAAACTGTGCACATAATGCTGGTATGAGTGGCTCAGTAATTTACGCTTCTGACATGAGCTGACACGGCCATTAGGCAGATCTTGCCAGGCTGCTGCAAATGTCATCAGGGCCCATTAATTATAGAACTAAAAACAAATATTTAAAAACACTGATGACCAAGAATGTGAGTCCAAAGAGAGAAAAGAACATTTTTCTTCCTCAAATTTTGGGCATAGAATTAAAGGAATACTTCACCCCCAAAACGAACATTTGTATTTCAGTTGATCACCCACCTAAATCCAAATGGTCACCATTTACACCATTTGCTTCTGCTACTTGGAGCTTTCTAAGAACCACTTACACAAAATACTTCACACTCAACTCTGCGTTTCCATCCTGAGGAGTCATACACCTGCCATGACATAGTTGCATCACACACCCAAGTTGCAGCCTCTTATTGTCTGAAACACTGGTGAAATACACTCTTGTGTAAAAAGCACCAGGGGCAAAGTTTACGATTAGGTCAGGTAGGCAACTGCATTAGACCCCCAAGTAAAAGCCCAGAGCATTTATGATAATATATAGACCCAAGCAGCTACTTGCATTCAGAAATGGCAGTGAAGCATTAGAAACACCAGTTAATAAACTTAACAAAGTTACTAATTTCAATTAATTGTATTACTCATTACTAATTGTATTTGCTTTGACATGTCAGTAATGAAGTTAGAAAGTAAAGCATGGATTTAATTAGCTGATGTATTTTGTTGTTTTGTTGTTGTTTTTTTAAGAAAGCACGGTAACATGAGGTTGAGTAATTAATACACAAATTGTCATAATTGGGGTAGTGTTCCTTTAAACACATGTATGTCAGGCGTCTATGGAGTCATCTGCAAATGACAACTAGCGGTTTCTCGCTCAACTAACCCGCATCATCGTCATCATCCATCTCCCCGTTGAGCTCCGATGTTTTCATAAGCCGAGCCTCCATCACCTCCATCTCCTGTGATTCTAATTGTTTCTTCATGGCGTCAAACTTAGCCTGGAATGCATTCACACACCAATCAAAATAAGAGTTTGTCAGCCTCACTGACATTGGAATTTTTTTGCAATATTATGATGCGAGTTTATATCAGTGTGTATATGTGCCTGTAAATCCTTCATGTCCTTCTCCAGGCGGAGTCTCTCTGAAGTCTCAGTCTCCAGCAGCTGCGATGCCGACTCACTGGTGCTTCTCTCATCAGCCAGTTCTGCCAACAAGTCTGAGATCTGGACACGTACATATATAGGGATTAATATAAAACTACAAAATACTAACCACCTTTCTTGTACATGTGATTTTTAACAGAAACCAAAGAGTCTCAACTCAAACCACATCCTCCCAGCATGCACTGCCACAGGCGGAGGGACTCACCCTGCTCTCCAATCGATCCGTGTTCAGTCTCAGCTCATTCCGCTCTTTCTCCACCCTCTCGAACTTCAGTTTCTGCTGCTGTATCTCCTCCTGGAGCACAGAATGTAGCTAAATAGGTCATGTGTTTTGTTACAGGTAAAACTAAAATATTAAGAGTTACAAGAAACATAAAAAATTAATAACAGGAAGTGCCACTCTGCACTGGCAGGTAGTGCGTCTTTAAAGCGGATTAGAGGTGATCTAACTGAGTGGAATCTATCTGGTGGGGTGTATCACACAGAAAGGCCTCCTCACGTCTTTGTTTCGCATCTGCTCCTCCGTGAGCTGGACCTTAATGAGGGGCTGGACTGTGGTGAAGAGCTTCCACCATGGCCAGTCCTTCACGCCACGGTTCTTCTTGATGTTTTTCTGGACGCAACGAATTGCTAGATCCTGGATCTAAAACACAAACACAGGCAGAGAATTAGACATCAAACAGAAACAGATACAGGAATGCTGATGTTTACTGACGTGCACAGAGAGATAGCAGATTGGGTGTATCTGTAAATTGATCTTTTAATACAAATTAGTGCTTTATAATAAGGACAACAGAGATAATAATAGCTTTAAAGGAATAGTTTGGAGGTTTGGAGGCTAAGTTAGCTAAGAAGCTAAGTAATGAACTGTGGTGGAAGGGGGCAGCAGCAAATTGTATTTAAGCATCATAAAATACTTTCTTTTTTTTCTTTTTTTTTAAAGGCCCACTTGACAAAAAAAATATATCAGTTTAAGTTTACTCTATATTTAAATGATTTTCTCCACTTTACCTTCCCTCAGACAGAGAACGGTAGCTCTGACCTACGCCATGCAAAGCCATCAGACTCCATAGACAATACATTACTTTTACCTTGCAGAATGCAGTAGTCGTTGGTCTATTGCTACCTTGATCCGTTAGTATTTTTTTGGGGACTTTTTCAAAGGTAGTTCAGTTTAACCAAAGTCGCACAATAACAACAAAAAAAAACATAACCAATTGAGGTTGACCAGCAACCCCCTTAAAATGCAATATGTTAAAAAAAAAAAATAATGTCCGGCACAGACATCACAGGACAACAGTGTCCGGAGGGCCATGAAACAGTGCCAGAAAATAAGGAAAATCTTAATTACGTACTGGAATAAGTGATTTACCAAACTACTGTTGCCATATCAACCTCCTCACCGATGAATAATATAAAAAAAAAACATTTAATTCCTCATTTTTTGTTATATTGCCTGTGTATGGGCTCTCACAGCTAGCCCAGGACTTGCCAGCCTCCTCTGGAGAGTTTCTGCAGAGTGTGTTCCAAGGCTGGAAGCTAATTTTTGATTAATTAAATCAAACATGTTGGCAGCTAATTCCAAGTATTACACGATTTCCATGCTGCTTATGCATGAGGCTCTCCAGCAGCAGCAGATTATGGGCAAACCCAATTAGAGCAACGCAATTCTCAGCATCAGGTACATTTCGCCCTGAAGGTACTCTCTATGACCAATTAGGATTTGTCACACAGTGAAAGCCTTAACATGGAGCAAAATGCAGCAAATCTCCGACAGAAGATTTAAACAGGTCTCACTTGTCATATTTAGTCGAAAATGAATAGAAAACAAACAAAAGATTATACCAAATGAACAGCGTGGATAAACATTTTGGTATTCATATCACATTAAGAGGGTGTGACAGCTGTGAGACAGTGTGATGTGAATTATGTTTGTGAGCCAAGATTAAGACAAAAGCATGTTTCCATTCTCTTCCTCAATGTTCTACATTTCCCTTACAGTTAAAATGTGATTCAGCGTGCATTTATATGTATGCAGGCATGTCTGTACATACGTCAGACATCTGAGTGCTGCTATATCTGGCTGCAGCACAGCCTGATGACACTTCAATCTCACTTCTGAAGTAAATCCTTTGATGCTCGGCTTCTGGCGATTTCTTCAACATTAAATAATGACTTGCTAAAGGATAGCAGCTTGGATTACATGTACGGCCTGTAGGGAACCTATTGGATCGTCTTGTCTGGCTAATATTGTTATCATGATATTATCTTTCAATCCTGGAAGACAAATACTTTTTAAAGAGCTACACCGCAGTTCAAACATTTGGAATTGCCTGTCCCAAAAGTGTCATTTGGTATTGTTGTATAGTTGAGAAGGCTAGTTTTAAATGCTCTCTTGTGCTTGTCCTCTTTATGAACCGATGTGTTTCGCATAAAGGCTGTATGAAGGAAATCATAAAGTCATGTTTTGCACATGGAGAATAAAGCACTATAACTGTTTAAACAGACTGAAAAGGCAGAGAGAGACTAAGAAACCCCTGAGCAACAGTTAAATAAGAATATAAGAAATAACCAGCAATTAGTAAAAAATACTGGAAGCTTAGTTTTTAAAAAACTGCAAGTTTCTCTTTCAGAGTCAAGTTCACATAATGCCTATAGCAAGCTGGAAGGTACTTTGCTTTAGAAAAACACTTTAAAACTTCACAATAGAAACAGAAGGCTGGTCAACGGGTTAGCACTATTGGAACTGGATATGGGAATATAAACTGAACAAGCTATGAACTGTCAAAACTGAGTAAAAACCCCTTGAATCTCCCTGAGTAGACTACACAGGGCCCACAGAAAAACAAACAGCTCGCACCGTTGTGGTTCAATAATGATCAAGGGTCACAAATGCTTTACTGGACTGGAAAACAAATTCAAAATTGAAGGGTATCCAACACTGTGGAGACATGGGCTAAATAGAAAGTTTAATTACTTATTTTTCTTCTTTTGGGTCCAAAACTATTTCAAACTTAAACTAGAAGGGCACGTGGAGATTGCAGACCTTTGCCAAGGCCAAATGCCCTATCTGCAATGTTAACAAAAGTAAAAAAACGATTTGTGTATTTGCCCCCTGCTTTGGATCCCCTCCAAAATGCAGTGGGTTCTTCTTTGGCCCATGCTTCAAATTTCCACCAAGTGTCATGAAAATCAGGCCAGTTGTTTTTTTCCATTAGTATCCTATTGAAAAAGATAACCAAAACAAGAAAAAAAAACGAAAAGAGGTAATAATACATAATATAGTGTGTGAATTATAATGTTTTATCTCTGTTCCTTGCTGTTACTCACTAAAACATGTAATGTGCTGCAGAGCCTTTCCTATCCAAGCCTTCACAGTGGAAGGTATTCATGTTTCTTTGATATGGAACTACAGGTTTGCATATGTCAAATTAATAATGTATCACGAAGAATCCCCTTTTTTGATAAAGGTATATTTTAACATTCCTTGAGCACTGACGCATTATGGAAAAGAAATAATAGGTATATTATTACAAGGCTCAAGCGAGCTTACTTGGTGCTTTAAACTCATTGCAAATGGCCTGAAGAAGAAACATCTGGAGGGTACCTGAAGGACAAAACTCCCAATGCAGCGAATGCCTGCTGAGGCAAAATAACAGACTTTTAAAATGTCAGGTTGTCCCCTTGAGGAGACAGTTGAAAGAGAAAGGGAAAAAAAGACAGAAAAATTATGGTTTTGTCATTTAATGTCACATGGGCTTGGCACAGCTTCACAAGGTTAACATGCCAGGGAATATCAATCAAGGGAACTTGTGACTTTGAGTCACATCCATATACATCATCCAGCAAGAGTCTGAGGGGATTCACCAGAACTGATCTGCACTGTTCCTGAGAAGTATCATCTACTGTACCTGCTAAGACTGGATACTTCAAACAGTGCAAGAGGCAATGGAGCCCTATCAATATTCACACAGGGATAACAGGGTAACAGCACAGGCGCAAGTGGATGTTATTATGTGATGATTATTCTTAAATTGAACAGCAACACACTCTGTAAATCATGAAGCGATGGGGAGATGAAAATCACTCCACAGCTCGGCTTCTGTTCCATTACTCTGCCGTCGACTAATTGAATCAGGAATAATATAAACAGAATGAGATTCAGTTGGAAAAAAACAGCCTTCCAGGTGATCATTGTAAGAAGAGGCAGCATACCACAAATGTAACAACTAAATAGTAATAAATCCAGAATACTGCCATTGCTTTAGCAGTAGGTGCGAAAAGGGAGCAAAGCAAGGGGAAGCAAACTCGATTTGGCACTCCTCCTCACTTCTGATTTCTCTCCAGACCACATTTTCACATCTCAATAACTTGACTGCAGACACTGACCTAATCATGTTAAAAGCTTAGATTTATATTTTCAAAAGGCTCCATGTGCCTTGTCAAATCATTCCATTATTGGAAAGACTGGAGTTTAATAATGTATGATTGGACTATTCCAATGCTGTTGCAATGCAATTTCCTAAAAATGTATTTCAGCAAATTTGCATTGTTAGTTTTAAACACGGAATCTGTCCAAAGGTAACAAAATGCTCCCAACAGTACCTCTAAAGCTTAATGTGCTGCATCTTTATGTTCATTTCAGTAGTGTGGACAGTATCAGTCGTGTTTCCATGAGCACCACCACCCTGTGTCTTATAGATCTAGTGCATGCATTTGCTCTGAAAGTGAGTGGAAAAAAAGATGCAACTTATTTTCACAGCTCTATTTTAACCTGACACACCAGATGGTTATGTGATCCAGTGATTCTCACATGATAATATTGCGGGAATCCAACTGCCATGAAAGGTAGGCAGCTTTTTCTGTCAATTATTTTAATTTTTTCTTTGCTCATCCTGCCCCAGTATCAGCCATAACCATAAAATATAACATCAAAATTGAAATTCTCTAAAGAAATATGTCCTACAGTTTCCTTTTAACCGACTTACTCACTACCGACTGCCAGACTTTAATGGGAAAATGTAAACAGACTTCCAGCCTGAGTGCTGTATATCACTGCAGGGTATCAGACAGGTGACAAGCACCAAGAATAACTATATAGAAATAGCCAATCTTCTCGCTGAGGGTCTTGTTTGCTTATGTAGGTCATATAGAGGCATAAGTATTAAATTCATTAAATTGAGACTGTTCTATAACCAGTCAGAAACTCATTGAAGTTGCTTTAAGCAATACAAAGGTTTTACAGCGGATTATGTGCCAGACTATTTCTCACTTGGCAGACTTTTGGACAGAACCAGGCTAGTTGTCTCCCTGTTGCCAGTCTTTGTACCAACCTAATTAATGCAACTGTAATAAGTAATATAATAATAAGAAGTAACAATATGCTTAACCATGTGGGCACAGTTTAAATAGGCCTCTAGACTAGATCACACTACAGCCCTGACATGATCAGATCTGTGGTCACGATCAATCCCATTCATAATTGTCTGCTACATCTTAGCTCGCCAACCTACGCCAAGGTTAAGAGCAATAAAATTACAAGATAAAATGAAAATAAAATCTCATCTTTCTATTATAGATGCATTTGCAGGAGATTGGGGGCACATGAGGGCAGAGGGAAAAAATGCCTTTTTTGCTAATGACTTCTGTAATTGCACCGTTGCCTAGCAATTTTGAATGGTTCTTCTGTGTTGATTTACTTCAAGTTCTCACAGATTATGAAGCACTGGGCTCTTAGCCTGCTTCACCGTGTGAATAATGACCTTTGAACTTAATAAGGAAAGTACATTGGCCTCTCTCGGGTTCCCATTTTCAACCGACATCCATTACTCAGCCTCATATGGTAAAAATAGTAATTACAGAAGAGTGCTGGAAGTCCAGTAATATAAAAGGTCAAATTGATTTACCTACTGAAAAGATGACAATTTAATAGTTGTACTGGCATCATATACAAGACATCTACTCACTAACAGCATGTCACACTGGATGGAGAACAGCACTGTTGATTGTGTTTCTGCTGGTTCATCACTAGCCAGCTGAAGCGGCACATTCACTTAAATCGTAATCACAGAGCGGGAGAAGGACTGAGGGGCTCCATACATCACAGGAGGACATGTATGAGGTCCGGAGAAAATTTAAAGATGGGTGGAGCAGATGGCTGTGTGAGTCAGCAGTATGTTTGATAGTGCTTCATTTAATGGGAGCAGATTGATAAAACGCAACAGAAATGGACGTGTCACTATCAAATATCCCCCTGGGGTTGGATGGATTACAGAACAGGAGGGAGGGTGTAAGGGCAATAGATTTAGAGAACACATTTATAATTAGTTGAAGATTTACAGCAGAGTGGGTTAGATCAACTCAAAGAGCAGAACAAAAGGGCACTAAAATTAGCTCTGAACAAGGAGCCCTCAACCCCTGGTGGACTCCAAGGCAACAAGGCCTCTGGGCCTCACATTCCTCACCTACTTTATAAATAAAAAAAACAGAGCTAAGCCGCAAATTGGACCTTGTCACTTACTTTGTCCACTGTTGCAAGCATCATATTTATTTTTTACGTGTAGCTTGTGTCTTGCAAAGACCTGGTGCACTCTAATGTGTAATAAATAAACTATTGTATAACCTTATTTCATTTATAGGATTATATTCTTGGTGTTTATTTAAAATGAACCTTTTCTTTTCAGTTACTATGTTTACACAAACACTAATATTCCAGTCTGTTTGAAAACTAAGAATTCATTCTTATTCCAAATGTAGCATTTTCAAATTATGAAGAGATTTTGATATTCCTATCAGAGGTTTAGGAACATTTTTTACTATTCTATTCTCTTTAGATTTATACAGCATGTCTTTCCTGTTTACTGTCAGCCCTGTGTCTTGTACAGTTTGCAAGGCATGTCAAAAGCAAAGCCTATATTTCTGGCAAAAAGGAAAAACAATGCCTACTTTTAAACATCAGGAAAGACTTAATATATGCAGATATCACACTGCCAACGTCCACCACGGCTTGAGACTTTTTAAATATCCTATGTTGACGTAAAGAAGCAAAGGAGCACCAATCATTCAACATTTTTATATTGTGACGTGATAAACAACAAGTAACGGCTTCAAACTCTCTAAAAAACAGTAGTAAGCATCGCTGCATCTAAATGGTAATATTAATGGAATTCATTTTCGTTAGCCAGGTAAACAGCTTAGTTGGAATGCCGTATTTTTCGGAATAACTGAATATTTTGTGCAAGTGAACGTAGAGAATGTGACCTCTTGCCTACCTTCCTCTTCTTGAAGGCCTGCCGTGCCAGATAACCTCTGCAGGCAGCTTGAAACAGGGTGAGATTACGCTTGGTCTGCTCATCCCTCTGTTCCTCCAGTTTAGCCAAGGTACCAGCTCTGAAGAACAACTGGAACAAAGCACACATCACATCAAATTAATTTATAAGCAAAGTATGAAATAATTTAGAGATTATGTAATTTTTATCTGAAATGGGTGGAAATTGGATTTAGAGGCCCTGCAGTTTGAGCAAAATATAAACAGAACAGAGGTAAAAAGTAAATAAGTGCACTGAAGCAGCAAATCAATAAGAGGCAGTGTAATCCATGGACAAGTGAGTCTTATCTAAGTGAGAAAGCTGTGATTAAGTTATTATCTCGGACGATCAGCCTTGTCTGTTTCTAATCTGGGCCAAAGGTAAAACACAGGTAAACAGCCAATATGAGGCAGATCACGTCATGGCCTGTCTATACCTCAGAGGGATTACGCACTGCGAGTGCATTCCAGATGGCAGCAAGCTATTAAAATGGATGGATGATGGACTGTCTCCATCCAAGGCCTCTCTACACAAGTCCCAATGCTTTATAAATTACCGAATCCATATGTGATTTCTTAACAAAGCAGAAGCTGTGATATATGGGGTATATGCAAACCAGTGGGAAGGTGTGATGCATTCAATGCCATCAGATAATATTACTTTTCAAATTGCTTAGTGGGGTTTGATCAGAGGCTATTTGTCATCTTCAGATGCATGCGGTACTTTCTATGGTGTTTTAAGACACGTGACTACCTTTAATGGCACATTTTATTCTGTCAGGAGCAGCGATTCCACTGCAGTAAGGTTATATGGGGCTGGTGTAATTGGCATGCAAGTGAGACGGGTTGCTAGGATGCCACTGGAATGCTTTGTGAATGGCCAACTGTGCTTGTCTACTTCTGAGCCCATTTCACACTCCAAAGTGTGGCACCATGCGAAGCTGCCTCCAAACCATTCTTGTGTCGTGTGTTTTAAAAGCGATCTGTACAGCGCACATATCTGGGAGCACGAGTTCCACTGTTTTCTACATTATTGTTTCCTTTGATTTCCTTCTTGGCTGATGGCCACTTTCCGACTGATAGGATTAGACCTCAGTGTGCCAGGCAGTGTTTACTGTGATTACTTTACAACGGTCATGGGGAAAAACAAAGAGGGCCATCAGTTGCGAGAATTTGCTCTAATGACCTGAAAAGAAAGAGAGAATCACGGTCACATAGTCGGGCAGGGTAGAGACAAGCCTCTCGGGTTGCCACTGGCTACGAGAACTGGAAGAAGGGCCAAGGCTTGGCAACTCTCCAAAAGAGGATGACAAACAAACCTCAAAGAGGGACAGGTGTAATGAAAGACACACTCCCCCAGACAGCAAGTGTCTTTTAAAGTAAAAAACACAAGGATAAAAAGAGCTGTGTACTGCAGCTCTGTGCTTCAAGCTTCAAGAGGAGTGAAACTGGCAGCGATTCAAAGGACAGGTTTATTCAATCATTTTAAAGCTGTTTATTTGTTTGAGATGTGGTGGCATTACTTACCCTACTAAGACCCATGTGGTAGCTGCTCTTCTCCAAATCCAAGGACTCCAGTAGCTCCTCCACAGCCTGGGTAAAGGCACACATGTACACAGGCATACACACACAGTTACACTTTCAACCGCTGGTTCCAGTGGGAACTTCTACTGACACTGCAACACTTCAGTAGTCCACAGTTCCCCTATGTTGCCATGCTGAACTAATGGTACAGTGCAGTTTTCCCCCTCTTCTCTCACATCCATTCCCGGCTGGATTTTGTTTTGAAAGTCAGTAAGCACGAGAAAAGTTTGGCTCCTAAGAAACTCACAACCATAAACCAATTACAGCTTGTCCCCCAATAATCCACCCGCTTCTGGCATCTCTCTCATGACCCTTTGGTGGTCTTGGCCCTCTTGCAGCTTTGAACACATGTAGCTGATGCAGAGGTACACCATCAGCCAGCCTGGAGCCTCTCCCTGTCCATCCAGCAGTCTGTATACTGTAGGTGTATTGTTGTCTCAGCCTGCTCTCTCTACTTGAGCCTCCAGCTTGAAAGACCACATCTAGATTACACCAGGAGAGGTTTGCCACGAGCACTGAGGGGCTTTTGTTTGCCAGTGTTTCCACAGAAACTCAGCCACAAAACACGGACACAGGGGAAAAAGAGCTTTTCTCTCCCTTAACCCCATTCTTTCACTCTCTCTCTCTTATTTCTCTCTAAAAACAAAGTTTTGTACTTTTTTCTCTCCAGTGCACTTCAACCAGTATTCTCTTGCAGAGAACCCATGCACAGCACGCTGTCATTGATAGTTAACTTCTACGAATAAAACTCACACCAAGCTTCTTCTAAAGGTTTTTCCACAATCATTATTAATAACTTTTAAAACAACAGAACTAAAGAGATAAAGCACCAGTTGGGAAATCCTTGGCAGCTAGCTTCCAATGCCCATATTACAAAAGATGATAAGTACATCTATTTGAATGGTATTCAATGCAGTGAAGCACTATCTAAGCCACACTACCGATCTGCCTCTTTAACAGGCATGATACTGATAAGGTTAAGTTGATTAGATCATTACAATGGCTCTGATGAATGAGGGTTTATTTCTCCGTCAGTTGGCTGCTGACAAATCAGGGGCAGATGTAATGAAGCTGCCTCTTCACAACATTAATCTTCGCCGTGCTTGGCCACTGGCATAGCTGTACTCTCTCGTTGATTGACTTACTCTCTTCTCGTCCTTCACAATGTAATTTCTCCCGTGCTTCTTGGTGAGATGCGGCGCCAGCACATCAAAGCGGCGTCGGAACTCAGAGAACACCATGTGATCGGGGTAACCTGTGAAGGTCAGCATCGAATAACAACTTTATGTTCTGGAAATGTTTGTAGAGTGTAACAGGTATTTTCAGGGGGGCTTTAGGAAACAAAGAAGGGGTTTGTATAGCATGCCTGTCTTTAGTATGTTTCAAGTGAGGCAGCTTCCTCACCTTGCCTATAGATCCGCAGAGCATCCAACAACTTGGAGCCGCGCAGCTGAGCACGGAGCAAGGCTACATCGAGCTGCATTAAGCCGGGATCTCCAGTCTCCCCTTGGGCCTCACATTCCCCTTTGAACAGGGATCCACTCAGAGCCTTCAGGGCATCGGCCTTGGGCAATATGCAGTGAACAAAGTGAATCCTGGACCTCCGCACCATGTCAAGGAGTGCATCCTGGAAAATACAGAGCAGCATTAGGGTCTCCGGTAGGAAAAACCTGACAGCCAATGCAATATGTTCTGCAGACGTATTTACATGTAATCAGACACTTAACGTCTTTGCTTAAAACAAACCAAATGCAATGCATTTTTGGTCTGACAAGCACGCCTTATAATATTACATTTTGCAAGAATTTATAGCATATTTAATACCCATAATGTTTTTATTCATCCAAAATATCAATCAGACCCAGTGACAGACATTAAGAAAAACTATAAAATTGCCAATCTTTTTGCTAATGGTGCTGTTTGCTTATTTCAGTCATAAAAGCGTCAATATCACATTGAAACAGTTTCCTTATTAATAATGTAAATCAAAGTGTTTAAACTTTTCCTCTCATGTAGTATTGTAGAACGTGTGGATATTAAATAGCAGCATGGCCTGGCTTAGAAAACATTTCCTGTGAATATAGTCTAAATGTTGCAGAATTATCTAATAACAATGTTCAATGTCAGAACTTAGGTTTGGAAGCAAAATAGCTCCACGGCGGTGCTCAAAGCACACCAGGCCTAATGACATTTTCAGATTAATCTCTGGGTGCAGCCTGAATATTGGACTTCATCCCATCCAATTTCTTTTCAGCTAAGGTCCTAAGTATACTATAATACAAACTTTGAGCCTTGAAATACTTATCACATCAACCTGTCAAGTGCTAATCTGTTAGCAAACAAAACAGGAACTGATTAATGAAAAAGGGTGCGGGCTGGGACTTTGATTATCTGTGCCCTTGGCAGTACAGACAAGATGTTTTGAAATTTGGAGTCGAACACATAAAAGCTGTCTGACTGAGTGTCCCATCCTCTCCTCTCACCACTTGAAGCTTTATCTGGATACACAAGGACTTCTTCTTGATAGCAGCCACCCCTGTGGTGAAGGTCTTCCTCATGCTAGTGGCCCGTCGCAAGGACAGCTGGGAAACACCTTCAAGGCCCGCGATGGAACCGGAGAGAACGGTGGCTCCAGCCGCTCGGCTCATAACCAACGAGCTGATGATCTTCCTGCAAGAGACACACTACTTCAGCCTTGGGTTTTATAAAAACCCATTAAAGTAAACCTCATATGATAACCACTTCCTCCTGCATGTGTGATACTCACTTCTGGGAGTCTTGCAGCAGGCTTGTGGCATTGGTAGATGCAGGATTTTGCTTGGCGTAGTTCAGCCACCCGCAGGCGTCGTACTCCACCCATTCAGTCCCGTGGCTGTGGCCCAGCAGGAAGTGATGATCCTTTTCGCTCTTCAAGAGGAAAGTGTGACCTGATGTAAATGCAGGAAATAGTGTGAGATATCCTGGCTCATTATCCATATGCAGTGAGATGACAAAAATGAGCAGTTTCCTTCAGGAGAGTGTTTATACAGTGTGCATGAAGGCTATCAAAGATTCATCTTGTCTGGATTACTTTGGTATGCACAGACTGTCACAAACCTACATAAACTTTACTAAAACAGTGATAATAAAAGACAATCTGCTCCCAACCCAGTTGTTCATGTGGTACACTATCAAAGAGATATGGGTCATAAAAAGAGAAATCTGGCCTATATAAAGAGCATGAATGAGAAGCTTTCAGCTGTTGTGTTGGAAGGCTGAAACACACATTCACAATTCTATTAGAATAAATTCTATAAGCTGTGAACTCGGGAAACTAACAGTTGTCAAGGTTGCGAAAAAAATTCTATACAGTGCGACAGTGATCCTTTGTTGGATAATGTTTTGTGACCAGTCCATTATAGCATGGGAAACGGCCTATTCTCCATGATAAAATACAGCTTACTATCCCACAAGAGCAGTCTTCACTTAAGTCTACAGTCTCTATAGTCTCAAAAAGAATTAAACACTTTATGTGATGTTTCATGTATAATTAAACCTGTAGCAAGTTGGCAAATACAGTGAAAGAGAGAGTAAAGGATGATTCTGCTCTCACAAACGCACATCATGTTTTATGCAGTGTTGAAAATTCTCACCAAATATGTTTATTTACACCCTGTTATCGGTTTGGCAATATTATTAATATTAATTAAACGCCAATTATATTTGGATCAAATATTCACACACGACTTGACAGTTAACAGTTGCCCATTTTAAGAAATTAGCACCCATTTCTTGGCCCCATTTCAGTGGCATTTACCATATAAAAAATAAGGACAGCAAACCGGAAAAAATATGTGCCCCAAAAGAATACATTTTTAATATTTGCGATATTTAAATATAGTTTTTACAGACAGAACCGGTCTCAAACAATGCTGCGTGTGTGGCGGTGCCTCTGTTGATGTGCACAGGCAGCTGTTTTAGAGACTATAGCAAAGCAATTTAAGCTGTTTGACTGTGGGGTGAAGAGTTTTACCAACACGTCAACATCACAAACTAAATGAACTGAAATTGATTAAACTGACAAAGAAGCAGATGAACCTGAGAGAAAAACTAAAAGAACATTTGTTGCTTCTTGGGAGGCAAAGTATCCTGACAACTTTGAGCAAGAAAGAAAATGTAACATTCACCTCGATAAGTGACATCAAGTTCACTAGTTCATGGTAGCACACTAATACTTTCTAATACGTACTGGAATTACTTGTTCATGTCACATTTTCATTATTAACCTGACATAAAACTTATAGTATGTACTCAAGTAAGATGTGGAATTACTGTCATGTCTTGTATTAGCATGCATACAAGTCAGGTTTATGTGCGCATGTGTGTTTTTGTTCTCTCCTTGCCTTTACTCTCGCCCTCAGCAGGTCCGTAGTAGCTAAACAGACGTCCCAACAAGGTTTCCTCTGACCCCCCAGGCTGCAGTGCCTCCTCCTCCATCAGCCACAGCAGGCCCCGCGCCTCATCTGTTCGCACTGTCCGCACCTGTCAAATGAGCACAGAGACACACGTGCAAAGGTCATAGCTAAGTGCAAATCCAGAGTGGACACAGAATGTTGTGTCTTACCTCGGGAACAATAGCACATGAGCAGAAACCACTGCCTCAACAAAATAAGCTTACCTTCCATTTTACCTATTTGACTTAAAAAAGATTATTTCTTACCAACAGACCCCCAAACATGAATAACAATCCATCTTTCCAGAAGGGCATTTAGCTTGCTTTAGCTATTTAATGGGAACACATTAATACAATAATCAGAGGATATTTCAGGCTTATATCAACTAAATTGTTTATCCACCTCCTGGGTACATAAAAGTAAGAACAAAATATTTCTACTTACAAAAGATTCCTGAAATTACCCTTCAAATGCTGAGTGCTACAGCCAGTGTTCCCTCAGACATTCTGTTTTACTGAATGTCCACAAAGTGGTGTGCTACTGTGTGTCTCCCAGTATGGGTTGTGACAGGCCTGATGGTAATACAAGCATCAGAAATTAAAGTTTCAAAAGCATTTGTGGTCTGTGTACCCTCCAGCAGTTGCTGAGATAATGGCATCATCAATTTAGCTTTTCCTTATTATTCCAAAAGGAAACAAAAAAGAGCTCATGAATACGCAGAGTGGCGGGGGAAAAGGGATTAAAAAGTAATGCAATTAGTATTACAATTAGTGTGAACACAGAGAAGAAAATAAAACCCACTCCAGCATTGATGATGTTGGAACATATGCAGGTTTTTGTTGCATCCGTGGATGTCACCAGAGGGGTGAATGTGACTTTTTTGGGCTGTGACACTTTTCAAAAACTTGACCGCCTTGAGGTTGTATGCCTCCACTGACCAGCCAAGTATTTCAATGAGGGCTGGGCAATATGGAGGAAATCAAATATCATATATTGTTGAACTGGCTATGAGTGCATTCACAATTATTTATGGATTGTGATTTTTAATAAATAATCATTAGTAATGTGGATGCAGGAAGGTAAAGTGGGTAAAAATAATAGAACTAAAACAGCCTGCAAGTTCAGAAGGCTACATCACTTTAGAGCATTTAAAACTAGGAAAAGACAACACTTATGCCAAATTACAATATTCAAGAGACATTTGTGTGAAAAGTTGTTAGAATTAGCATATTAATCCTTGAGTTAAGCCAAAAATGTTTTGTTTTAGATCACAATGACCTCGACCTTTGACTACTTAGATTTATTCAGCTCATCCTTGAGTTTAAGTAGACACTTTGAAGAAGTTTCCTCAAGGCATTCCTGAGAAACCGCATTCAAAAGAATGAGATGGACTGAAGTCACGTTGGCCTTGACCTTTGACTACCAAAGTCTAATCAGTCCAAGTGGATGTGGACAGACGGACAAACATAATGCCTCTAGCAGTTTTTTATTTTTGCTCTTTAACTTTTACCAAAGTCCCGAGCTTAAATTATGCACTTTTTGTCCAGAGACATTAGGAATACGCCACTGTTGTTTTGTGGCTGACAATGAGCTCGGGGGAGAACGATTTCTACACTGAGATAGCCAGCTTGGTTGGCATGGCAGATGCTTGAATCCACCCTGGGAACTTGGGAACCAAACTCACAAAACCAAAAACAGTTTTTAGCAGCTATCAGGAAGTAACACTGGAGACATCCTTATCAGCAGCGCACACTACGCCGACTTCAAATACAACACAGAGTATCAGTTTGGAGGAGACATATGACAACTATGAGGCTTGCAATGAATTGAGCATTAAGGCTGTGTGCGATAACGGACATCTGAGCTACAGCAGGAGACAAAAAATATCAGTGAGTGAAAAAAAAAATCTATGATCAAAATGTCTTTTCATTCTAAGCAGCAGATCTGCTTGACTTTAGAAATGACTTTGAAGAATCTGTTTGGTTTTTAATGTGATGTACTGCAGTTCAATGCTTCGGATGACATTCCCATTAGAGTGTGGGCCCTTTAAAAAGTAAAGCACTCAAAGCAAACACATTGGAATTATACCAAAGTGATCCATGACTCTCTAAACTCTGCCATTTCTGTTTCCATGGTGCAGATCACAGGCTGCAGAGGCCAAACATCGATTTTCTTTCTTGAAGTCAATTCTATAACCTTTCTTTTCCTGCTCCTACCCTCTCTTTTGAGCCTCTGCCAAATACCTTTCAATATTTAAAAACTCACACAAAGAAAACTTACGATATTTGTTGTTGAGTTAAAAAAAACATGTGAAAATACACCATGAAAGGGATGCAAGTCTCTTAGGTGTTGTGAGAAACATTCAAAGGCAACATTTATGCATGAAAATATCCCAAAAAAAATGTGAGCCAGAAATGAAGACAACACATGAAAACATTGAACTTACCAGCGCTTGGCTTGAGGCTTGGTCTACCACGGCTACAGACAGGGATGTGCTGGGCTCTGTGTCATCTAAAGCGAGCTCTATGTTCTCCTGCAGGAAGACAGGCAGATTGACAGACTCTTTAATGACTCGTCATGATGCTGAGACACTGTTGTGTTTTGGTGGAAATGTAAAAACGTATTCAGTGATTGGCACAGATTTCTGCATGCAACTAATTAATACTTTTTGTCTGTGTTGTAGGTCCAGGATTTACTCGTCGGTCTGACACGGGACATTTGAACACTCACCATGGCCATTTCTCACTATTATCTGACATTTTATAGCCCAAGCGATTAAACAGGAAAATAATTGTCAGATTAATTGCTCATAAAAAAATGTTAGTTGAAGCCTAGCCCCAGGTACTGGATGTTGTCCAGATTAGACAATAGAGACAAGCAATGGTCCCACAACTATGCATACAGGTGCCAGTCATCCGAGTAATTTAAAATCCTGATTCTCCTTCGTCATATGGGGGTTGGCTGGGCCCATGCAGGCAGCCTGAATCCGATTTTTATGGATATTGAAATAAAAAAAAACAATGGCATATTAGATGTGAGAAAACAGAAAGCCACAACAAATCTATTATAATAACAAGAACGTTTGGCATTTACTCAGACAGTTTTTTCTATAGGTAAATGGAAACTCTAAAAGATTTCATTACTGTTGCAGATAATAACATTTCTGGGATAAAAGTGCAAATAAATACAGTAAATTACCTTCACCAGAGCAAAACAGGCATGCAGCAGCTCACAGTGACAAAGTGCAGGCGGCAGTCGGAATGTGGGAAATGTTGGCAGTGCTAATAGTGTGGCCGTGACAGATGCCAGTGTTCCAGTTGACAGTGTATGTGAAGTAGCCTAAATGATTTTTGTTCTCTGTACTTGAGAGTAAATGTGCAGAAGATAAACAAAAACTATCCACACAGTCGCAGCACTCAACAGCATTTAATTTGAAAACATAAAGCATGTGGCTGCTGTGTGTGTATCACAGTTTAACCTGCCTTACGGTGCCATTGTTGATACTGTGTGCTGTGTTAAATGAGTTTGACCCAGTTTTCAATGACAGTTTCAAAGCATCTTATACTTTCAACATGCACTGACAAGAGAGAATTACGCTACATAGATTTATGCAATTTTTCATTTCGCTCCAATTCTCTTTCTCCCAGGCAGAGGATGTGGGTGGGGATGTGGGTGGGAAATCCCAGGATCCTTGTTCAAAGTAATAAAAGTAATAAAATCAGGATTTCTGCTTAACTTAAGTGTGCTATCAGCTGAGTTTTGAGTAAGAAGGATCTCTCTGAGATAAGAGTTGGGGAGGCGTTAATGGGGTGTTATTATATTTACATTGGTTATGAAAGAAATATAGTATCTATCCTTAATTATTTGTATTCTCAGGGATGACTGTGCCCAGTTAAAGTCGTTCAGCTCTGCAAGAAAAGACTTTAAGGAAGCCAGGAAAAGAATAGTCCCTCCATCAGGGAGCAACACCACTGCTGTGCAGCTGGGCGTGTCTCCCAAAGGCAGTTGTGAGTGACTTCACTTTGATCTCTGCAGAAGAGGTGAAGACTGGCATCGCTAATGAGAAGGCCTAACACATGAACTAGTTTGGCTTGTCACAGCTTGTGACAGGTGGGAGGGATAGTGTATCTGATGTTTGAATGCGTACACTATTGGAGTTGATATGTCTGAGAGAAAGCAGCAGACAAAGGGAGAGAGAGAAGAGGTAGGAGGAAGAAAGAGACGCAGAGAATGAGGCCGTGTGTATGTGCGGCGCATAATACTTCAAATGTCCGTACTTCTTTGTATCTCTCCAGCTCCTGAACGAAGGTGCGCTGATAGAAGAGGGAATGCAGACGTTCCTGAGTGTAGTTGTGGCATAGGTCCTCAAAGGTTGCGCCGCACTCGCGCTTCGCCAGCCTGGGGTTTTGAAAGCCTGGTGTGTCCACAATGAGCAGAGAGCACAGGGAGTGCTGGCTGGATTTCAAGGCCCTGAAGCACACAGGGCGAACACACACACGTACACACTGAGATTCTTGAGATCACATTTTATTGATTGCATTCACTGCATATAACCCCTAGCTTTAACCTTAGCTCTCTACACTGCATCCCTAACTTTAACCCTCACTAAACATAATCCTAGTTATATTCAAAGACCTAGACCCAAGCCCTAAAGTTAAAATGGCATCTTATTCTCCAAAACGACCCATTAAAACCATTTAGGTACCTACACACAAAATTCAGAGCATATCGATTGCCTGCACAGTTAGGCTTATGGTGCTCAGTCTGAAAAACAACATTTTCTTGTGAAGATGCTTGGATTAAAACAAACACGGAGGGAGTGTGACTTTATCCTCTGGTCAGGAGGCGGTTACCACACTATAGCTTTACATAGTAAATAGCTGTTTGCTGCTGTATTAATGTTCTGGATGTTGTATACAGCTCCTTAAATGTTGTCTGGACAAGCATCACTTAAATCCCCTAAAAACAACAGTAATGTAAAATTTAATTCAAGATGCCAAGATTTTGAAACATATCAAATATATAAAGCAGAATTTAAAGGTATTTCTTTAAATGATGCATAAGGCATCTGCACATTTCTATTAGGCACAGCCAAAAACATGTCATCTTCAATCTCATACAGCTTCAGAAAACTACTGAATTAAAAAATACTAACCGGTTTATTAAAGAAATGATGATGGTGAAGAGTTCAGAGTAAAGCCCAGATGCCATGGCCTCTAAACACTCCATGGCTGTAGCTTTGGATCCTGCTATAAGAGGCAGCCAAACACAGAATAAATTCAGAAATAGAGAGTACACAACAACATTTCCATCAACGAAAACCTTGAGAACCAGTTAAACTACAAGAAGAAATGTTTGTTTTGAGCTGTAATGCTAAAACTATGGTATTGTTTCTTAAAGAATGAACAACAGCATTATATTTGTGCATATTATGCCTAAAGGCAGGCATAAAGTATTCAAATGAGGTATAAAGTAGTCTCTGTAAAGTAGTGTCATTTAGGACTCAGGTGTTTCTGAATTGGTCAGATCAAATGGCGTATACTCATGTCTGTGCCTAGCGGCAATGGCCACCTGTTAAACTCTCCTGATTCATTCCACTATCAAACAAAATAGCTAGTTCATGGTGCTGAAGAGCTATTTTCATGTGTGCATACACACGGATGCTTGTATGTTTCTATCTGAGGTGAAACAGAAAAAGGTGAAACAAAGGTCAATTCTTTCCATCCTTTCTGTGACAGACTTTTAACTGTATCCTCGTGCCCTTCAAAGTGTGTTGCAGTCTTGATGGAAGTCAGAGGACCTGCACATGTGAAAAATCAATGTGAAGCAATTATGATTTCAAGGACAATGAATGAGGAGTAGATCCAAAATTGCTTGTCCCGACACAGTGTGTGTACTTATCTGTCAATAGCCATTGTAAAGCTGTGGTATTCATTACTAAGATAAGCTTTACTTTCTCCAGAGCATGCAATTTCCCTCCAGTGATGAGCTGAGGCATGTGCATGTGTGTGTGCGTGTGTGAGAGTGACAAAGGGAAAGAGAGGAGGGGAGGGTGGGGGGGGGCAGTGAGGAATGAAGAGGAAAGAGTGTGTTGGTAAATGTGGACTGTAGAGTACCTGCATCTGCTGTGCCATTTTCGTCAGAAGCCTGGCGAATGGAGCTGGCTCTGGGCAGGGTGCCCTTGGCCTGGTGCTTGAAGATGGAGGAGGAGAGCTCCTCCAGGGTGCAGCCCAGCAGGTAGGCCGCCTTCTGGGCCCACTCATGACGTGCAAATTGTTTCCTGCCAGCTGAGACACGTGCATGAAAACCTCCATTAGCCCTTCTGCCAACTACCCCAGGCACATGGCTAGCCTGGTAGCTTTGTGACAAGCCTGCCTCTGACAGGGTAGGATTATGTCTCTGGTCAAGCTGACACTGACACAGCTGGTGAGAACATGCACTAAAAGCATGCTCAAATGTTAGTGGTTTGAATACATTTATACAGGTGCCCTGAAAGGCAAGTGAGAAAAGACTGTGTGCATCCTTTTTCTTAGTCTGATGTAAATTGGTTTTCTCTACTGTGTTTATGACTTAACGAACAGGTGAAAAAAGGTTTTGTCAGGATAATATTTCAAGGCCCCTTTTTCTTTTTTTATATCAGAAAAAGCTTTTTTTTTTGTCTGGATAATTTTTTTCTAAGTGTTTGTTGTCGGACATTTAATTGATCTATTCACTCTAAAAAGTTTGAGTTTGTGGTGCACATCAGCTGAAATGAGCCTTACAAAAACAAAGGCTATAATTCGGACAAAAAAATAATACAATCACATGACCAAACATATTTTTCTCCGCCTGTTTCATATTAAAACGTTTTTTTTTTTAAATTAAGGAACTTAGAAAGATTATACTTGCAAAAGGTTTTTTTTCACCTGTTAAGTCATAAATACAGGAGAGAAAACAATTAAAATCCGACTTAGAAAATGGGTCAGAGTTTTCCTCTCCTAACTTGCCTCTCAGAGCTTCCATACATCTGACTACAGTTAAAAATAAAAAAAGACAAATCCACTTGCTTCAATAACAACTGTTTCATGTTTTACAGAAATTGAAGTGATAATTGGCCTTTTTATTATCTTGAGAATGAAAGTAAAACTTATCGTTAGGGGACACAATTAATTTATTTACATAAAGACCTCTGTTGGGAAACACAAATTTCTCTTTAATCTAGTGGCTGAGTGATGGAAACATGCAGATATGAGCAGAAACTTCAGTCTTAATCCACCATGAAGTGGTATCTTCTAAGGCTTGAGAGAGGAACTGGGGATTTCACACAGAGAGCAGTGGGCTCTATCTGTTTCATCAGCGCTGCAGAAGCCCTGCATACTTTTCATGATGATAAGCAGGACGGTTTTAAAGACAAGCAGACATTTAAATATTTGCTTTAATAGACATTCGCCACCGCAGTTATTTAAATTCCGGTAAAACATCAGAAGGAGGAAATTGGGTTTTACAATATATCTGGATATTACTGAATCAAACATTAAGGAGTGTTTGAGTCTTAAAGATAAAAAACACATGTATAATATTTGCTCTCAAAAAGCATCCAGACTCACAGTGTGGCAAGCTTACGCAGTGTTGACAGTACGGTGCACAGGGATAAGTTCATTTAAGAGGGTCCATTTAATTAGTTTTGGTGAATTAGAGACCAGTGCTGCCCTCTTGTGTTACACCATGATGCTGCACTGATAAAAACATTTTATATTGAGTGTGATAGCCAAAAGCTGGCAGCAGAAGCTTTTCAAAGGTCCAGAATGTATTTTTTTATGAAAAAATCCAATATTCCCTTAGACATGTCGATGAAATCCAATAGCCCGCAATGTGCCAACATTTGTTCATACCTTTGATCCCATCATGCATTGTTTCTACGTGAAAACCACTGTGTCTGACAGGATGACAGCAGTGCTAAGTCCATAAATCAGTCAGTAATTTGCTGATCAAAAATTGTTTAGTGTCTGAATTATAGGACGATAACGATTGCTGAACATTTTAAAACTGTTCCTGGAAGGTGTTATGCTCCCATCAAAAAGATTGGCAGCCAGCTGGAGGGGATCACTAAAAATAATTTGTCAAGCAATTCGGCATAAGTGACTGGCAATTACAGTGCAGACAGAGTGAAGAGTGAACAAACATGTCAAAGAGCACAATACACAAAGTCACTGCCACAATACATTCCTTGTGATTTGTATTATTCTGAAGAACTGTGAAGTGAAAGTAGGCACAAAGTCATCAAGTCAATCATCAAGCTAAATGACTTGAATTGCAATAACATTTGCATTTTAAAATCCAGTATAATTCCATCTGTTAAAAAGCTTGCTGGAATAGCAAAAAGCGAGGGCCTTTCATACTTGAGAAAAAAATATGCCAAGCTCTCCAATAATAAAAAAATCTTTTTGACAGCATCAGCCTTTTCAAATGGTAGCTATCTAATTTTAAAATGGTAGTCAAATGCTGTGGAAAGCAGATCTATTACTTAAGAGTAAAAAACTCTCTTGCATTAGGTTTCATCATACAAATAGCTTCAAAGACAGGAGCAAACCCTCAAGTTTAAGAGGGCTACTGTTCCCATTAGTGCTCTTATGCTTTCTTATCACAAAATAAAATGTTTGCCAAGACTTAAGGCCAAAATTAAACTGATGTTTTTCTGTCCTTGAGTGTTTCAGCGTTTCCTTACAATCAAGACTCTACTGGGAGTTTCAGTTGCCACCGCATAAACACTGCTTTTTGTATTTTACTGATCATAAAGTGAGGATAAATAAGGTCAACCTGATATAGGTTCCTGTATGTGAGCATTAACAGAAACTAGACCAGATTATGAAGATCGAAGCTAACGGGCTAAATGTGCGACAAAGAGTGAGTGATGATTTTGGTCCGTTTTCCTGTGGAAGTGGTATCAGTTCAAAGCAGAACTTGCCCAGATATGACCAAGAAAATATCCTGAATACTCGTGCAGTCCCCCACATTTTCCCTCCTTAACTTTTTATTTTTGAACCACAGATCAGTGCAGTAGAGCACCTGTACGCTGTGCAACACCGTTTAAAGTGCAAATGCATAATTCAGTCATCTGGATTACAGCTGTCTTGCATCATACTGGAGGTGTAACCTACAGTGAGATAATGGAGGCCTGACAGTTCTGAGATGACAAAGTTTTATTTAAAGGATTTTAGCTAAGGTGGGTCAGTTTGGGCCAATGTGTACTACAGTGTGTACAAATCAAGGATCACCCCTTGTATGTCTGTTATGTGTTAAGTTATGATTAACATTATCCATATGAAAATGTAATGCAGCTATAGAAAGGAAACCATCCAGTCTTACCCTTAGTAGCTCCTGCAGACCCGAGATGGTATATAGCCCCGAGGACAAGCCAGAAGGCCCTCTGCTCATCGCCAGTGATCCCCAGAACCTTCATGGCAGCTTGCAGCTTGGAAAACTGCTGGGAGGCCCGCTGCTTATCCTCAGTCTGGCAGAGAGCACACAAATATTACAGTAAAATTACTTTTAGAACTATTAACAATTAAACAAAATGTAATTGTGGAAGATGTCTTAAAGTCACAGTTGGAGGTTGACCAACTTGTCAAATTATAACTCTAAGATAAAACAGGATGCATAAGATTTTGTCGAAAAAGGTTCAGAAAAACTTGTTGATAAATAACTGTGATTAGTCTGCAAGCTGTCAAGATTGCGCCATCAAAAGCACTTTGGCGTTGGCATGCCTTTGCAAGCTACCAATTACTTCACACTGAAAGAAGTTGAACTGCAGCAATGCTAATTTAGAGAGAACTCTAGTTTGGTTAGCCAAAACAACTTAGAAAAAGTAGTTATGCTCCTTTAAGTGATGACACCATCAACTCTAAAATTATCAGCTGTGCTTGTTATTTAATTGTGCTTATTCCTGGAATCCATCATGGCACTGTGCTGTGTGATGGTGGGTGGGTAGCATAATGCACAGTAGGAGGAATGACAACTTAGTTATAAATAGCTGATAAAGCCAGATACAATTACATTCATATGAAAATACTTAAAACATTCAGCTTGTAAAATAATTATGTTTTTCATTTTGGGTTCTTTCAGGTAGTAACGAGTAGTATATACCTTTGTCTGAGGCATGATTCCAAATGAATTGTTTTCAGCAAAGTGGTTAAGGTGCAGCTCAGTTCTGATTAAAAAAAGAGAGAGAGAACAACAGAGAGGACATCAACATCTCTTATGTCCACTAACATAATTAGAGTTGGGTAAACAGTAATGCATATATTAACAGTGCAGCATGTCAACGGATTAATCAAGTGCAAGAATGGCGTAATGTGCATTTAGTTGGCGTAATAGTATTAATCCTGACCTAAGAGAGCTGTCTACTCCCGCCATCAGGTAGTAAAAGACATTAAAAGTGGACTCCCCTCCTGGTCTTCTTGTCACCCTCATTTTTTCCAGGAGCATGGTCTGCAAGGTCACAATTAAAGGACAGAAAATTAGCTTGATAGAAAAAGAACATTTAGAAAAGGCAGTGCAAGTCAGCCTGATAATAAAGCCTGCTGGAGTTGGGTAAAAATACCTTTACTAGTTAATGACACATCAGGGCAGATTTGCACGAGTAGGAAAGTACAGATTGAGCACCAGTGATTTAAAAAAATAAATTAAACATATATAAATGTGTTTGTTGTACCTGGATAGAGGCAGAGGTCACCAGGCCAGCCTGGTCAAAGTCCAAGGAAACAATATGGGAGAAGCGACTAGCATTCCCATTCATACAGGTAGAGGCATTCCCAAACGCCTCCAAAACTGTGTAGACCGCCTGCCATTTCTCTGCTGCAGAAATCAAAGAAAATACAGTCACATGGGGGGTCTAGATCAGCAACAACATGCACTAAATTCTTTATATCCCTTTCCAACCTACTGGAAAATGTTTTGTTGGTGCTGCCAGCTATGGTGACCAGGTACTGGATGATGTGTTGACAGTTGGTGGTCTTGCCACTGCCACTCTTGCCCAGCAACACAATGGACTGGTCCTGGCGAGTGGTCAGGAGGTTCCTATAGGCCGCCTGGGCCATGCTGTAAATGTGAGGGGCAGTGTCCTCCCTTCTGCAGCCTTTGAACATTTGCATCACCTGGAAATAATGTTAAGAGGCAGTTAAGGAGAGATGGGTAGAATCACAGAGAAAAGGCTCTGCATATCAATTAATATCTCCATTCTGATTACACTCTCACATTCGGCTAGAGATGCATCATTATATGCACAGGCTGCTGCCTACCTTCTCTGAGTACATCGAGGGGGCGCTAATGGGGTTAACGACCACCATGTTGGTCCCAGCATGGGTGTGCACCAGGTTACCGCCGTACCGCTGCCGCAGGGAGTGCATCACACTAGACTCATTCAGATACTGCAGAGAGGCCAGGTCCTCAACTCGGTCAAACATCGGAGGGTTTGCCTGGAGTTCAAAGTCAAAGTTAAAACGGTCTCGCACTCGCTCCGGTGTCATCCGTAATTGATGTGGTTCAGAGTTGATTTGATGATTAAATACCTTCTCTACATCGTCTTCATCCACATCCAATAAAGATCCATCACTCTCCAGGCGGATTTTCACTTTCCCTTCTGGCAGGCTGCCTGCCTCCGTTTTCAGGAGAGTTGCTGCATCACCGCAAAGTGTGGAGTCAATTCATCATGACATATGATCTCTGTCTGAGTGCAATAGCTTTATCTTATCTTACATGTCTGATAATGTGTGGCAGTTGTATCTCATTTAATAATGTATGAGCATCATTAAAATTGAACTTTGCAACATGCTTAGTCTAATTAAATACAGCCTGAGGTCTCGTCTAGTCTGGTGCCCTCTTTTAACATTAAAATATCATAAGCATTATCTAAGCTTCAATAACTCACTTCTATAGTCCAATAATCAAATGTCACCCAAAGCAGACACACCACACAGGTTAAGAATTTCCTATAAAATTCTAATATAGGGATATTACACATGTTAATATCACATTTTTTACTAACCCATGGAAAAGCCATCCTTGTGGACAAGCCATACTTTTTCTGTGTTATACCAGGCTCTCTCTGCCGTTATCTGCTCCTCAGTCTTTCCCTGCAAGAGACAGGTTAACAATCAGGGTTGAGAACATAGGTAAAATGAAAATAACAGTTGAATTATTAAAGGGATATTTCTCTTTTTGTGAGCCTCTATGAGGTGCTTATCCATCGTCAGTGTATCTACAGCAGAAGACTGTTGACGGACAGGCCCCCAGAGAAGCAGGCAGAAGGACAGGCCCAGCAGCTATGTAATGTACCGTTGTGTGCTGTGCTGTGGATGGGGGCTTTGTTTTTGTCAAAGAAGTCTGGTGGCTTTAAAGAGAGCACAGATGGATATAACGGCTCCAGTTCTCTGTCTGAAAGGGCAAAAATATTCTAAATTTAGCATACAATGAATTCATATCAATCAATAATGATATTGATCTTTTTTTTAAAGTGGCTGAAAGAGGTTTTTCTGCAGCTCTCATCCACAACAGTACATTGTTTAGCTTTTCTGCCTGTACTTATACCTGCCTCTCCAAACTGAGTGCTTGGCAACAGCCATTCACTGACTATAGAGAAGCTCCTCATTTCCCCATTTCAAAAGCGGAATTATCCCTTTCATGATTAAATCAGATAACCTCCGAAAGGATTCTACAAATGACACTTTCACAAGCACGGATTCACATGCACAGTCACATGTAACATGCAAGGGGTACTGCTTTCATTAGGAAGAGGGCTTCTTTCAGTGTAAAAAGTTGGTTTGTCCATTTATGTATTAGTCCTCCACGGCAGAACTACAGTTCCCATAATTCCCTCTTTAAAGTACCCTTAGAGCTCATTTAATGTGCAGTGAACACATTTAGAGTGCATTTGATGTGTTCACTGAAAAGACATTACAGACAAAGGGTGAGGCGGGTTACATCATGACAAAGTACATCAGACAATCTCACAAAAACACATGAGTGTGAGGGGAGCGCACGGAAAAAGAACACCTACATAATTTCAAACGAAATAAACACAAAGAGCCAAATCAAGAGTTTTGAATGAGTCATACATGAAAACAGACATGCGCAGACAATCAAGCTAACATAATGAACATCCAATAGCTGCACCAAGACTGCATTTTTTTGTGTTTTCTCCCTGTGGTTCAGATGAGGGGACAGCAGGTAGCGAAGTGCAGAGTGCTCAGTGATATTTCAACAGCTCGGCCTGTAGGGAAGATGAAAGCTGGGCTTTCCTGATGGTGGGATTGCCTCACTAACTACTGAGCCATCCTCCCGCACCCCTCTACTAGTTCATCACACACACACACATACACACAAACCACAAAAGAAACACATCACTCTAAAACACAGGGGGATGCAACCAGAACTACAATCAGTTGTAGCCATGGTCAGACCTTAGCTGCAGCTGAGTGCGCTGCCTGAAGGATGGCCACAGGGTCCTCAACAGGCTTAGACTGGAGAAGGGAAGGAGAAGAAGTTAACTGAGAAGTCAGTATTTCTAGTGATTGAGTTCAACATCTAAACACTGCATTCACTCGCAAGTGCACGATTCAAACAACGCAATATAAAAAAAGCATAGTAGTTCACAAATTATGATGAGTAAAAACCATATTATAAAACTGCAGCAAGACCATCAGCAGTTCATCAGTCACAAAAAAGTCAAGCAACGGTCACAGAATAAGTGAGTCATTAAAGTTATTCACCGTAAAATATTACCATATTAATGCATTAATAAGCAGGGATTACAGGGTGCATTGAAGTACAGTGTGTGTGTGTGTGTGTGTGTGTGTGTGTCTGTGGGACCGGTGCCCAAAATGAATGTTCTGTTAAATTAACAGTCACAGTTAACAAGATTAGTTGTATACAGTTAGGTATAAAAGCAGGGCAGCCAGCTGTATAATAATTAAAGTCAATGCTAATAAATAATGGAAGTCAATGCTAATGAACTTAGCCATAGAGATACTATGGTAATAAATAAACATAAGGATATATGATGTACAAACATACTGTATCACTGCAAGGAAATTTTAGCAACTTTTTTAGAGCAATGTGTTTGAGAAACTGCTTACTGTTGCATATGACTACTGTGTAACATCAGTATCTATATCTGGGTGTAAAGAGCAGAAGTAGCTAAATCAATACACAGCTGCATGTTGTATTCATTGTAAAAAAAAAATAAAGAAATAATTAATTGCATTAATTCCAAAACATGGTCGAGAATCCGTGACCAAACTTTGCTAACCACTGGTTCGTTATATCACTACATTCCAGGCCTTCGCGTGAACCCTGAATGAACCAAAGAGAGCTGCATGGTGACAACGACGTGTGGGCAGGCACAGACAAAGCAGGCCAGAGAAAGGGTCAGTAGAGGAGAACAAGCTTAGACTGCGGCACTCCACGGGTGAGGGAGCGTGGCGAGCCCTCCGTCGAGGAAGCCGTACCTGAGGGGATTTACGGCCTCTGGCACGCTAGCCATGCAAACAGCAAAGAGGACAGCAGCAAGTCAGGATCCGATGACCCACAGAGAAGCAAAAATAGAGACATGAGACACAATTTGAGATAAAAGGAGAAGGAATAAAAATGAATGCTTTTCAGTGCTTTAGACTATGAGAGAAGAATAACTAGACACTGCCATATAACCAAGCACTGGGCAGTGCATGAGTCGTACAGTACACAGGTGCTCCGCTGGACCTGATAACAAAGCAGTTGCATTGAGCAAGAGAAACACAGGGCTTAAGCTGTTAAATTCATTATCACAAGTGTTCAAGTGAGCCCAAAGAGTACAAGAACTCATATTGTTGTGTTTTCTGAAACAAAAGTGATATCAATCAATCCCACAGCATACCATGTAAGAAGCATTTATGGATCTTAAACTGGAGATGTAATCACACAGTTTGTAAGCTATCCACAGAATATTTTTCTCTCCAAGAAATTGTTAACATCAACATCCAGGGAACAGAAGTCCGACTCAAATTGGAAAGAAAGCTTTTATTTTCTCCTGACCAAACGCAGGAATAGCCGGAAACCTATTTCTACTGGTATAAAAAAAATAGCCTTGTGATGAAAAAAAAAGTTATTACAATGAGAACTTGTTGAATAATAGTAACAGTATCTCAAAATAATGACTTTGTATTTCAAAGCAATGCTTTCTTATTACAAAACAATGAGAAACTTTCTCTAAATTACTTATCTCGAAATAACTGCTTTGTATCTCATAGCAATGACTTTATATCATAAAAAAGGACTTATATTGCAAAAATAATGACATATCTTGGAATAAAGACTAAGTATCTAAAACTAGTGAGTTATCTAAAAAGTTAGAAATGTTCTAAAAAAAATAATTGTCTTTATGACTTCCAGGAATCAGCATAATTTGTAAGTCAGAGAAAATATCCCTTCTGGCTTAAAGTTTCCTATTGCACACCAACTGGACAACAACACAGGGGAGCCCAGTAATTGGAAGCCTACCAGCAGACAGCTTGGGACAGCCGTTCATGGCAAATTTTTCATCTATCTGGTCAAGTTGACTCGTGACAGGCTAGTAACAGGGCAACAAGCCTCGGTAACACATGGCAGATACAAACCAAACAAAATTACAAAGAAAGAAGTTACATCTTTGCCATTGATGGTGAAGATCCTCCTCACACGCTTGTAATCTTCCTCAGAGGGAACCAGCTCTGGCACCTAGACGTGGATAGCAGGACCAGCGATTGCAATTGGGTAGCCACAAGGTAAAGTCAGTGATGCAGAGAAAATTGTTATGATTGCCCACTTTAGACAAACTGAAAACTGAGTGGGCACATGTAAAAGAAAACATGACGTGCTTTTGAATGTGAGAAACACACACTGTTACGTGCATCTTTGCAGCACACACCTGTTCAGTCGGAGTCTGGGGCAGTGCAACAGGGGGCGGCTTAACATCGGGGGCCACAGAGGGACAAGGCGTCTCCTTTCCCTTTACACAATATATGCAAATATCCACAAACACACAGTTTGACGGACAACCGTGCACACACACACACACACACACACAGATGGAAATAACATGGAAGATGAGGATGAGGATGACGTTTTTGCTTTTTAGCTTAGTGCATGTTCTTTTAACTTTGTATTCAATTCAACACAACCAGAACTGCAACCAACTTTAAGGGGTGTTTGTTCCCGCTAATTTAATTTTCCAGTTAATTCAATCAGGAAATGAGCAAGGGGAAAACGACTATTAGAGAAAATTGGATCATAAAGCACTGCAGCAAAAGAGTAATGGTTGAAGGCTTTTGTTTGTCAGTGGTTACTTATGCAACAAGCTGTTGCAAATTTCTTAAATGTAGTTAAACAATTCAGCGTTGTCTCATCTGAATTTCTCAGCAGGATTCTAGGAGTAGAACCTGAAATGAAATGATCAACTAAAAAGACGTGGCTCTGTAATTGTATGCGACTGGGTTAATAACTACTTTTGTTTGTCTGCTGCTTTTGGTCCAACTTGTATTTCAAGTTGTGGCTGTATTGCTAAAACCTGTATTTAATTATGATTAAAAGCATTACTCCAGATTGATTTGTACCTTTGGATAAGGCTGGCCATTACACTGCTATTAATTTAACTCTCTCAGTAATCTGTAAATGCCAAAAGACAGAATTTAGCAAAACTTCTGTGCAAAACATAACGGTGGAAACTACTACTCAAATCATATTGATTTCTTTTACATATAATACTTATGGATAGTTCAATTGCATCTAATAGTAATGGCTGATGTCTACAACATGTCATGTTGATATATGACTCCAGTGAGAAGAGAAAAGTAAAACCGCCAGGCAGCACAAATCTGACAGGAATGTTTAGTCACACACAAATGCATATTTCAAAATTCACATCTTGATCCTTCCCTTAATATTGGAAACCTAAATCTCTCCCTAGAGCTGTCAAAAACACAATATCCCCCAGCAAAAACACCAGGTGCATATCGCCGAAATCAAATCCCCCGCTCCAAGGCCAAATACCCAACTGTTCACCAGATTTCATGGACATCTGTTGATCAGATTTTTAGATGGCCTGCTGGCAGACAGAATGCCAAAGACACTAAATAACAGACACATAAATATAACCGTGTCTACAGTACAAATTGAAAAAGAGAATATATACAAACTGAAGGGACAGGTACAAAATGAAAGACCAGGCATAAATATTAAAAGTTTATCTGAAGCTGAATTCAATAACCCGAGTACCAGCTCCAAGCTGCACATGGTGATGCATGACCAATGGGATCTTGGGCTTCTGGTAGACTGTTTGGGGCTGTTTTAATTGGCAAGAACAACCGATTAGTTTACTCTATAAGATTATCATTTGAATTCTTATTATGATTCATGTTTCTTTAAAAGGCATCCCAAAAGACTGTTAAAGCCCCTGCCTCGGCAGTCAGCACAACTTCCACGCTCTGCCCGCAGAAAGTGACAGTAATGAGTCACAGCTCAGTGTGCACACACACAACTCCAACTGACCAGGGCAGAGTGCAGACCATGAGTACATCCTTATTCCCACTGATGAGGTCTAATCATAAGCTGGTACATGCACCCGCTTGCCTTCACTTATTCAGGGTGGTTTCATTACTTTAAAACTCGTCTTTGTCAGAAATCAAGAGCCACTTTTGTAGAAAATGGTGTTATTGTGAATATGAGATGTGGTATTATAATGCTAGTTTTAAGGAAAGATGATGCATAACCAAAAACAAATATGCTCAAGTTCAACATGTTTTTGAAGGTAAACATTATGAGGAGGTTGTTTGTCTATGAAAAGTAATTTCCGTGTTGTTATCACACAGCATGCTCCACACTGAGGTAAACATGCACTTTTTCCACTCTGTACCTCTGGTTTCTTTATAGCAACTGAACGAGGCTTTGGAATAAACCCTGCAGGGGGAGCCAGGGGGTCTGTCTTTGGGACAGGGATGAATCCTGGAGGTCTTGCCAGAGGATTCTGTTTTGGAGGCACCGGGCTGGATTTTCTGGCAGGGATGAAACCAGGTGGAGGGCTCAACAGATTCTGTTTGGGGGCAGGGATGAAGCCAGCAGGCGGGGCCAAAGGGTCAGGTTTGGGGGCAGGGATGAATCCAGCTGGAGGGGTGAGGGGGTTAAACTTTGGTGCTGTGGGATTTGGTGCTGTAGTTGTGGGTGCAGCTGTGGATGCGGCCTCCTCTGTTTTTTCCTCAGTAGGTTTTTCCTCCACTTCTTTCTCCTCCTCCTGCTTCGCCTCGTCCTCTTTGCGGTCCTGGGTGCGTGTGCGAGGCCGGTGTTCCTTGGTTCTCCCTCTGCCCATTAGGCTGGTCAGGCCCATTGAGATATCATCCTTTTCCTGCCCAGGAGCTCTGGTGGTTCTGAGCAAAGAGTCTGCGGATGAGGCAGGCCTTGCAGACTCAGAAACAGCGAGCTGGTTCTGCTCCCCTGTCCCAGCAGGAACCACACGTCTGACAACTCTTCTCACAACCCTCACCACCTTTTTGTCACCAGAACTCTGCTCCTCCCTCGGAGTGTCTGAGCCGAGCATGGCTACGTTATTACTGGACTCTTCGGCTGATGATGCAGTTGGCTGTGGACCGCTTCCTGTGTCTAGCCCAGGATTAGTGACTGCCTGAGGACTACTATCATCAGACTGGATATAAACAGAGCAAGGCAGACAATAGTGCAGATTATTCCTCTGGCTGACACAGATAGACTGTCAAACTTTTCAACAGCAGGTTCTGGGCTCAGAAAATCTCTATAAGGGATTATTCCAAAAGGAATTACATAAACAAGCGTATTTCCATTATTTTCCTGGATTCCACTATGTTTATTGCTGCTGTATTATGGAGCACTGCAGTGTAATGCAGCAAAATCAGTATTGCCTCTGCATACACAAAAATAAATACCTCTAGCATTTAGTATACACATAAAAAACTGTGGCATTATGTAAAAAAAACAAAAAAAAAAAACAGGCATTTAAAGAGTTATAATTCTGAAAATGAATTTATATTTGGTAGGGATGATGTGAACTGATGTTAATTAAAAATATACCTTAGTGAGAGTGAAAATAATATTCATATATCTTTATAGCAGTTTCAGGGTTAAGGTGACAAATGGTTGTTTAAATCTGGCATCCCACACAAAATGTATCAAAATCAATGTCAGTGGTAACCACTGACACATGCCAGTCAGTGAGAAAAACTGTAAAATACATTTACCCTATTTTGTAAATAAGGTATTTTTTAACGGGATGCAGAGGGGATTAAAGAAAAGTGGACACTTTGGGCCAAGATATACCATTTTGACAATGAAGAGGCTACATTGTAAGAAAATGCCCTTTTTTTAAATCCATGCTTTAGTCATATTTGCAAAACAGTACTTGCCATGTGAATAATAACAATAATATATGAATCAACTCAAGCCCGATCCTATGAATTAATGATCGAGGCCTGTATTTGTCCTCACTTACTCAAAAATCCAATATAATGCTGTCTAATTTTACAGGACCACGGTAAAGTAGCCTAACTTCAGCTCCCAGATAGTTGTGATCATGATTAGTGGCCAGCACACAAAACTGTTTAAGCATGCAGATAAAAAAAAAACACTTACATCCGACTTCTCAACTTTAACCTACACAAGAAGAAGCAACACAAAAAAGATCAAACCACACATTCAGGCCAAAGCTTTTCTCTACCAACATAAACTAACATTTCACAAATACAACAAAAAACAGCATATGTATAAACTGAAAGGCAAACAAAACAAAACGTAAAAAACACAGAAAAGCGAGACTTCCCTTGTGCTCCCAGAATGAAAAGCGTGATCTGTACGCCATGAGGACAGGCCAGAAGTCATGGAACAAGCTGGACGATGTGAAGAATAAATGTATGGAATGATGAGAGAGAGAAAGAGAGACAGCCGAGGAGAGGTGGATGTACGGAGCGTAGCGATGAAGAATGGGATTTTAGAGGTAAACGGTGGGATACTGGGAACTTGTTTTCTGCACACAACAGGGCAGTGGGACCATGCAGCCCTGAGGACAGAACACACGAACAACAGAGTGAAATGGATTGTTTGCTTTTCCACACTAAACGAGACAAGCAGGAGACGTAAACATGAAGAACGAAGAAGCCTAGACATTGCAAACAGAACTAAAAGAGTGCAGTAATGATACATGCAGGCCTAAAATCAATGACTATAACTATGTATGAAGAACTGCCCCTCACCTCAGCACACTAAAATGATTACACACTATGTTTGTCTCATTTGTAGTGATGACACAAAATCAATCAGAAAACATATGACTATTCCACACGACGAGAAAATACATGTTGCTGATAGCAAAACACATCGAAGCCAGCGATAATAAAGACAGGTTGACAAAGGAATTAAACAAACAAGCAATTTTCACACTTCCATCAATACCTAATAAACAGACAATCACGCAACTTGCTCAGATTTGTAGAATGCCTTTTCATCAACAGTTTGAAACTGGCCTTCTACTCATTAGGGACACAGCACAGCAACATGTTTCACCATCTCCGGCCCTGCTTTCATCAGAGTCCACTCCTATAAATAGTTTCAGCAGCAAAAGGAGGCCATTCTGAGGCGCCATCAGAACCCAAATGGAACTGCTAAGCAGAGCATGTAGACCCTGAGCCGATCACACCGCTCTCCACACACACAGTCCACCAGAGGCCCGCGCCCATTACCTTCTCTTTAGGCCTGGTTAACCTTCCAATCTTCACTCCGTCACTGGAGCAGTGAAGTCTGGGCCAAGGCAGGGTAGGACCTGGGACTGCAAAGAGCACTCACACTTTCTGAGTGAGTGGGAGGGCGACGTCGAGGGCGGGGTCACAGGCAGCACAGCACGGTATAGCTGTGTGAGTGGTGGGGGGTAATGTGAGAGGAGCTGGGCAGGGAGATAGAAGGGGGACAGCTGCTGAAATACAGAGGGGCTATAAATAGAGTTTGCAGAAGCACTTCAATTAACACGGCCACTTTTCACTGCCGATCTCTTCTACTGGTGACAGGGAATTAGTGACGCGGTCTCCTTTATCAGGTGAAATATAAACTTTTATATGTTCTTTCCATTTGAGAAGAAAACAGAAACTGCGAGTACACAGTTAAGAGATTGAGAGCTGATACAGAGACCTATGGCTCTGGACTAAGTGCAAGAATTCCTTTACCAAACAGACTCCAAACTGAATGGAAGCCTATTTAATCTTTCAATCCTCTCTATACTAACAGACTGAGTAAGACATTTGTCTCAGTATGAGGCACACACAGTATTATCCGCACATCAAACAAGAGAATCTTCATTCTCACCATGCAGCTACAGTAACATCAAGATGGATAAATATGCAAACACAAGCAAAAAAGTGCTAAACTATCAGCTAAGGCCACACTAGGTCTGTGATAGTTGTGGAAAGCTTGTTCGTCACTATATTTTTGTACCACAAGAGGGAGCTATAAACTAATGTATTCATTTCTCTGGGAGGGTTCTGCTTAGACACACTACTGACCTAAATTAGAGACTCTGTATTGTTTGGTGACAAACATTTATAAGAATGACGCACAGAGTAATGATTGCAGGATCTGAGACCACAAATATGACAAATATTACTCCTGTACTCAAAACAAATCAGGATCTAGACATTTTAAAATGATACACAGAGCAGTAATGTTTGATTTTATATCTACACTAGAAAACGTCAATAAACCTCCTAGAACGCTGAAGAAAAAGGGTCAAATTAGTAAAATAATTAGGATGTAAGAACATTTTAAAAATCACATTAAAGGCATCAATTTAAAACTGAAATAAATATATACATATAGTGTTACTAAAAAAGAAAGAGGCATCAATTTAGTTATGATAAATACAATTATTATGCTATTAATATTTTTTTCCTTCTCCTCCTCCTCACATCTTGGCAGCTCTTCCTCAATAATCTTATTTGTGCATTATTAGGAACTGTTTCTGATTAAAAAGTGTATTTTGAAAGGCTTAAAATGAGCATACACTTCTAAAAATCTTAATATAGTTAAGTATCTCAAAAATAAAAACTAAATCCTAATAAAGAACAGAAACCACTTATCTAAATAAATTGTTTTCTGCAAATCACAGCCTGTTGTGTTATATCATTAGAATCTCAGTGTGCACTTTTTATTAGAAGTCAATAAACTGCATGTCTGGGGTTTGAAATAAAGTCTTGGTGTCACGTTCTCCACAGAGGACAAATGTGAACTGCCAGGGGGCAGCTCTGTCAATACTGCGTTGCAGTAAAACCAGTTGAGTAAAAACATGTGCACTTGTGAATTTCCTGGAGGTAGGTTTTAAGCACACTGTGTCACAGAGGAAAACACGGAAATGTAGCAACAGGCTTGACTAGGCAGGAATGAGCCAATCCAATCTCCATAAAGTCATTAACAGTTTAATTTATCAAAATCTCAATCAAGTTAATGTACGTCACAGTTGAGAGTTTGTTAAAGTAATTAATCCAGAATCATGAGAAGGAAATGTGTATTTTACTTGTAAACAACTCTGCTATAAGGCCTTTCGTCCTTATGGAAAGATGAGAAGCTCACATATCAGCACACAGTAAACCAGGCAAACACACAGCCTAGCTGCTCTATCTAGCACAGTTTACTAATCCCTAGAGTCAGTTACTGGGACACAGCATCGTGTCGGCTGTTTGTCTACACAGACACGGCTAGTGCAGACCAAAGATTAAGGACTCTGCACACCATAAACGTGGGTGATTTTGACCCAGTTAAGCCCTTCTATAGTATGAAATCTTTGGAAAATAAACACATCAATTATTGTTTGTTCACGTCACTATCTGCAATTTCTTTGTTTACAAAACCTACATTAATTTCAGTTGCTGTCTCTGTTGGAAAAGGCAGAGCTGACCTGGAGAAGAGCCAAAAAAGCAAAGCTATAGAAGATTTCTAAGGACAAAATGACAAAATCCCAGAAATAAAAGTAGTATATTCATTGATGGAAGCTGATCAGTCCAGATTAAAATCTCTATACACTGTAATCCACGGAAAGCGGGCAGAAATCAGATATTTGACCAGTGTCCGTGCTTTGGGAGCAGAAATGAATCATGGGACAATCTGCAGTCCTCTGGAAATTCCAGGATATGACCCAGATTTTACTCAGTAAAAGTAAATAGGCCTAAAAATCTGAACTTCTCTTTGAAAGTAGGCCACATCGGCATGAAATAGAGAGCAGCAAAACTAAATTCAGGTGTGATCTCACCTGTTAACCGCAAGGGGAGCAAGACGTGAAAGTGAAAACTGTCTCATGTAACAGCCAAAGACAGCTTTCACATGTGAACACAGTTGTAACAGGACGGATGTGCATAATCTCAATAAAAAGGGAATGCCTATACACTGTATCTGCTTGAAGTGAGTGGCCCTAAAAAGAAAGTCATAAAACATGTAATGATGCTCAACTAAACCAGATCATGTTTATGTCTGACAGGATGAGGGTGTGTCTGACAAGTGTCTGTGTGCCATTGACTGACAGACATGGTTTCAGTCACACACCCAAGAATGTCAAGTATGTCTCTCCTCATATGTCAAGCTGCAGATAGTCAGTGACTCCTTTCAGCTGACAAAATAACAACTTCAGGTCAGCAAAAAGCATTACATTGTGAAATATGAAATACATGTAAAGGATAGATGATTTCTTAAGTATAGCCTCTATCATGAACCAAACAGCTTTATTCTTAGAAGCCCCACCTCTTTCTAATCCACGCCTGTGCTAATACGCTCTGCTGCTGGAGCATCGCCCCACTGGAAAGGGGGATGATGTGATTTAAATGGGCAGCTTGGGGAGGAGATTACACCATTTGCTAATTTCCTGATGATAACACTGTGTCTGGACTGCAGAAAGACAGGAAAAGGAAGGGGTGAAACATAAATGATGCAGGGATATTAATTGACCACATGGTAACATCAGGTCAGTTATGGGCCACCCTGGCATTCATGATCTCAGTATTATCAAATGTAAACAGGTAAAATTAGCACCTGAAACGTATGATACTGGGTGTTATTGAAATATTGCATGCTGCTTTTTCCTCTTTGTTGTTATGCTTCTGTATTTGAACTGTGTGTGAAATTAAAAAGTGGTGCTGCCAGTTTTAAAAAGAGTGAGATCAACATATAGTCATATAGTCATTATATAAATCATTACTTAATACGGAAGTAAAAGGTATCAAATACAAGTCACATCAGCTCTGGTGTACAATAATAACAGAGTGCCATGAGGGGTAAACAGAGACACTAACCAGTTGAAAGGACAGCCCTCTTTGGTACCACTGACTTTCCACATAAGCGGACATCTCAACTTCCATAATACCTCTGACCAATTGATTCTCCCTGACCAGCTGGAAAATTGACAAACAGTGCTTCTCCCTTCAGTACCTCTGTGAGACAATAAGCAGACACAGGGTGTCACAACCCCACTTCCACGCTGTACACCTGCTCATATGCAGTACAGCAGGAGTACCTACAAATGCTATATGTACGGTATGACAAGCAATCGTTATGCACCTTGTTTAGACTTATGAGATCAGTTGAACCGTTCTTTAGTGCCAACCCTGAATGATGTGGGTTATTTTAAACATTTCTTTTTTTTTACATTTTCCCATACTAAAACATCAGCGTGTAGGATTTGGTGGCGACTAGTGGTGAGGTTGCAAATTGCAACAAATTGAATGCCCCTTCCCTCAACCTTTTTCACCAAGCATGTAAAGAAACTACAGCAGCCCGAAAATTAAGTCAAAATCTTACTGTGTTAGCTCACTGAAAGAGAGTCTGTCACTAAGTGATTCAGCATAGCCAGGCCTATCTCCACTATAGACTGGGTATATACAGGTGAACTCAGACTGTATATACATTTTATGATCACCACACATTTTCGCCCTGTGCAGAGCTGCCCACTGAGCAGCTGCTCACTCTGGATTCCCCTTGTGTCATGTTCAGGTGCAACACAGCTGCCGAAACTCCTGTGGTCCTTCTTCAGAGACAGACCATATATTATATTATATTTCTGCATATAGATCCCCCCCAAACCCCATACGCTTCCCCTTTATAACCGAGAAAGAAATCCAAAACAACAGTGAGATATTAATGATATTCTGAGGTCAAATTGTTGTAATCTTGCATAAATTGTGAGTACGAACATTAAAGACATTTACATCTTTGTATAAAAGTCCTGAAATAACTTTTCAAACAATAGTTTATTTTACATTTCATTCCAACTTAATCAACTGTGAATGTGACTTATCATCACGGTGATCAGAGTCCAGTGGAGCCAGTTCATTAATAAGATGGCCTGAATGGTCTACATGTCAGTGTCCATGATGAAGAGTTTACAGTGAATCAAGAATGATGCTGAAAGATTTGGATATAATACAGAATGGACAAAAGTGAAGAATAATTTTTCTGGCCTCATGTAGTATGGACAATGGCTGCCACCCAATGGACAAAAGCTTTATGTGCTCAACTGTGCAGGCTTGGCCTCGACATGAAATCATTGATAATTGTCAGGGCACATTTAGAGTATTTTCTTAATAACTAATCTCCCTCTGACCCTTATAAGAGCAAATAAGCAAATGTTTTAGATTCTATTCGATAAGCGCGAGGAGATTCATTTTTGTGTGTAAATGTGATGGGTGTATTAGCAGCCTCAAGCAAACAATCTTATGTTACTGTAATCAGATACCATTAAATGATTAAACAGAAAGAGACAAAGACGGAGACAGAGGGAGAGCAGGTGTTCAACTGATACCATACCTGAGGGGTTCGTTTTTCTTCAATAACCATCAACCCCTGTAAACTAAATATAGGTACCACAACACAGATAGAGATGAGAGCTGGTACAGGTCATAGATTTCTATGGAAAGAGATGGGCTAGCTGTTTCTCCCAGCTTCCAGTGTTTATGCTAAGCTACTTTAGCCGTCCCCTGGTTTTAGCTTCACTTTAAGCGAACAGAAGTGTCTCACCGTACAAGAACATTTAAATAAATCAGCCAACGTGCATCCTATGTGGTTCTAGCTGTGATGCAGAGCTCTAGATCCAGAATCCAGATCTTATTATAACCACCTATTAATAGTGCTGTTGGTTCTAGGTCACGCTCACATGCACATTTTCTGCTTTTTCTTATGGCGATCATCAAGATCAGATGTAGGACAAAGTAAATGGATAGTGTCTCTGACTGTGTTAACATTCATTCGCCATGTAAATCAAAATTAAGCCTATATGGGTAAAACGCTCAATGAAAGGAGAGACAGTGTGATACACACAAACAGATAAGCACATATCAAGTTCACACCTGCTGTTTTATAGAGTATCACACCAATTGTGATACGCCATTTCTGCTGCAGTTGATCACTAATGGCAGGTGGGTGACTAGTGTCAGAGGAAGCATATGTAAGATCGTCCTGCAACCATAATTGCTGACATAAAACGCAGATGGGTCTGAAACCAAGTAAGCCCAAATGGCAACGGCAAACGGTAACACTGGGGTTTCTACTCACGGCTGTCTTATCATATCTGTTTAAATTTAATGATTACCGAATAAAATCTACATCTGCAGGCAATTTTGTAATTGCAAATGCACTATGAGAACATTACTGATATACCTAAAATAACAATATACGGCACATCTGTAACCTAAACTAAAGTTTATCTAGCTCACTGTCTTATGATACTTAAGAATGCTCAAATTCAGGTGTTTGTTGCGCAAGCTAATAAAGAGTTTAACTTGATGCTTCTCCACTGATTATCCGAGAACTGAATGGGCTGCCAGCCAAGTCTTACAAGACCATATGGCCATGGTCTGTGGTGGCGTTTGGGCCGTTGTTTCCTTCAGCGTCCTATTGTTTGGTGTCAAAGGACTGTGGGGGAGGGAGGGGGGATTAAATATACACAGAACACATTCTCTCTTTCAAAACAGCCCCCTCCCCTCAAACATACACGCACAAAAGCACATTACCAGTGTCACTACAGTTCCACCCATGATCCAGACATCTTTAATCCACTACATGTGGGTGTAAAACCACATACTCAGAAGAAAGAATTACCAACATTAGAAAAAAAGTCTAGCATAAACAGTAATTTAGATGGTAATTTTAGTCACTTTTATCCCAGGTATATATTTAAACAAATAACACAGATCCAAAAGCACCAGAACAACACAGACTCTGTTTCTCACTGCAGTGAAATTATGGAGAATAATTTCCAGAAGTGTGAAATTGTGACGACATCCAAAGCGAACAAAGAAGCAGCATTTTGATAGGTCACAGCTTCAAGTATAAAATGATAAGAAAGGAACACACACCAAGGGTTCAAGTGAGGTGCCTTAGACTGTAAGTAGACTTTAAATATGTCTGTGAAGGTTCACTCAGACTTGAAAGTAGGAATAAAAGTGTGGTACACTCTGCATATGCATTGCTTTTATATTAAGATGACGAAATATCATCTAAATAATACAAAATGCATGGAGCCAGAGTGCGCAACACTTAGTGGTATAACCGAACCTGTAAAAGTGGAATTTGTGCTTGTAAGTGAGATGTTATTCACTCAGTAGACTGAAAATATTTTAAGAGTACTACTTACATCATAGATGTCTTTGTGCAGACCCTCAGTGGTCCTCAGCCAGCTGCGGTTCAACTCACTCAGCTCCAGGATCGGCTGCACCTTTAGCCGGACTGACTCTCCAGACTGACGGATCATCTCCACGATCTCATCCCTGCTCTTGTTCTCCACATTCATCCCATTGATTTCCACCAGTCTGTCTCCTGGCACCAGGCCCAGAGCCCTGTCCTTGGTCCCAGCCCCTGGTTCTGCAAAGTGCACCACACGCCGACACACTCCTCCATCAGGCTGCCTGTCTAGCATGGTGGTCCTCCGCAAAGAGAAGCCAAAATCCCCAGTGTTGCGCCGCTGTATCTCAAGCTCCCTTGGATCTGGTATCGGAGGAGCAACAAGAACAGGCAACTGCAGGTCTGCACCAGGGAAAGTCTTCTCCACCATCTCAGGAATGTGAACCATCGTGATGCCTTTTGGGTTGCGGCGGGACTTGAAGGGAGATGTAGTCCAGTTCTGCCCAGAGAGATCTGAAGCCTCCAAAGCATTGTCCTCTTTGCTCTTTTGGGAAAAAGAAACATGCCTCTGGCCTACCATAGAATTCAACCTGGCCAATTCCCCAAACTTAGCGGCTCTCTCCTTTACAGAGCTGCGTTGATGATGATCCAGTTCATTTCCTTTGAGGTCTTCACCAGAGGTGCTTGTACTCATTTGCCCCGTATCCTGCCCGGGGGTGTTGTGAAGGCGCTCAGCTTCCAGGTTTGTCAGGCTGAGCTCCATGTTGGTCGCCACCTTAATTGGAATAGGACTAGAGATTTCCAGCTTGCTCCTGGAGTCCCTCTTGGAGCTCCCTCGATTGAGGTTGAAGAAGCCTCTACGTATGCTCATCTCCTCCAGGCTCTTTAACTCGGCCTGGGACATGCGCTCTTTCTTGTCCTTCTTCTCCTTCTTGCCCAAGTCCTTCTCCTTGTCTTTCTTAATTAGATGAAACATGTTTACACTTTTCTGTCCTATACCAGTTTGAATACCTCACAGCGACAGGACTGTTTCATACCAATGATGAGAGAGAAAGCATCTTTGGACCTGCAGTTTTATCTGAAAGGAATAAGAAAAAAGGGAGAAAATTAAGAAAAAAAGTGAGCTTAATAGAACCGTCTAATAGTTTCGCCTGACTAAGGTACTGGCATGCAGATTGATGTCCATTATTTTTTGTTATGCTCATCTGTGATGGCATATTGAGTATAGAGAGAGATGTGCAACATTAAATGACAGTACTTACATTAAATCCTTCATAGGTTGCTTTTGAAACACTTTTTTTTACTTATATACTATACTTTATAATAAATAGAGTTGCAATGATATCGGATACAGGCTGATATTGACTCAAATAGATGGATAAGGTATGACAATGGGGCCAATCTAGGCAATTTAATTCTATGTTTACACATTAAGCAATGCAATTTTTATCCCTGTTAACATTTAGACCAATTGTTGCAGCATAAAAGGTGAACACCTAAATTGAAGTTCCTGTTTGTTTTTGTTTTTTACCAAGTTGTTGGTGCACGTGTGTTTTATTTTAATATAAATAACAATACAGTATATTTGCATCCACGTATTTAATTGTTACATTTTGTTTACAATTTTACAAAGTTAGGAAAGCAATATTCAATTCAAGACTGATGGTGATTAACACATAAAATAATGATCCCAGTCACTCCTACAGGCATGCCCTTCCCTTCTGTTTAGTCTCCAGTATCTCTCTCTCTTTCTTCCTGTCTGTGTGTGTGTGTGATTGTGAGTGGAGACAGATGTGTCAGAGCCAGAGCAGAGCCTCACCAGCTGCACTCCATCCTGCAATCAAGACACCTACAAGAACTGAGCCCTGCCACATCCACCTTTAGCTCTTGCTTAGTCAGTCTGTGTTTCCAGCTTTACCTCTTAATATTTTCTCATTGCTTGTGTACCACGTTCCAAACCTGTTCTCCTTCCCCTGCATTCCAGTCTGCTCTGCTTCTTACTATTTCTCCAGTCATTCATCTCATCCCCTGCCTTGGACTCTCCCTGGATTCCCTCTTGGATCAGAACAGCTTAGTCCTGGCCTTCCCTCTGCTTAGCTAACTCCTGGCTCATACTCTTAATAAATTCCAAGCAATTGCTAATTTAAACTCTGTCTCCTGACTCTCTGTGTCTAGCTCTTGGGTTTACAAGCTAGGCCTTAACACCACACAGTGAAACATAAAGCGTAACACTGGTATTGGATTGGTACCTGAACTCAGCTGATAAGAAAAATGTTTTGTTATTGGGTCAGTGCAACCCCAATTAATAAATCTATCCCCGTATGGTGAAGTAGGCACATTAGTTGCCAAGGTTCACAGTCCACGGTTCACAATCCTGTGCACAATTTTAACATTCTTCCTACATCTGTTGTTGCAAGCTGCAACCCAAAACATTTGATCAAATACTTTATTGATCAAATGTTTTGCAATTTTTCTGTAATTTTCTAATAATTGTCATTTTCTTCTGACAAACCTTGTTAGCAGTGTGGGAACTGACACCACTTATTGATTTATTACAGTCTCAACAAATGGAGTGACCTACAAACATGAATACACTCTAAATTTGGGATTTATTCTCTCAGTCCAATACACTGACACATGTCCATGCTTGATACATGAAAGTTGCCCTACATACAGAAACTGTTCGGAGGAGCTTTGACCTCATCCGTCTTGCTGTCAAATGTTCAGCATCACCATGAATGTGATGCTTAACAGTTATGCACGAAGCTCTCTGTCGATGCTGAATGCCTTGCACATATATACTGTAGGTTATAGTAGCCTGTCTGCACATATAAACAGTAAATTCGTACTTAATCCCATTTAATCACATCTCCTGAGGTTAGAGAGGCAATAAAATAACAACAAAATCACTTTGGAGTACTTTACAATTCTGTGAATGTCCTCAGGATGACTTTTCAGAGGAAATGATAAAACATTCTTGATTTGTTAGCTTTGTTGAACTTACTGTACACATGCTTTAGCTAGGTTGTCGCTACTCCAGAGCCTGGACGTAATGCTCTCTCTTTAAGCTGCTTTGCCCTCATTCTCTAGCACCGGTGGCCTTAGGGAACACTATCACAGTGTAACAATGTCATTATTATAAAATAACACGGTGTAAACACTGTTAACAGATATGACACGGACCTACCTGTAATTGTAAGCGTTGTTATCTTGCTTGAAGTTTTCGGCGTTTTCCTCCTTGGAATTGACAGTAGGTGCGAGAAATGTGCATGTGATGCTTTCAAATGCTTCCCGGAAACTCCGGATTTAACGAGAGCAACATTGGTTATTAACGACCACGAGACACAATCTTATGTTTCTGTTTTTAATTTACAAACACAACAGAAAGTGAGTAGTCATGCATACAATAGTCTGTATATTTACTGATAAAAATCAAATGAAATGTGCACAAGCGAAAAGCCAAATTATTGATTATTCAAGGAACACTTGCATTACATTTTACTTAAACTGCTGTCATGTGGTCCAACTTATATAAAAATATATCCACTTTCGACAAAATGCGCCAAATCTAGCCTTCAGCAGTCGTATATTGGTCGCCAATGTTTAAAATGCATTAAAACTTAGTACAGTATATCCAATAGAACCTAAAGGCAGCACGGATTAAAACTTGACAACAGTGCCCCCTCCTGGTCTTTTTACTTAATGGCATACTAAAAATGCAGGTAAAGTTGACTCCTGGCACAAATAAGTAGTCCAAGCCTGCACAATTTTGCTAGTCAGGAATCACCTTTGAACTCAACGCACAAAATTATGAATTCAGAAGTTAGATAAAATATTATAAGGAATGTTGGTTTGAGATTTGTTAATAATAATATTTTGTGATTCTAGACCCATTCTGTGCCTCCTGTGTTCGTATACATTTTAGGGTTTGGTATGTATGATTACATTTTAGCCCAAGCTTTTAAAGACTTATATATTATGGGACATAATTAAAGTGCAGGAAAGCAGGAAGATTTTTCAGAAATATCAGGTCAAGTCAAAGAAAATCAAGCCTTTTGTCCCAAAGGTAACCTGCTGTGCGCATTACACTCCATTGACTTTGCTGAAAACAAAAACAATTGGAGAGGACCAACATAGTCTTCCTAACAAGATCAGAGTCTTTGTACACTGCTTTTTAAAGGACCCACTAACAATAAAGTAGCTGCTGTTTTAACTCATTATCTATTTAGAATGGGTCCTTTATGGTCCTTGTTTCTTCAACAAGGGTAGTATAAGTGTAACAGTAAGTGGAAGCATGAATAAATCACAACAAGTACACCGATTTAACTATATTCACAAAGAGTTTCTCTCTACAGTGCTCCTAATGAACCGAGAGTGATAAACAAATTGCAACATTTCCAAATCATTCCAGAATTCCAGAGAATTAATGTTGGAGCGCTGGTGAGATTTTCTGTGCCTTGAAACAAATACAGTGAATCTGTTGCAGTTTTGTCTGAAATATTTTAATAATCACTAACTTACATAAACTGAACCATCCTGAAAATATTTCAATTTCAATCAAGTTAGAGGTATACAAGCTCAGTCATAGATGGAAAATATATACAGTATATATAGAACACAAAAATTATGGTTTGAAATTATTTACAGCCATGATTTCTTCCCTCTTCCTATTTTGGCCATATTGTGCATTCTAGTCTTGCTGCGTTCTTTTTCATCTGGGTTTCTCTTCGAAGTGCACTCCAGTGTGGAGTCAGTCTCAAACGAGATGGCTGGGCCTTGGTTTGGGACACCACCGCTCTTGTCCCGGGACAGGGAAGAGGTGGTCTGCAGGACGACCCTGCCACGTAGGGAGTGTTTGAGCTCAAGCAACAGTGGGTTGTTGTCGGAGTATAAATCCACCTTCTGCCCGGGGTTTCTGTTTGAGTCACAGCATGTACAGCATGCAGAGAACAAAACTCTGAAAATATAAATCCAGCCGAGATAATGCAGCTCCACAATGTTCAAGATGAAGCAACCGAGACTGACACTGAACATGAAGTTGAGGAAGATGGTCTTCTCAGTGGCTCGAGACACGAAGCAGTCAGTCCTGTTGGGACAGGGGTAGGTCTCACAGCGGAAAAGATGAGGAACTTCAAATCCAAATAGGTAATACTGTCCAATGAGGAAGATTATCTCCATGATGGAGCGCAGCAGAACATGTATGATGTAGATAAGCAGTACTTGGCTGGAGAGCTGGGTTGGGTCCTTTCCTACCTCTCTCATATCCTCCTCCAGCTGGCTCTCCTCATCACACTCACCTTCCTGTGAGCTCCAGTTCTCACTGTTATAGGTTGTGTTATAAGGACTGCCGGCATGCAGTGTCGTCTCTTTATCTCCTCTAACGTGTTTGTCCCGCTCAAGTGAAGGTGAGGACCTGGGTACCACCTGAACCTTCTTATCCTCCATCTTTTCATTCTTGGTGATTTTTTGCAAGACATAGACGATGTAGAAGATAGATGGTGTGGAGACTAAAACAATCTGAAAGACCCAAAACCGCAAGTGTGAGACAGGAGCAAAAGTGTCATAGCAGACGTTATTGCATCCAGGCTGTAGGGTGTTGCAAGTAAACTTGGACTGCTCATCGCTGTAGACAGCATCCCCTACCAGGGCCACAAGCAGGATGCGGAAGATGAGCAGCATAGTCAGCCATATCTTGCCAATGACTGTGGAGTGATTTTGAACTTCCGTTAGGAAGCGGCCAAGAATGGACCAGTCTCCCATTTCTGTGGAAACACAACAATTGACAGCAGCATTTACGTCATCTGAGTCATGATGAAACTGAAGTAGTTGCTCACACACCCTGCACCTCTAAAGAGAAAAAAACAGTATGACTCAGTAGTCTTGAGGGAGCAGGTGCATGAAACCAGATGTATTTGTACATTTATGGCTTTCAAATATTATCTAGATTTCAATATTGACTTAGAAATCCACTATAAATATACAGTAAATATCAGAAAATAGCTTTCTTGTTGTGTCATATTAGTATGTGACAATCTGACATGACCTGAAGTTCTTCAAAAGGATAAACTGCTTGAGTTTCGGATATATTTTATATGCTTTTTAGGAGTAGACATTGCATTAAGCTGTAAATAAACATCAGTAGCTCATATTAACAAAAGAGTTTAGTTACTTACAATGAGAAATATTTCTGTTTTGACCATTCCTAAATGTATAGATTATTCTCAAAGTATATCAAATCTAATCCTAAAAAAAAAGGGAAAAAATCTGTTCTCCTGTCCTGGAGGAGCTTACCTTTGGAGAATCTGAGTTTTCCTTATCCAAAACTGGAAAAATATCAGAAGAAACAATCTGCATATTCAGGTGGAGCCTGTTGCTGGACGTTATCGTGTCTTTTGAGCTGGATGAGGGGAGAACGGGCTGACCACACATATTCCCTAACTCTAACTGAAACATTCGTTGCACTGTATGTGAATAAAGGCTTTCAATGTACAGTGGGACAAAGATGGAAATGTACAATGGGGGCACCTTTACTGAACAGCCATTCAGGGACGAGCAGAGAGTTCAAAGAACGTACTGGAAAGAGTGTGCACAATACTGATTCAAGCATGGATCTGTGTCCACTTTCATTTTAGAGCTGAAATACAAGTCCTGTTTCCCAGAAGGTTTTTAATACTCTGGTCTCAGTGGAAATGTGAAAAATTATGTCAGTCTATGTCCACGTTAATTATTATAAAGGTTTTTTAAAAATATCAGCATTTTTTTTAACATGTAATCGTCCTTTTTGTCACTCTGTACCAGACAATGAGCTATAAACTGGGTTATGGAAGATTCACTTTTCTTTAAGTTTGTAGGTTCATTCAGTTTAGAAGTAGAATTTAATTCTAATTTAGTTATGCCTTGCTTAATTTAATGTACTGTATACAGTGGTAATACATAGTGGCTGTCCTACCCTCATGCAATATTGTGTACATTATTTGATGCTGTGTCCTGTTGCTTTGGTGACACTCAGATAATTAGCTTTAAACAACACTATTTTGCTGCTATGACACTGTTTGTGTATACAAAAGCTAGTTATTAGCTGAATCTTATATATATATTTTTAGTTTATTGACCTTTCACAGCAAATGTATTACATACAGTATGTGCAGATTTGAATGAAAGTCACTGGAATGACACACAATTGTAAGTGTTTGTAAGCTATCTGAGCCTCTAGGACAGCCCATGGTGTTTATGAAGGTCATCTGGTAGTACCTACTGTTATAATAAATAATTTATCCCCAAATGCTTTGTACTTTTTTCTTGACTGTCAACATGTGTCATCTGACCACAGGTGGACATGCTGTATTATTGCATGTCTGGATCGAGCAACTCCAACAGAGATTTCAGTTATTTAATGTTATTTCACAGTAAAATACCAACTGTTCTTTTCTATCAAATGACTAAATTAAAGATGTGACACCTCTGTGAGACTGGTGCAAAAACATCAGCATGATCCAATGCATTCTATGATTCATTTCCAGTGAAGGTTGAGTAATCATTACTTTACAGTTTTATGATAATGATATAACACAATGAAGGACAAATTTGCACTTAGTTCAGAGAAGACTGATGAATAATGAATAATATCTCATGTGTATAAATAATGATAGATATGGTTTGTAGGCTGCAGGCTAATGGTGAGACACACCTTAAGTGTGTTATCATTTTCAGAGCTTGAAGCTATGTAGAATTTTTTTTTTTAGCATATCTAACATGTAAGCCAAAAAAAAGCCTGATAAACAATATTAGTAGCAATGTATTCATCCATGATGTAATTGTCAAAATCATACAAACATCAAATTCTGCCGACAACAATCATATTAAACATAACGAGCAACAATTATTTACAGTTAAGGTCTAAACTGAATATGTGTTATTTTGGTCCATTATAGGCAATTCGCCCAATTTATGGGTTCTGTCGTTTTCATTCATCCCCATCCATGAATGAAAATAACCAGCTACGCACGCAGATGGTTCCTCACTCCGTTTAAACGGAAAAACGTCTTATTGTGAGAAATAAGTAAGGTCAACTGTTTTTAATGCAGAGTTAAACGCTTTCTTAATCATTTTCTTACTAAAATGTACGTAGTGTTACTGAAACACATTCATATCCCGACCACATGCGACAGCAGTCGACTATAACAAATGCCCCTCGCAGAATCAGCGAAAAACCATTCAGAGGGGTGTGTAGAAATCCAACTACATCAAATTAGTTCTTCGATAAAAAGAAAAGCGACTCCGATAATATCTTACACATGTGTTTCAGGATGCATTTAAAGTCCGCTGTCTTGGTTTGTTTATCTGTGACTTATGAGCTGCCTAAACGCTTACACTAATTATCGTTAATATACTAAATTTAACATCCCCCCTAAATAGTAGGTAAAATGGTTTAGCCCTCGAGGTTACCGGAAGTTGTTTCAGCTGCCATGTTTGGTTGCTTTGTTGTAGGCTTCTACAAGGTTTCCTACAGAATTAGTAAGTGTGGAAATGGAGCCGAGCTGGAGTACGTTTCTTTTTCAAGTAAGTTGACTCTTTGGGAGGGAAACTGGGGTAGCTCGTAAAACAACCTTAAAAAATGCAGGCGCCGGACATCTTAGCGGTAAAACCAGTTTTTAAACGAGTAATGCCAAGATCAAGTAACCAAGCAAAACAATGGTATATGAATCCAGGCGTCCAGCTGTGAGGCTTGGGAATGACGCTAGAACAAAAAATCAATTCTCCTCAACGTGCGTTTGAAAAATGTGGCTTGTTTTTCTATTGTGCGCATACTTAGATCATTTGTGTTCAATATTTCGACAGCCTTTGAGTTTTTTAAGTTAGTTTGCCAAGTCGGAGCCAGCAAAACATGCGGGATAATTTGAAGTAAGGCTGGAGACGCCACTGCACCGTTACAATCGAGACAGACCTGTTTTTTTCCCTGTGACTGAGGGCTTTGATCAGACGCCGTGGGATAATGAGATGTAATGCCGCCGAATATTTTCATTGTAACTCGGTTAATACCACCAATAATTTTGATCTGAAGTTGTGAATGTGAGTAAACGTTGAATAAGTGTATACTTAGCATGTCGGCTGCTGAGATTTACTAACGACGATCCGCAAGTCCGCGGTGAACTTTCCGCTTGCCTCAGCCGGTTCGACAGTAACTAGCCAAGTTAGCTAACCATGTTTAAGCTGCCTTAATCAAACTCGCTGGCTAATTTAGCTTAATTTGGGCGAGGCTGTCGCAAAGAGCTTTACAAAAAAATAATGTTGCACGGCTATATAAACCGCGCCGTTCAGCTTTCTGTTTATTAACTAGCTATTTATTCTGCAAGACCGTGGTGGAAAGGAATTCAAACTATGCACACAACATCAGCTAACACTAGCAACCAAGAAGCAGATTTGAAATTAGCACCAACATTACGCAATTTTCAAATCAATGTGCAGCAAGAAAGTAAGTGCTGCTATCGAGAGTGATATCTGCCGCGGTTTAGTAGTTTTCCCTGTGTATGTTCTAAGAAGGAATGCTATTGTTAAATAAAACTAGTGATTTTTTTAATCCCATGGCCTTACTTAGCCAAAACACTTAAGCCTACTGAGGACAAAAAACGTAAAACTTCCGATTTCTTTTATAGAGAGGATATATTTCAACTACACGTTTTCCACGTATCCCATTGTTTTAATTTGTGTCATTTTGTCTGTTGTTGATGACCACATAAACCCATATGCCAATTATGCCGCCATTCTGCTGTCTCAGGTGTATTTCCAAGTCCTAAGAGGGATTTTTTTGCATGTGTATTTACTGTGAACTTATGTCCCAGTGTGTTGTAGTGGGTGTGACAAACTCCTCATGGGAAGAACCTCCTCAATGAACTTTACAGCAAGTTCAATATCATTCACAAAATACTTTGATGTATTTTTTTCTTTTATAACACGAATAAATTTACATCCTCAGTAAGTGCATTATTTTACAGTAGCTTCTCATGAGTGATTGCATGTCATTGTGAGCAGGGTCATGTATAGATCACAAGTTATTTTATGTAATACTGTTATGTTTGAGTCCCCAGCCAGCCATAATTTGTATTTTTATTATTTCGTGATGAACAACCTTCAGAGTAACATGTTTACTTTGTATCACTTCCCATCTTTTGTGCTAATTAACTGATCGAGTAAGTAGGTTAATAAATGTGCTGAGAGGGGGCATGGATGGAGTATGGCATAGAGGAGGCATAGATAAAAGTGAAATATCTTGTGTGTCATTATTAGGAGGACTACTGGAGATGTAATCAAGGGATATGCAGACAAAACGTGAGTTTGTAGAAGTGCCCAAGTGATGTTTAAACTATCAGAAAACATATTCATTTGTCAGTTAAGATGGTTTTAAAAAGTAAAGATAAGGGTATTGCTACATAAGCCAAAGTTTACATTACTTATCCAGTGTTGTTAATCCAAGCCTGCTTAGTATTAGGCAAACAGTAGAATGAATGCACCGTGGAAGCCTTAATCTTATTCATAATAAAGTTAGGATGTGTTTTTTGCATATTTTAGGATAAATCAACTTTTTGCTTTTTTACGTTTTGCTCCGTCAGAGCCCGATCACTTACTCACAGCTTCCAGCACTATTTCTTCCTGATGAAAAAGGCAGATGGACGGTGTGGCTTGTTGTGGAGTATCTGGCATATCGCCAGAAGCCCTGCATGTATTATGTACTGCACACTGTTACTCTGTCAATCTCATGTAAATCTGTGTGCAGTTATCACTTGGTGCGCCTGACGTAAGGGGGGAAATATTTCATTCAACTACCACATGCTTGCTAGTTTTGAAGTTCTCCACTGTGTTATCTTGTTATAGAAATTTATTTTTTAAGATGTGTAAATTAAAAGATGATGATTAACACATTTTTGCTTAAATACTTTGTCAGGCGTTTTAAATTATCCATATTGTTGTGTAAATGAGCTTGAATAATACCATAAGTACAGCTGCCTCTCCTTTTCTTCTTTCTTTTTTTTCGTTCTTTTTTTTTTTTTTTTAAATCAATGTGCAACATTGCAAAAATCCAGTTTCTTTCAGGCTACAGTTACGTGAGTCATGTTGAACTGCACGGATTCCTCTAATCTGCTTTTAAAACTTTTTTAAAGTTGTTAAAGCTGAAGTATGTATTCATTCAGTGTTTTGTTCCCAATGTCCAAAATAAATTCACTTTCAACAGGTGAACACACTAAACTGAAAGTTTAAAATGGTTAACTCATCTTAAACTAATATAATTGCCCTTTCAGGACAATGTAAGACTTATAAACATTCTTTAAATGTGCTTTAGGAAATGAATAGCCACATGCTGCAAATACATAGGTGGCTGTATCCCACTTGGTGCAATTAAACATCATTTACTGAATGAATCAATAACACTTTCAGATTTTCTACAACTACACATGTAATAAACCTTTCAATATCTTAAAAAATGTAACGCAAACTATCAAAACTAAAATGAAGCCAAAACTCGATCTGATATTCTGTGTTTAAGAGAGTTTTGCAATGGACACTGAAGAGTGCTAGTCCACAGCTAAGCAGCTAGGCTGAATCCTCATGCAGCCTGGTTTCCCATATCACTAAAAAACAGCTAATTATGCTATGGCTCATAACCGGCAGTCCTATGTCATCCAGCTAGAGGGTGCTTGCTGGTGAGCAAGAATCTGGGTACTGCAGGTTTAAGCAGGGCCACACTTAGCCTAGCCTGGATCCCGGCACACAGACTAGCTGGTTAGCATGCTAATTGCTGTAGATATCTCTGCAACAAAATATATAGATGTATTTGGCATAACTTATAAAAACACCTTAAAAATCTTACACATTGAACCTCAAGAAAGCTGTTGAATGCGCCTTGCATTTGGAAGCCATTTTGTTTTTTTGGCGCAGGGTAAACAGCAGGCCAAGTTTCTAAAAAATTACAGTTTAGATATTCATATTCAGTGCAGCAACTGTTTAATTTCATATTGGAGAACTGTTTTATGAATTGAAATTGCATGAATATTTTTCCATTTGGTGCAGAAATGCATTCAATTAAGCTGTTAGATACACAACAACCAGGTTGCTCGGCCCACCATGATCACAACAATTTCCTTGTCAAAAATTCAGGGGAAATTTAGAAATATAATCATTCATTTGTAGTCATGTCTGTGGCCGTTTGGTAGCTCACCATGGTTTTTTGTTTTTGTTTTGTTGCTTTTGTTTCTAGAAACAAGTCAATTTAGACAAATGGCCCCTCGGGTGTTGAATAGAATACTGTAATTCCCCATTTATATAAAATATGTTAATGAATGCAGCGTTGGCATCAGCTGTAAACATTAGGTTTAAATCCTTGTACTTGAGTAAAGTCTTTATGTAGGCTCAACATTTTGCTGGTCAGCATAGTCCCCATCCTGCCACTGTGTAGAATAGTAAATAAAATAAAAATAGACTCTGCATCCTTTGTGAAATTGAGGCCTGGTAGTACACGTGTGGAACATTATCAGTTTAATATACTGTTTATTTATGTTCTATACTTGCATGTTGCATTAACATTTAACAATAGAGCTTTTAGGAACATGTTGACAAGGCTCAAAGTATCCCAGTGAGCCAGCATGCCCATTATGAAAAGCTCACCTAAATGGAATGCAGTTGTTTTTAATAAGTTATTAGTTACACCTGTGTTTTTGCCGGTGTGTCAAGCCAAAATGTCTGCTTTGAAAAATCTAATACCTTCCAGAATTCTAATAATATTGCTTTTGGCCAAACAAAAGCTGATAACAGTGGAGAGTTATTGACTATTACTGCATAGCACAGATTTAAATAATGGGTGACTCTGTGGGCCAAACACGGTTTACAACACTGTCACAAACACCAGTCGCCAGGTGTTCTTAACACTGTGTTTTTGTACTTGCAGTGGTTACAAACTGCGAACAAACACAGGATGCCAAACAATAACTGTCTGTGCCATGCTGATGCTGCATCAGATGTACTTTATATCAACTAGTGAGTTATTATTTTCAACATGGATTCACTCTCCTTATTTATCTTCCATCTGAGTCTGTTGTCAGATAGAGTTCCTCTTTATAAAACCCAAGTTGTGGCCACATTTCCGAAATGTTTGCACTTTTTTCTTGAATGAAGAGAGCTCTTTCTGCTCTGGAGAAATTTGATTCATATCTTTTATAAAACCCAGTTACATCTCACAGCTGTTTCCTTTTTCTTGTGAAGACTGCTTGCTATCAGATGTTGCATTTAATGCCAGTACTTTTGTTAATCTATTTCAGTGTTTTTGTGAGAAGATAATATGACACGTTTCTTATGAATGGCTTTTATCATCCTCTTGCATGATGCAGTTCATGCCTTGGTGAAATAATGAGTATATACAAACAGCCATTAAAACATTTAGCTCATTCCTAGCTCAAGTGACATAGCTCTGCTTCCAACCTGCAAGGCACTGAATCCCAGCAGTAATCTTATAGCTTTACAGGCTAAGAAAAAATCCGGAAGGATTACGAACATTACAAAAGTGATGTTTTGTAAGAACTTGTGTCAACTCTGCAAACTGAGTGGAAGCCAAAAATGTCAAAACATGTAAACAAGTGAAGAACAACCCAGAACAAACTCATCAACTTAAAGAGAGGGCTTTACATTTACCAGAACAAACAAAATCTGCTATGTTTTGTTTCCTGCAATATGCACCCCCCTCCTTCCTTTCATTTTTGTTTTATCAGTTAGAGTTTCTGTTTGTTTTGCAAAAAAAAAAAATTGGGGTTTCGGCAAGCAGCTGTAGAGTGTGACACAAAAGATTGAAGAAAGACAGTGCCTAATCTGACTCAGACCATGAGCTCAATTCAAGTCTACAGTGGCCCGTGGAGCCATCAGGACACTCCCTCCATTTTGATGTTATTTATGAGGGAGCAGCCCCAGTTGTCAGAGCGCATTTGTGTCAAAATGGTCAGAGCTGCATGAAGGCACAGCAGCTTACAGGCCCTGCACCTCTGTATAGAGGCAGACTGTCTGCAGTGGCTATGTCTGCTGTTCACAAGCTTCACAAAGCGGGTTCCCGGCTGGTATCCCCCCACCCAAACATAAAGCCCCCCTCCCCACCCCTGGTGTGCCAGCGGACGGGTTAGCATTGGCATGATGATGACTAATCCTGGAAGGTGGCAAGTGTGAGCAGGTGCTCGGACAAATGGATGGGTGGGCTTGGTAGCATTCTCCACGAGTTCCCAGGTCCCATTGCGTATGAGGGAATGACGGCTAGTTTAGCTGAGTAGTGTGTGGATAAACAATGTCCCTGTCTCATGAATAGATGAGCCAAATCAATGAAGATGAGCATACAAAGATCCCCTGCTGAGGCATCACTGCTCAGATTTGTGTCTCTCACAATAGGCTGGATGACATAAGGAGGACATTGTGTGGTTCATTTTTCTTTTCTATCCCCTGCCTCCTCTGTTTGCAACTCCTTTCTTGGCTGGCCTTCTGCGATGGATGATTGAACCTCAAAGGGAAAGGTCAAGCATTTCACCTTGGCCTTTCTTGCTGGTATTTCACAACACAGTTGTCTTGACTGTGTCCGTTTACCAAAACAACAGCATTTACCGTGATCAAATATTTATGTTTGATATGGGAAAACATGTTGTCTTCACAAGTTGTATTATAACTTTAACAAGACCCATAAAGACATGTTTTTAAAAAACTAGAATGTCTTTACCTGCTTCTCTATTAATTAGAATGGATTAGTCCCTGTGTCATTTGGCATCAGGCTAGAATTTGGGCTGTGTGATTGTCAAAAATGTAGATTTAGACTGACTTAGTTAGAGCATAACTAACCTGAGCTGACAGACCCCAAGAAAAGCAGTTGTGCCACTGTGATCCACATTGTTTTGTCTAGTTTAGTGACCTGTATTTTTCTGTATTGTGTGTGTGTGCGCGCACACTTCACCATGAACTCTGAATGAGTTCCTTAGCTGAGCTAATGGCCTGCTCTTCTGAGCAGTGGAGTCTGCTTTGCCTCTAATTTGGTGTACTTGCATTGCAGTCACATGATGAATCAGCACAGTCATGATGGGATCATTTTTCATTCAGTATATTTGGATTCCTTTGCACTAGTGGCGTGCTGCATCAACCTCATTAATGTCAGATCCAGTGCCCATTTTGCATTCTGTAACGTCTGACTAACCCTTAGTAGTTTTCCTCCACTGATTGTACAGCTGTCAGTAACATTTTTGGTCGATCCTCTTTTGGAGATTTTGGAAAATAATTATATTTAATATAGAGTATATAACTGAGGTACTCAACGTTCACCACATGTCAAGTTGATTTAGGCCATTGTTAATAAGTGAACTAGCCAGTTAATTTTATAAATGGAAGAATTACAGTTCTGGGTCTTTTTAATTTATTGTATCATATAAATATTAAAAATGTCTGGAATCCATTTAGGCTCAGCCAAATATTTATCTCTGTATGTGTTTGTTTCATCAGCAGGCCAATGAAGCCCTCCACCACCAGCACCATGTTGCCCAGAACAGCCTCCTGCCACTTCTTAATGCAGGAAATGATCAAATTGACCAGAAGCCTATCCTTCCCATCCACATAGACCAGAAGCCCCCTACCAGTGCCGCTGATCTCCTCAAGGACAATGTGGCCAGCGGAGGAGGTGTACGGCCGCCAGTGCCTGTGATAAAGAAGGAACACAAAGGTAAAACGCCGTTCGTCTGCGGCTACTGCAACAAGGCCTTCCGTGACAGCTACCACCTGCGGCGCCATGAGTCCAGCCACACCGGTATCAAGATGGTGTCACGGCCAAAGAAGACGGCCCAGACAGCCCCCACCATGGTACCCATGATCTCCACCATGCCACGAGAGAACAACGGCAACCCTTCCTACATCTCCACGGTGGCAGGCATCCTCTCCACAGCAACCACCTCGGTTTCCTCAGGGGCAAGTATCATGACGTCGGCCTCAATGGGCAATGTGCAGCAGCAAAACGTCCCCAAGAAACCCGCCAAGCCTGTCAAGAAAAACCACGGGTGTGAGATGTGCGGCAAGGCCTTTCGTGATGTCTACCACCTGAATCGCCACAAGCTGTCCCATTCAGACGAGAAGCCTTTCGAGTGCCCCATCTGCCAGCAACGCTTTAAAAGGAAGGACCGAATGACCTACCATGTTCGCTCTCATGACGGGGGAGTCCACAAGCCCTATGTATGTTCTGTGTGTGGGAAAGGCTTTTCCAGGTAAGGACCACATACCTGCCTTTTTGATAGCTGTTCGAAAATGTGACCTTTGTTGAGTTCGTCATCCTATATGATATTGTGAGTAATACTTAAGTGAAATGGGGGTGTTTTTTTAAATGTGAACAATGGCCACTTGCATCATGTCTTAAGGTAATGTGAATGACAAGCACACACCTATTCACTTTTTTTACAAGTGTGTTTATTGGTTTGATAGAAAACAAATTCTATCATCATGTGTAAATATTTTTTCAAAACTTTCAGGACAAAATGTGGATAACAAGGTTAAATGAATTTACATGTCTGATGTGAAGACACTGTCTTCATGCTGCTGCCAGACTTTTCATAGGGAGGTCACACTAGCACCCCTGAGCATTGGATGGCCATTAAGTGCTGGCAACAGATTTCAAGGGGAGATAACATTACCCGTTTCAAATGTCTTTGTACATTCCTCATATAGCTCTTGAGGTGATGGAATAACTTGTTATGTTCCCTCTTAGACCAGTAGGGTTAGGGTTAAAACAACATGACAGTTAGTTCATAAACTGGCATTTGTAGTGTACTTTGGTGTCCTAAACTTCCACAAGTGAATATCTATAAAAAATATTTAGTTTGTATTTATTTTCAGGGCATATCTCATAAAGCAGGACAGGTAACTTAATAGACACCTTTTTTAAGCACCCCTGAAATGTGGAGCATGAACTGAAGCAACTCCTTTCAGTTTTATTCACTGCACTTATGCAACTTATTCAGTAAACCTGCTTCTTGAGTCCTTTAGCCTAGGACTCCCATAAACAATACTGGAACTGGTCTACACTGGTAGGCTAGCTTGCTATCTTGTCACTGCTTTAGTCACTGGTTTGTTACCCCTTTAAATACAGCTGTAACGTGAGTGGAGTTTTATATAATGCACTTTTTTGACTAATATTGAGGCAAGAAGTTATGCATAATTAAGAGCATGTCTGATATAAGTGCCCTCACAGGTGGCTAGCCGCTACCTCCAGTCTGCCCCAGCTCACCCACACTCCATCTCTTTGCCCCGTTTTTTCTCTCGATTGGCTTAGGAGCAGTCAAGTAGATGGCTGGGGCCTGAGCTTAATTTCAGCTCTTCAGAAAACTATGGGTGACACCACAGAGACGGCATTCACAGTTTATACAGTCTATGCTTACAGCTCTAATACAACAAAGTCAAAGAGCGACTTCTCAACTTGGAAAATTAGACCATTTGCGGAACATGTGAATACAGCACCACTGACCTCAGCACAGGTCTTTGCTCTGCAAGTGCCATTCTACTTGAGGATACCACTAGTGTCTAGGCTTGTGAATCTCAGTATATTTTACTCTTCAGTGTGTGTATCTGAGGAGGTGTTTGGTAAGCAGTGGGATTAGCAACAACAGGGACAATGAACAGTGAAATCAGCAAATTCTAATTTGGTGAGAAAATGGGGGCAAACGTTTTACAACTGCTCTAGTTTATTCATTTGCTTTCAGTCATAACTAACAGTGGAATTGTAAACAGGAAGTATGCTTCTGAGATCTAACTGAGGCTGTTCTTATGGTAGTGGAGAGAGAGTCATTTTACCGTCTGATGGTTGCATTCCATGGTTAAAGATTAAAGCATTGAATTATTTAAATAATCACATGATGATGAACAAATTCTCATAACATACCTTTTAGTTGACATAACTTAAAGTAAAAAACATGGAAACTAGACTGTACAAATACTTGTAATTGTTGGGTGCTACCTTATTTTTTAGCTGTATCAAAAGTTCATTTAACAGCAAATCTATTGCTTGTTTGTGAATGATTCAGCCAGCTCTGAACGATTTTACATAGAGGGATGATTGTATGCTCCTGTACTGTCCATGTAGCTTCCCAGCGCTGTGTTTACATATTTATAAAAGTGCTCAGCAGTTTAGATTTGTACTTTTATTGACCCCCACGCCATTTCAACCACATGTTTAAACAGTCGCACATGGGAGAGCACCAGTGGTAGAGTATCAAGGGAGGGGGAGGCGTCACTTGTCACTTTGTGGTTCCCGCCAGCATGTCACAGACTCTCTTTCCCCTGGGAATTCAGTGAACCATGCAGCAATGTTCAGGTCAACATATTTACTATGTAGTGAATAAAGTCTCCTGGTAGCTTCATATTTGGATTTATCATACACACTTGCGTATGCAAATCAGCATCGAGTGAGCAGAGAATTTTGTTAACACCAGAGGAAGTCTGTGCTGCAACACAACTTCAACAAAAACATCAGCAGTGTACCCTGTCCAAGCTGTAACATTAGCACTGTGCTGTGTAGGGCAGTTTCAGGCATGCCTCCAACACAGTGACGTGGGGCAGGGATTCATCAGCATACTGGAAAGTGAGAATGGGGACTGAATAACAGGGCACTGAGTCACTGCCACTCAACCAGATATGTAAGCCGGCACTGTCTGGAGTCTGCTCTCCATGTCAGTGGGACATAAGAAAAGAAAGAAAGGGGGGGAAAAAACTGATTCCGGTTCATGGCACCACTGAGAAGATTCCACTTGACTCCTCTCATTTGTATTTTTAAAAAAAATCCAGCAGCGTGAAACTTTCCGGTTTTGCAGCAGCTGCCAATGCTGTAGCCCTTACTCACTCCATTATGGCACTTCTAACATGATTCAGCTCACAGCTTCACTAGAACTAACAAGCTGACGGAGGAGGATCAGTGCCAAAAAGAATTTGTGAATGCTGGAGTTTCACTGTAAAGGTCAGGAGGCAAAGAGCTGTTTTCTTGCAACTGCTGATATGCAGTCAACAGTAAATTATACAGTGGAACACTGAGGAATGTTTGTGGTGTTGTTGTTTTTGTTATTTTTAACCTTCAGTTTAATCCCATTTTTTCTTTATACCCTTATTTTAGAATGCCATATGTATTTTTTTAATACTAATATAAAAATATATTTAAATGAAATGTCATGCAAAACAAAGTAGTGCTGTTATAGAGAGAGAGTCCCAAAGGTCCGGTTGTCATTCATTTAAGAGTAATTACCAACCAAAATCCTGAAAATGCACAATCTTCTTTTTGTGTTCATATTTCTCTAAATAATGACTAGATAAAAACAGAAGTAGTGCAGTGTTAAACTGACACACTATTCGGAAAACAAGTAGAAAGTGTGCAAATTTGCAATGTGTGTGGTGCGTTTTTGAAACTAGGTCAAACTAATTCATGCACGATTGATCATGGGGAATTAACCGCCATTGACAGAAGTTTTTAGGATTTTTGTGCTCCCCCCTCATTGTTGAACCCAACAGAGCACATCCATATGATTCCAACCAGACTTGTGCACTTAGCTGTGGTGCTCTGGGTCAGTAAATTATAGACACTTATGTAAGTTTTTGTACGTGCCTGTATTTTTTTATTGAAGTAAATTTAAAGTCACCTTAATTGCTTTAAATAGTAAATTAGACACAGTCTCTTACGTACTGCTTATGTATTTAAAAAAATAACATACTACTGTAAATAACCTAAACTACTGTAAATGTTACTCATTTACAACGTACAGAGCTCACTGCATCACTGTTCAAAGATTAAATGTGCCTTTTTGTTTCCTTCTTTTTTAATTTAGGCCAGACCACTTGAGCTGCCATGTGAAGCATGTGCATTCCTCAGAAAGACCGTTCAAATGTCAAGTAACGGTAAGAGTCATGACTGTCCGCTTCCAGGTCATTTTCATTTATAATGGTGTTGCTGTATTCCTCTGACCTTTGTCCCCCTGTGTGCTTTGCGGCTGCAGGCCTGTACCTCTGCTTTCGCCACCAAAGACAGACTCCGTTCCCACATGATCAGGCACGAAGGCAAGGTCACCTGCAGCATCTGTGGGAAGATGCTCAGTGCTGCCTACATCACCAGCCATTTGAAGACTCACGGACAGACCAACTTTAACTCCTGTAACAAAGGTTTGTCACACTCGTCAGAAACACTTTCCCTCAGCATCACAACACTATGGTGTTTTGATATATTTATATAATAAACATTCAGTTATGTCTGCTGCAAACTGCAAATGAAGATGTTGTCTGTGGGTCTCATGCTCAGTTATCTTCATTATGCCAAGTTCACAATATGAGACAAATTTTCCACTTGCTGTCCAGACAGAACCACAGATTACAGACAAATTATCACTGACTCAGTGCTATGTGCTGAATCCTTTTTTCCCATCATTTTGCTTAAACCTCTCGTAGCAAGCAATGGTGGAATGTAACTATGTACATTTACTCAAGTAAAGTACCTCAAAATTGTACCTAAGTACTTTACTTGAGTATTTACATGTTCTGTAAATTTATACTTCTACTCCACTACATTTTAGAAGCAAATATTCCACTGTTTACTCCAATACATTTAGCTGATAGCTTTAGTTACTTTTCAGGTTGAGATTTAACATGAAAAACATGATAGTAATTCCCCAATAATTTACCCTGGAAAGTCTTCCCACGGATCAGACTCACATGTTTCTCCATGACAGTCCTGACAGCCCAACTCAACCAATTGCAAATTAAACTTGATTTTAAAATCTTAATTACCACTAAAACAGCATAAGTGTACGTGATTATCTGCAGAATAAAGATTTAAAAACTCTTTCTTGTTTTTTCCCAGAAGGAAACGGAGTCTGCAATTCTTCCTCCTCTGCACCTGTGACCATTTCTGCCCCCATCACCTCAGCGATGAACCGGGGCCACTCCAACAACCCCGTCACCATAGCTGCACAAATGAACATTAGCACCAACACCGTCAACATCACATCACCAATCAGCCTCCAGCACCCAGTCACCATCACTGGGCCCGTCAACATCGCATCTGTCAACATCCCCGCCACGGCGCCCATGAATATCGCTCACCCAGTCGCTATAACCACCACCATGCCTATGAATATGGCTGGTCCGCTTAACATCGCCATGAGGCCAATGGATAGCATGCCTTTTCTGTCCCAAGTCTTGCCTTCTTCCCCACCCTGGTAAAATAGAGAGAGATAGAGAGAGAGAGCGTTGAACTGGTCAGAAAGAAAGGGAAAATGAAGTGAAACAAGAGACTCCTATCCTCATTATTTGCACCTCGAGTCCAGCTCTTTCTTCCCCTGAACCATGTTTACTTACCCTGAAGTGAATATTTACATGAGCTGTGCGGCCAGTAGGGGCTCCCCAAGTCACAGCTGCGTCCCAACTAATGTTAAGTGACCGACGTGAGATGCAGAACACTTGAGTAGAAGTCGCGTAGGATTTATCTTGAGGTCAGGACAACCGTAAGACTTAGTGTAGTCAGTTAGAATGATGAAACTGTGATTTGTGTAATGACAAATGAGGAGAGGATTTCTCAAGCACCCTTGAGGACTCCGTAGGAAAACACACCTGTGCTTTTGTTAAAGGGAGATGAGAAAAGGACTGAAGCAATAACAATGAAATTGCTGTTTTTGATGTTTTGCAAGTTCTCTCCCAAAGCCTCTGGGTGTTACTTTGTATGTTTTTTTTTAATTATAGCCTGCTAATCACTATTTAATGTTATAGGAAATGAGTCTAGTTAAAGGGACAGCAGCTTCCATTTGCATGGAAGAATATTTTTTCACAGTGCTATAGCTTTTCTTTTTCTTCTCAGATAGTAGGAATGCTCTTGAGGTACAGTGACTAACTTGTACAGTTGACATAGTAATGTATTTTCATGTCAGCATTTTAATTTTTGCTTTGTCATCCAAGCGGATATCTCGAGGTGTCCTCTTAAATGAAATATATTTGTACTTTGTTTTCTATCGGTATGGAAACACAAAGGTTTGTTTTTATTTGCCTATTTGTAGTGTTAATTTTTTCCATGAAGTCAGAATGGAATGAGTTCTTGCACTGAAAGCATATCCTACATACAGGTGAACAGCAGTATTATCAAAGATCAAATTGGAGTCTTAAGTGTTTTGGTTAGCCAGCCTGCACTTGAGGGCCATCTAGCGGCTGAACATGGAAAGGCCTGGCCTTGTAGTGAAGCTTTTTCAGGCTGTTACAGTCATCATAATGGTGACTAATTAGTTTTGTCTGACTATTCTGTACACTGTTTTTTTTTAATCATTTATCTGTGACCCCCCCAAGATAATACTAAGGACTCTTCACTCAGGAAACACACATTAAAGCCCATTACTCATGAACATGGTTCCTTTTAAATTGAGTATATCTACCATGTTCTTGATATCCTTTTTTTTTTAATTTCCTATATAATTTTGCATTGTTGTGTTAAAAGACTTGACTTCCATCAATGACAACAAAGTCCAAGAATGATTGATTTTAAACATAGCCGTCCATTTAAAGATTCATTTACTGTGCAATGGCATACATGCTGTACATTTTAACATTTCCTTTTGAAGTCAAGTTTAACCTCAGGCTGCACAGTTATGCAGCTGAGATCTGAATGACTGATAAAATGCAAGTTTGTGTCCTTAAAAATAACGGGACAAGATTGATGTTGCATGACCCCGAACACTGTAGCTGTTGAACATTAACTATTTTTAATGAATGCCATGTTATCTCAACAGTGTTGCAGCTGAGTTGACTCAGTTTATACTGAAAAATGCAATATGCATGTTTGTCATTTTTCCCAAGTTTTGTTTTAAACAAAATATTAGTGTAGCTTTTTCTTTGTTCTTATGCATTTACGTAGATACACTATAATAGCCTGTTTGCCAAATTTGATACAATAATTATGCGATAAACTGAACATTTCTGGTGGAATTGAACATCTCTTTATTTTTTAGGAAAAGAATAATTGGAAATTCCAGGACCCTTGTGAAAGCAGTTGAATGTATATCTTTGTACAAAACTATTTTAGTTCCAAGGATATGGTAGTTACAATAGATGTGAAAGATAAGATAACCTTTTTTATAAATCTTTTGTATTAGAACATTAACAATGGTAATTTTGTATATATGAGAGGCTAGGCTTTCTGATTAGCAGAAAGGTCAAACATTCCTACATTTTTTTTTAAATGTATGTTTGTCAAATTATTACATAAACATGCGCAATGTTATGTGCCTTTTATTTGGGTTGTCTAAATAAAAGAAAACTATCAAATGTGTTTATATGTATGAAGTAATGTCCGGCATTAACAAAGCACCACAGCTTCAAATGCACAAGAGTTTATTACTTTTTATCACTTTGGCAGATAAACGTTTTCTTATGTTTATGAGCACTTACTATTGAACACAACCTTTTGCAGCTGTGCAGACACTATCATGCCAACACATAGCAGGGAACACTACACAATGTTTAGTGCTTGAGCTTTGTGTTATATGAAACCAAACCAGAAACTGTACTGTATTTAAACAAACATTAACTCTGGGTCAACTTCCATGTTGTACGACTTAAGATTTTGTAGCCTGCATATCGATATCCATCAAATGGTTGTTTTTGCTGTTATTTGCACATGCCAACTTTATATATTCCCAAGCATAATCCAAAACACATTGCTTGTTTTAAATTTGAGCATGCACCATACAAACACCTATGCCTGAGATACCAACGCACAAAGGTAGAGAAGCAACCAGGTGATGTCATCCTATGACAGGCCCCTGTAGAGGTTGTTTGACTGAGCAAACCTGCTGCTTCATAAATTGCCTGAAATCACAGCAGCTGATCACTTAACACAGCACAGACTGATGGTGTCTGTCCATCATCGTTGCAAGGGAGAAAAAGGTTCCCAAATGAACAACCATGACCTGATGGCAAATTTTATGTCACTGGGTTAAAATTGAACAGATCCCCTGCCCTCTATTTGTCAGAAGGTAAGAGGTAAACAAAACACCCAAGGTCGCCAGCTGAGTACTCGAGATATTGGCCTGAGAAACACACAAAAAATAACTGCAGACTCTGCTGGAGGCAAGGACATAGTTCAGTGGCACTGTGCTTGTACCAGCCCATTAACACACACCCAAAGAGTCCCATATGCTCTGCTAGGCGAGGAGGAAGGTTGAGTTTCAGGGGAACTACTGCAGGTGGGAGACCAAAGCAACACAGAGAAACCACAGCTTAAATCAGTTCCATTGGATTTTCTTGTGTGACCTGCTCAGCTGCCACCATTCTGCAGAACTATATGTACTGTACTTGTTAGTTGATGTGATGAGACATTTGCTCATTTGCATAGTTAAAAGACCATCCCTGTCTGTCAAGCAAGCATACTTAAAAAAAAATTATATTCCATTGTAGCGTGCGCCAAATGAAAGCATTAAAGTACTTTTACATTACTGTTCTGGTACTATTACATAAGTAACAGATCTGGTGCTTGTGAGTAACCAATAGGACTGCAATATAAAACTTCCCGGTGCCTCATAAAGGGTTGCAGGGTACCAGAGAATCTCTAGGCACATCTTAATCCATCATCAGTTCTAAATACATTTAGAAAGACATAAAGTTCAGTTCTTAATGAAACAGTTAGACTCTGTGTAGGGCCAGACTGGGATAATAATTCAGTCCACAAAACTAACTGTGTCCCAGGCCACACATTCAAACCAGACCAGCTGTTGCAATGTGCTCATGCTTGCTGTTAGCTTGAATGAGTATGCTCATTGACTACTTGTTTTCACCCACGGAACTGACTCAATTGTCAATTCAAAACAACCTAGTGCATGAAAACCCCTCGAGGGCAGTTGTTTCTGAGATGGTGGAGCCGCCACATCTGTCGCAAACAATCATACCACATTCAGGGTCACTTAGGCCATGCAGCCTGCCTGCTTGTTTGGTTAAATTACTAAAGCTCTTGAGTCTGCATGTTCATTTGCAACCAAACAGAAACAGCAATATGTAACCAACTGTGACAAAAAAGAAGCCATCAACCCGACATGTGTTTTGTTAAAGTTTTTTAAATCCATTGGAGGTTTCCAATTCAAATCAACTTGTTCAAACATTTCAGTCTTCATTTTCTGTATTCCTGATTTTGATCTACAGAAAAACAACATCTCACTGCATTAAAAAAGGTATTGATATAAGACTTGTTGCAGTGCAGAGTTGTCCAGCAGATGGTGCAGTCTGTGCACATTTCACTGTCGGGTGATATCTGAGTCCTGTCTCGTTTTATCTATCCTGTGTTTCCTCTGTAGGGAATAATCCAACTGGTCCCCAGTGGGGGCCTATTGTTTTACATTCTCCTGTATAATAGCAGCCAGTTTACTTACCTACTGTAAAGTTTAAATTTCATTCTGCCTGGGCTGGATATTCTGTTTCACTGGGAATGGTGGTGGAAACTGCTGAGACATACAAAGACACTCTAGAGAACAGCTTAACGCCTTTTTGTCTGAGGTGGAGCAATAAATATCAAGTTAAATGTGCAAAGGCGGTTTTGTCTCAAAGATTTCAACACAAAGTTTGGCAACGTTGCTTCCTACTTTGTGTTATTTTCAGCAGAACTGACATCCGTAAAGGTCAGGGAGAAAAGACAAGGGTTAAATATCAAGTATCATTCATTTGAAGATCTTCAGCAGCGTTTACATGGAGTTTTTAGCCTTAAAATGGAATCTATTGGAGTCATATAAAAGGCTGCGGCATGGCTTGTACTAATAAAGAACTAAGTTTCTCTTCTGTGTCCCAGCCATGCTGTCTCCATCTCTGTTCTGCTGCTGTATGTATGTAGTAAAAATAGTAAAGGTTAGGAGAATGCCCTGTTCCTTAAAGAAAAAAGAGAAAAACAAAACTCACTTGGCTACTCTGTAGGGTGGAGAGTTCAGCTGAAGTTCACTGGAGGCCTGCTCTGTCCTACTTCCTGTTTTCAGATTAATGTAATAATATAAAATAGGCAATGTGTTTGCTTCTGGATTCTTCATTTTTAAAAGGCCTGAGAAATAATAGAAAAATAAAATAAAGACATTTGGAAATGAGAAATCCACAGTAAAAAAAAACTGTTTTCCCAAAAGTTGATGTAATAGGTTTTTGTATGTGTTCATGCAGAAATCTAATACATGAGAGTCAGTGAACTTGTCTAATTAAAAACAACCCACATACTCATCAGGGTTTTCTGATTGAAGATGTGCAGACAAATAAAAGAAATTACAGTGATTATACTACATGATGATACCAGTATGATGGCACTCTCCGAAATGCTATGATTAAACAACACACATTTCACTCCACACCAAAACACCAGATGACATTTAAAGCGTAATTTCTGCTCTCGTCATGAGCAAAGCTGTAGGCAAACATGTCTTGTCAGAACAAACTTGTATTCACTGCAGACGGCTAAAGGCTTGCATAGCTAGAAAAAAGAAATTCCCCTTCAAGTGCCTTAGACTGAGGCATGGCATCATGAGTAACTGCATGACATATTGAATTGAGACCTTGCTCAGCCAGTGACTATTTGCTGCCCTTATGACATGTGGGAAGTGGGAATGTTGACACAAAATTTCCTACAAACTACGTTCAGCTGGTGGGTGAGAGTATAAAAAGGACACCAGAAATGGTCTTAACAAGGTTTCTAAACTTTGACTTGTGAGTCAGAAAATGTTTTATATATAGAACAAGAATATATATTTAGTTTTACCTGCAGTGACTTCATAAGACTTCCCATCATTCATTGCAGTAGCAACTTTCAATATACTGAAAGATTCACAGGTAAAGCTTCATAAAATATGTTCCTTGGATTTATAACAACAATACTGATATATGCTACGAGGAGCATTATTAATAAAAAGCTTTAAAGAGTACAGAGAGGATGTATAGTAGCCATTTTTAAGTGATAGTTATTTGTGGAGGGTTATGTAAATGTTTGTGCATAATGACAGTTTTGTTAGGCTTTTAAAGCACACATGTTAATAATTAAGATATATTCATGAATCAGGCTAAAACTGACACGTTTATTTTAAAAGATTGCTTATAGTTAAAAAAGAAATGTTCTATACATTCTCCATTCCCCATTAAATTGTGTCTAAAAAGTGTCTATGAAAGTGTATATATTTAAATTTTCTCTCCACATATCCACAATACTGCAGTCAACCGAGTGTTTTATTGCATTTATAAATCAACACAGGTGTAGTTTATACTGCACTTTTTGCACTGTGCAATATTTAATGAAATGCATCATGGGTAGTTCACTTTGCATTCATATACAGACCAGGCTGCACATTTCTAACTGATGTATTATTTTTTTATTTTTTTATTATGCAATGACTAGTCCTGCATCAATGTTACGTATTCAAATGTTGCAGTGAGCCAGGCCAAGTGGTTTTGCAGACTGTAGAACAAACACTCCACACCTGAAGGATTGACGTGGAAATCCCGGCCAGCAAAGAAGATGGAATCAGACAGTCCACAATCTAATTTAATCTGAAGCCGTGAGCTCCATGCTACGTGTGGTATCTTGGCTGTCCAATAGTACGACAGTTTAAACGGCTTAAGGGACCGTCAGGCTGGGAAAGGATCATGTTATCCTCAGCTGAGTGAGTCGTGTCAGCAAGCTGTCAAGTGCCTATCTGAACATTGCTCATGCAAATTTTATCGAATATATTGCAGGGACTTTTGCCTGCATGTTGCACATTATTTATTACTGAACAAAGATCAGTAATCCTCGAGTATCATGTAAGAGGAACTCTTGGAAAGAACTGCAGCTAAAAGAGAGAACACAGAGAGGAGGAGAAACAAACGGTGAGGCATTAAATGTTTTTTTTTTAATCATAGATGCTACACATGTCACCTTTTTGTGATCTGTCAACTAAATGGTTAAATAGACACAAATATAATCACTTGTGCTCAGTGCGAGAGTCCTCATGGTGCAGTTATGCAATAGACTATAAGCCAGACATATCATATTAGAGAGGTTTAAATGATTATTTCCCTTAAATTGCAACCTCTTCCTTGTTAACAGACATACACGTATATATTTGCCTATAAGTAGTAAATAGCAACATTATGTTTCCATTAGTTGCCTTCATATTGAGCAAAATGAAACAACACTGATCTATCCCCCCTTTCTTTGTGTTAGTACAGTGTCACCCATTAGTTTGAGTACACTCTCTTAAAGGTGAACATATACCAAACTCATAATACAAATCTCTTTAAAGCCTTCTTTACTCTGATCCCACTTTTGCCATTTAGAAACTTCAGTTTGGAGGCAAAGAAGAGCTGAAATTGGCAGCGTGTGCTGCTGGCATGTCACCATCAAATCTGTGCTGTTGATACAGTAGCACTGAGTTTACAAAGTACTGGACCAACAACAACAAATACTTTAGGATTCAGACTTGGCTTTGTGTCTGTTTCATTCCATTGTTCTAATGGTGTCAGACGGATTTACAATTTCATGTTGAATCGGTGTTAGATTCCGATGTTATTTTTAGAAGTGTTACATTGTTTTAGCTGATTGGTTGTGCAGTGATGGAAAAAGCATCCAGGTGCCTTACTTAAGTAAGAGTACTACATTCAAAACTTACTTCAGTAAAAGTCCTACATTCAAAACGTACTTTAAGTGAAAGTAGAAAAGTATCAGCATCAAAATATGCTTAGAATATCAAAAGTAAAAATACTCAATATGCAGAATAGGCAAACTTAGAGTGTTTCACATCTAAATATATATTCCAAAAATATATATTGGAATTTTATTATTGATGCATTTATGTAAGTAGCATTTAATTTTTTTCTCAAAGCAGGGCTAATTTTACCTACTTAATATACTGCTATGAGGTTTAATAAAAAAAGAATGTCTAGTCACTTTAAATTTATCATGTATTTGACCTGAAAAGCAACTAAAGCTGTCAGCTAAATATAATGGTGTAAGAAGTAAAATCCTTGCCTCGAAATATAGTGGAGTATGTACCTAACTACAGTACTTGAGAAATGTACTTAGTTACTTTCCACCACTGACTTGTGGTACACCAAACACTGTTTGTATGTTTCCCTTTGATCCCTATATGTTACTTTGCAAGGCTGCTGTAAGGACTGGTGCATGTATCTGGCCCGTGTAAGATACAGTATAATTTCCCCTGCAATCAGAAGACCAGAAGAGACAGATAGACAGATGGAGAGAAGGAACACAAGGCTCTATGAGAAGTGACTCACGTTCAATTGTATAATCAGGGTATATTAAAGGAAGGAACATCACACCCTCATTGCAGCAATGAGCCATGTGTACTGTTACTTCATGGTTGTGGCAACCTGAACACTTCTCCCACCCCCATACTTTGGATATGTACTGGCCTCCTATAAGGACAGACGGTACACCTTGTTGCCTATAGCTTAGTTGCACTGAGTTCCATCACTGATGAGATTCATAACATATCATTATTTCTTCATTTTTTGGCTGCTTGTTCTTTCCCTGGCTGCATTGCTTTGGTGTGGAAATAATAAGAGCATGAGTGGGAGGATTAAGTGATAAGTTTTAATTTGACCACCTTATTTGTAGTAACTTCTGAGACTTCTGAGATTATATGAGCCAAACAACAAACTAATATATGCTCTATTAGGGGCCCTGTACTCTATAGGTGTACAGCACTCTTCCCACACCAAACATCACATCATTGTGCAAAGTGCACAGTCTGCATTTGAATGCAGACCATGTACACTCAACTACATGCAAGTGGAATGTCAACGATGTGGATTGGTGGAATGGGAAGTGGGCTGTACACTGATCACAGATTGTACCTTTGATAAAATACATAAAGAACCTGTGACCTATAAATCACATTGCTTAAACATCTATAATGTCCCTGTAGGCCTCTTTAGCTCAACACTGAGTGTATAGTGGCAGTGCATGGCGCTGGGAGTGAGGTGTAAGGTGGTGATTATTCTTTGGGACCAAAGCTACTCACGCATAGCTCTGCCTCTCCACACTGTGCTACTGTGCAATTGTGTTGTGCCAGTGAAAGAGAAAGAGGCGTATTCTGGATGCCAGAATTCCTCATAGTCCCCATATAATACTGAGCCTCTTATATTACTTCCTACTATTTTTATCTGATTTGTTGTCATGAAAAGGGTCAGTACCAGGGAAGGCATGTTGAATGGTAACAGCAAGAAAAGCACAGGTGCAACTAATACATTAATGACGTAGCTACCATTTAATCAGTGCAGCAGGAAGAACAGGCCTTTATCAGAGCAGATATTGTGACCTATCATAGTCTGAAAACTAGAAGCGTTACCAATAACATTAAAGGTACAATGAGCAGAACTCAATCATCATTTTTGACCCACTAGAAGTGTATGGAATTTATCTGCCCCGTGCCTATATTTAGGATGTTTTTGTTTTGTTCCACTTGATTAAGGTTAGAAAAAAAGAACAGGGTTGGGCTCAAAACCACTACTGCTGCACTTTACTAGACACAGTTACGCACGTCAACTCCTTACAAAAACACTGACTTTGGCTTCAGATGGGAAAGGAACGCCAGTCTCCTGGGTCAAAGTCAGAGGGGTTTGTTTGACCCGTCTACCTCATCTCATACCCGCCCTAAATTAGTCTTTGTGTTATTTTTTAAATTTAATTAATTGCTCAAAATGTCTCATAATTACATGATTTGGTGCCTGGCCTGGCTTGTCTCATACAGATGCTTAAGGGTGCCTTGTGCATTGGTATCTGATGAGTTGGTGTCCCAATAAGTCATGAAAGTGAGCCTGCACTCTCCACTAGGTCCCTAACTGAAGCCGCTAAATAGAATTCAGCCGTCATTAATTTTATTATTTACACCTGTGCTTTTCCTGCTGCTACATGTCTTCTATGAAAAAGGGGCTACTGGAGGGGACTAACAAAGGCGCCTAAATGGAATGCAGCCATTATTAATTTGAATACACCTGTTTTAAATTGTACTGCTTTGTTGATAAGGGTGCAATATTTCCCTGTAATACTTTTAAATTAGTATAATTAAATTCCTGTAGTAATTTTAAGCTACACAACAATAACCGTCCCCTCTTCTTCATTAGTATGCGTGTGAGCACGCGCACAAGAGGGTGGGGGAGGTTGAGGATGTAGCTTGGAGTACGGTTTTTGTCGCCTGTGTGACTTCATTTCCCATACTGCACTGCGCCCCGTGATGTTCCCAACAGCTGACAGACGGTGAAAGCCTCTGCCAGAGCTGTCGGTGGAAGAGAGTAGCCTGTCGTCGGTAGCCTGTACGGACCGAAAATACAAGTCGAGCACTGCTGGACTTCGGACCGCTTCACAGCCAGGGTTGCCGTCGAGCATCTTGTTTTGATAAAAATATAAATATTTCGTTTTGCATCCTGACTTTTCCTGATTGGGAGCTGCTGGGGACATTTGCTGTCAGCTAACTTCCACAATAGGTCGCTGCGTCGCTGGACTGCTGCATGTGTTTTCTTTTAGCTTAACAGTTTGACTCCAGCCCTTCCAGCCGTGCCCAATGCTGAGGAATGGATAGTGTGTCTGCTAAAGGTGGAAAGATGGTCGAGAGTGATGAGCAGCCGGAGAGGGATAGCGGCGGTGGCGCAGCGATGGCCGCACTACATCAATGTGAACTCATCCAGAATATGATTGAAATCTCCATCTCCAGTTTACAGGGGTTACGGACCAAATGCGCCGCGTCCAACGACCTCACACAGCAAGAAATACGCACTTTAGAGGTAAGGGCTTTTCAGATATGTCACAGCACCGTCCTACGATAGAGAGCAGTCTAGTCAAATTGCGGAGTCATGAAGCCCTAACACTATGTCCGCCTCATATAGGCTGAATATTGGCTGCAAGCGAGGCGCCCTATCACTGTCAGTGAGCTGAGCACATTTTGTCGCTTGCAATGTACTACAGGGTCGATGCATTGAGGTGCACACAAATTAAATCCAAGTTTTTTCTAATTGTTCCTGTAGAATATTCCTAAATGGCCGAGATATGACTGATGCCTGATCCAGTTATTTGTGTGACCTCTTTCTCTAGGTGGAAATATTTGTCAGGAGCCCCTCGGATAGTTCACAGCACCGTGCTGTGCAGCTGAATCCAGCCTGGCCTAATGGCACACATTCAATAATCTGATACTGCTATAATTTATGGTACCGTGTGGCCGTGTCTGCACAGGATTTCGTGTGTGTCACACAAAACGAAATGTACGACGTGTTCCATGTGTTTATCTGTGTCCCAGCCGCGAGAAGGCAGGGTTGGTGCACGCGCTGCTTTCCTGCATCTGGATGCAGATTCAGTTCAGTCGTGTTGGGATGACTTGACATTGCTTTGCGCAAGAGCCATGGCTTTTGTAGGGCCTCAGCATATCCTACTATAGCAGGCAGTGTGATAGAGGAGTCATGCTTGAGAGCATGCAGGCATCAGCAAAGGATGCACTCAGTATTTTCTGTGTAAAGCCTTCCAACCATCACCTTGCATATATATAAAAAATGCTCTTATAAAATTTAGATGCATATGTTTTAATGTAATGTGGGCCTCGTTTATCTTTGTAATTATAATCCCTAACATTTCTACAATGAAGATTTTATTATAATTTCGATAAAGCAGCTTTCACAGTTTTATCTCAGGCCTGCATGTTTCCAGCCATGGGATTGTTGCAGTCACATATTGTTTTTGTAATATTCTCAGCTGCAAGATGACTGAAGGAATCATGTCATGGAAAGTCCAGCTTCATGTTGTTAGTAACAATGCCATGAGGGGACAGCAGGCCCTGCTTCTGCTGAGGAGGGTGATGGAAAGAGGGGGTTGGTGTGGGGGCATAAAAGGCTGATACAGTACATTTTGATGAGAGATGGAGAAATGGAGCACAAGGTTATTGCCTACAAATGTGAACATGTAGAAGGCAGACTATCGGCTCCAGACGCACTGACATTCTAGAGACATGATAGATGGTAAATGGGTTTTCTAGCTCATGGTTTATTTAAACGTTATACCTTGGATAAAAGGAATATTCACTCCTGATTGGCTAGAGGCTATCAATTATCCATGTCTGTTTTATTTCTGTATAACTGAACACCCCACGAACAATTGTGCCGTTGCCCCTAAAAACTAATGTTCCAGAAAGCTCCGAGCATTTAGTTTCAGCCACACAGTGGCCTGGCTGAACTGGTTTTCAAGTGACCTTCAGAATGGTCACAACATTATTTAGTTGCAGAGTTATCTGTATTCTTATTACTGTCACATTGTGTGCATCAGCAGGACAGGTAGCAACACAAAAGATCTTTTTGTTCTTTTGATGGTAGTAACAAAGTCTGCAGGGAAAAAAAGATACACTGTACATTAGAGCAAGGGACATGTGACAAAGCAGTCCTATTTTTTAGATGCAGCTTTTTTTCCATTTTTATGATGTCTACATAATAATTTGGTAGATTCTTAGCTGGCTGGCATGAACGAGGTGCAAGTTGGCAAGCTACTGTGTGGGAACACATTTTCACAGGCTCAAGTAAAGAAGCCCGGTATTAAATGAAGAATTCAAAGTATTAACTGAAATAGAAACCAGACCAGATCACTTTGTACAATGAGTGAGAAACGTACGGAATAGTTTGCACAAAGAAATATGAAGTCACTGCTTTTCCTGCTTCAGCTCTTCTTCATCCGTTGTCATGCGTACCTCGTCACTGCGTAGAACAGGACGTGATCTGGCAGAGTACTTCCTGAGGTACGCTGTCTTTCAGATGCATTTTGCACCGGCATTGTTCTACATGACAATGGGCAGGCCATGCCGGGCTCACATGTTCTCTTGAAGGCTATTACAACTGCTCTGAAGTCTCTTTCCTGTAGTAGGAGGCCGTTGTGAGGCCCTGAAATTAAGAAGTACAAAGAGTTGGTTGCTTCAAGTTAGCTTTGCTGGTTTGTGGTTTAGACAGGTTCAATCTATTGAATTTAAAAGACAGAACGAGGAACCTTTCAGTAGAAATCCACCACTTCCTGAGGGGAGATGATGAGAACCTCTGCTCTCAGGCTGTAAGGTGCTGTATTGAAAACAGGTATGGTAGAAGCTATTTGATCTACAGCACATCTAAATGTAGCTGTCAGTGGTATATTTATGTATATTTTAGATCATCTAATTTTCTCTGACTATATCTGTACTTTTGGCTCAAACTGTTCCTGCTGTTCACTTATGTACCCTAAATCTGCTTTGAAAGTTCTAAAGTAAAGATAAAATATGTCGAAAAATGTGATGAACTTGTTTGAGGACATCATATCAAGACTTTTAGAAACTCCTTTTGAAATGTTGCTCTCATTATGCATCAGCAGAACCGGTGAATCATTTTAAGAACATGATGTTTTAACCTCATCTGGCAGACCTTTATCGGTTTCAGTTGCATTTTTATTTTGATGTGTGAATAATCTTATTGCATGTTATTCTCATGGTATCATTACTCAGTGGCGTAATCTACCCTTCGTTGTAGCTGCAGGTCTTTGTAAAATTCTGTTCACTTTTAACTGTTTTAATTCAAACCAAGTAGATTCGTGTTACTACTTTCCTGTCATATAAAGAAGTGGAGAAGTCACAACTGTTTAAACAGAGAATTTGATGTAAAGAAATCTGTGGAGAAGAAAATGATGGAAGTTTCTTGAAATTTAATCAGCTTCTAAGATTAAGTGACCAAACAGTTCCTGTCTTTCTTATACATTTCCCCTTTTTTTAAACCCATGTGACATTTTAAACAGAAGTTTTAGAAATGTGGTCTGCCAGCGTCATAGAGTCGCTGTTCTTCATCTTCCTTTGACTTTTTAGCACCCTGTGAGAGGACAAGAGACATTTATTTCATTTATTAATAAGGCACAGACCGCTTCATTTGTCAAGCACGCAACCTACATTTAAACAATACCTAAAACCTCTTTTTAGCTTTTCTTCCAGTTTGTCTTTTATATTATTTAAATTAGAATGATGCGGTTAAACTGCCAAAAAAGCTGGTGATTGCTGATCCGGTTATCTGGCTCAACATAACATCTAAATACAGAGTCAAATGTTCATTGCTAAGAACCCTGGAGTCTTTTAACAAGCTTTTAAGTGGAGCTGGCGGGGCACAGGGCGCTGTCTCGATCAGCAGTCTTACTTCCTATGACTTTACTGGCACACCATTTTGAAACCGCATTTTGCCATAAGTGTGCACTTTCACTTCTTGCTTCGGCCCTCTAGATTTCATTCACCACTTGCCTCAAATAGACAGCAGATTCTGGAGTTAATGTTAGATCAAGCCTGACTCTATAGACACTGATAACAACCCAAATTCAGACTTTAGCCAACATGTCAGGTGCTTTGTCCACTGCCATTGAACTCCATTTTTACGACTCACAGGCGAGAAGAATCTAGAGGACTTTAAGACTGGACTGGACTGGAGTAGTACCACGTTCTGCCTGCGACCCAGTTTGGAAGCATTGACGGCTTTCAGATTTTGTTGATTTGGTCAATATTTCTTGACATTTCTGCTTCTACCATAAGTAAATAACTTGGCTATGAAGGTTGCGATCAGCTCTGGTGACCATTGGCACGCAGAGTAGTTTTGTCCGATTGGAATCCATCTGCAGCTGGCAAATGTGGCCTTCCAGTGTTCCTGGGTAATTCTCATTGAAGCTTTGAAGCTTAAAAATGGTATTTAGGACAGCCCCAGTTTCAGACTTGAGCAAAACATCCAGGAAACTCATCTCTCTTGCATCTGCACCTTGACCTATTGATGTGAGAGGTGAACAATAAACTCTTGCATGATTTTGAAATTCTAGCAAGCACACTGGCTTGCATCTCCCACTTGGTGTCCAGGTGATCACATGCAAACCATTCTGCAGCAGCTAGATATGATAGATATCATTACTACGAAAGCTTTAACCACCGTGGGGTCAAAGTCGTTGTCACACTCGAGGTGCAAACGGGCATCGCTCCCATATCGCACTGGAGGGCCATCAAGAGAGGCTTGAACTCACTTTATACTCTCATTGAGAGAGCTTTATTATTCCACTTGAACTGTGTGTTTTTTCTGCCTTGCCAGTGAGAGGATAATGATACTGGCCTCTCAAATGGAGTGCTAACTGGTACTTCACTTTTCACATGTTAATCCCACTCAGCCTGGTCCCTGCCTCTCATGCTGCCTCTGTGTTACTTTTACTGTACTGCTCTTTATGTGTTCCTGATTTTGGCTTCATCACATTAACAAGCAGGTTGTTTTTTAATATCAAACCGGGTCCAAATCGGTCTCCATGATCCTCACACTTAGAAACAGTGTTTTTCATATATGCTGTGTTTTTTATAACCTTAAACAAGTGCTCGATATTTCATCACTGCTGTAAATCTTTACATAAAAGCAATCCACCGTCTTATCTTTTTTTAATCACTGCTCTTAGTAATGATCAGCAAGCAGCAAAGCGTCACTCTGTTTTGTCTCCTCATGGTGTTGAAGAGAGTTTGCTGTGTGCTCGTTGTGCGAGCTGTTGTGGCTGCATCTATATTTAGACATCTTTCTTCCTACGCATTTTCAGGGTTGGTTGTTAAATAAGAAAATCAAATGACGCGCAAAGAGCCTGTGCAAGAGGGGAGAGCAGAGAGGAAAGGGGAGGGGAGAATCAAAGCCAATCCGCTGGGCTGCTTCTTATGACATGACAACCGCTGTGTGTGTGTGAGTGTGTGTGTGCGAGTGTCTGTCGGAGGCCTAGGAGAAGACAATGGAGAATGTCGCTCACATGAGGGTATAGAGGAAACACAACTCTAGAGATTGTAGCAACGCAGACCCTGTCTCTGTTTCCTTTTTTGTGGTGTAGTCAATAAGAATGGAAGATGTGGAAATCAGGATGGTTGAACAGCGTAGGCAGGCCTCACTCTATTCTTAAACTGACTCAGGATGAGTTGCATTACATCCTGTAATTTTGAGGTCTGCTGTACTTCTTCTGTTGAAGAGGGGCATTTTACTTGTTATAAATCACAAGGCAGTTAGCTCGGTGTGTGGTTGTAAATAGTTAAATCTGCAGTATGTTTTAGTTTTTTGTATTAGCAATGTCCTTGTTTATCCTTAATTTTACTCATTTTCAGTTTTCACAAAAGTGTTTTTTACACAATATATAATGCATAAAACACTTGGCCCATTTATTTTTTTGTTAAATATTATTTTATGTTTGAGAAAGTAGCTCTCTGGGCACATTTGCAGAATGGTGAAAAATCATTGCACAGTCCACATAAAAAAAAATATTCAAAAAAAAAAAAAA
>CAFUXE010000321.1:446870-464825 GCA_903364295.1 Serranus cabrilla
AACTAACTAAATGAAACTTAAAACTATTTTTAAAATTAGTTTTTCTGCACTGAACAGCAGTATTTAGCAGCAGTTGGCAGCATCTGCTTGAAAAAAAATTGTAAACTTACATAAGAAAAATGGAGAACTAGTTTAGTGGACCTGTTGGCTCATTGAAATACCGTAATATGCTGTTAATATAAGATGTCCCAGCTGACCACATGTTGTTCTGTCTGATACATGACGTGTAAGCCTAAATAAGGCCCGCAGTCTGTCTGTATGTGTGTAGATTATAGGCAGGGACATGGGCTAACCTTGCACAACCTTATCACAGAGAGTTGGAGGCCACTCTATCACCTCATCACCCCCGCAGCCCGCGTAGGGGTCAACTTGCACTGACTGGTGGTAACAATGATGGAGGAGGGGCAGCCGGCCATTGTCTGGGTCTGTCAAGCATGTATGTTCAGCCCCCCCTCCCCGAAGTCCACTGTGTGATCTGGCCTGTGCATAACTAGGCCTGCCTGGATCCATTGTGTTTCTGTCTTCTGACATTTTCATCTTTTTTTTTTTACAATATGTAAATGAAACCGCCATAAAACACCAGTCTGCTCGATCCTGTACTAAATGTGCCCTTGAATCCAATATTAAAATTAGCCTTAAATTTGCATTATCATCCAGCTCCAGTGCTGCTGTTGCTACTGTCACATTCCATGTTGAGTGTGAAACTGAGTGGAGCTGCCACATGTAAAGACAGAGGAGCCTACAGGCTGGAACCTAAAAAAACGAACCAACGTGTCCCTGCTCTCACGTTGCTTTGTGCTCATGGTGATAATACTCTGTACAGATGTGGTTTTCTCTGATGCATTTGTCTCATAGATTTAGCAAATGGCTTGGTGTGGCTTTTAATGATCGATAAATATGACACAAGAAGTAGAACTGCTTCCCAAGCCTGTTCAGACAACAAGAAACATGAGCATTTCCAGTCTGAGAGAAGTGAACTGACCTTCCTGTGCAAATATCATTTTCTGGGATAGAGCGTTGTTGCTCGGTTCTCAGACCGGCCGTGCTATCCTTGGCAGGTGCACCAAAAGTGGCTGTGTCAGCAAGAGCCTTGAGAAAACAATTGGAGCAGTGGGATCTGCTCCCCGAGTCTGCTGTGTCAGGCAGGCCGCTGCTGGGACTCCTCTCTCCCTCTCTGGTGGCCGACACACTGGCTGTCACTCATCTCCTTGCAGCATTAGGCCGTTGCCATGGTGTTGTTTAGCTCTGCTGACAGGTGGGCTCTGACGCCATTTCTCCTCCCCCTCCTCCCACCTCCAGGCCACACGTCAAATGCTGCTTTCTCCACTCTGCACCAAAAATAATATTCTAGGTGTCATTATATCTTAGTTTGTTATGTGCTCTCCACACACATATCTGTACCGATTAGGGATTTGGGGACTTGTTTGACTGTATCTTTATTTATTTAGGCTGCTGATAGGTTAAGTGTGTGACTGGAGATAAAATGCTCGTCATGTGTTTTTGCTGCGACAGTAATTGTCCTGTGCGGACACAAGATGACATTTGTATGTGGAGATGTATTGTGTCTGAGCTCTGTGTTTCACATGTATGGGAAAATCCCACTGAAATGTTGCTGACGACTCAGAAGAGGGGTTGCTAGGTAACCTGACGTCACAGGACTGCACTAGTGTATAGGGGGGCAAAGCAGCAGAGGCTAGCTCATTAGCTGCAGGGCCTCAAACTGCTGGCCATGCTAGTCCACATCTCCAGAAACACTGAATTCAAACTCTTAATGATATTGTCAATAATCTGCAGAGATCTGTAGTTTAGAAAGTTGATTGGTAATGGATTGGATAAAAAAATTATCTCTTCTACTTGGTATACATGCTTGTCTACCTATATGTTTGCATCTGTATATACAGTGGCAAGAAAAAGTATGTGAACCCTTTCAAATGACCTAGTTTTCTGCACTAATTTGCAATAAAATGTGATCTGATCTGCATCCAAGTCCCAAGTATAGACGAACACAATGTGCTTAACCTAATACCACACAAACAATTAGAATATGTCATGTCTTTATTAGCAAAGCCATGAAACATTTGTTCTGCTGGTGGAAAAAGTAAGTGAACCCTACACAAGAAAATGTGAGTACGTAACATAATATAAGGTAAAACTGTATTTATTCTGAGGGCAATTGCTGTGCAGCATAAAGAGTACAAATTAAAAAAAACACAAGATAATAAGTTGCAAATATGGATGGGAATTGATAAGATTTTTTTGTGCCAGTGGTATTATTGATTTGGTTTGATTTTTTATTGCTGTCTTTGTTGATTCCTGATCAATCTTATGTGCAGGCTTACACAAGTTTTTAGCATCAATGCAACTTTTTTTTGTCTGAAAGTGTTGGTGAAAGTGCACAGCAGTTGTTTTTAGTTTGATTTTCTTAGCCAAACAAGAGCATCTTAATCTTTAATTTAAGCCCCTATCGCACTGCATATTTCTGATGTCCACACCCTTATTTGAAATGATAATTTTACTGACAGAACAAACAGAGCTGTTGTTATCTTTCACACTTCTGGCAGTTCTTCCTCTCTACCTTGACTCCTGTCATGCAACTTTCTTGCAGCGTACACACATGAGTTTGTTCATTGTTTTGCAATGCACAAGTGTTAAACCAACATGCCAGCAGTATTGAAATAAATTGATATACTCAAAGGCATATGATTCAGGTGGATTGGACAATTTGTAACCAGTTCTCACCTGGAACCAGTTCTTGATTCCTATCACTAGTTGCAAATATATACAATGCTAGAATCAGGTTACTATCAAAGGGGGGAGCAAGCTGCTCAGCACTTCCTGGCTGTGCTCTAAAGTCTAGTCTTACAGATATTTTTAGAAAAATTAGGACAAGTTCCACCACTTAAATGTAAGCATGTGTTTTACACATTTTGAGAAAAGTATGTGTTTGCATTGACATGTAAATTCTGGACGAATCAGCTTTCATGGCATGGTCCATGCTTGTAATTTCTAAGAACACCACTTTTTTATCAGTTCCATTCAATAATTCATGCTGTTTTATTATTTTATAATGCTCTGAGTGCAACTGATAATAGCTGAGTAATTACGGAGCTGAAAAGCTGCAGTGAGAGTCGACACGGAGAGCATTTACTTCCTTTCCAGCCTCTTTCATCTCTGTGGCCCTCAGTCGAGATGCTTTTGTTAGCTGCCACGAAGCAGCCTTTTTACATCCCAAGGCCACACTTTCTGAGAGCAGCGTGGCTGTATGAGTTTCTGTCTGCTTGGCGAGTGGATGTGTCGTGGAGGAATTTGAATGAGCAGAGAAAGACGCGCGCTCCTCATTGTTGCTCAGGCACTCGAGAGGTGCGCGGCGGGTCGAGAGCTAGCTGGTGTTGCACAGCTCATCTGAAGGTGCTGCCTGCTGTAATGGACTCTTACAGATAGACTGCGAGATAAGGAGACACACTATACGGCCGCGCTGAGCTGCACAACGCGGGCCGCTGCAAGCCAATACCATGGTGTTCATTGTGATACTTACTCACAGGACCACTGCACTTGACATTGGCTTTGAAAGCATTGGGGTAAAGTCTCACAGCTTTATATTTCATTGAATATGAGTCTTTTGAGTCTGTGACAGGTCTGGCTTTTGATGTGCTGCTAATATTAAGTCATGAGACATTACAGCAACTTTCTTTGCCAGGATTTAAGATATTAAAGTGCTGATTAACACATGCAAGCCTCGAGAGGAAGATCGCAGAGGGGGTTAATGTGCGTCGGTATGCTTCTACGTTTCTTTCTTCTTTATTTGCTCCCCTGCTTCATCAGCAGCCACCAGAATGTGGAGACATCGGGGACCCTCTCTGGAGAGACACGAGTGGAAGGAAGGCAATGATTCCTCGTAGCTTTGTCCTCAACCGGCTCACACATGAATATTTTTTATGTAATTTGTGACAGAAGGTGCGATTCGGCACCATGTTTTCTCAGAGCTGGTGATGAAAAGAGAGGACAGTGGCTCTGAAACTAACTGGAAAACTGACTGGTCATATGGCACTTTCTTCCGTCATTATGTCACCGAGCTGCTCGCCTGTTCCAAATACACTTGTTTGCTGTGCCAGCACCGCAGATGCTCTCATTAGATGACCAGCTCATTGTTCCTCTGTATGATAATAGCTGTTTATATCTAATTAACTGTCTTGTGCACTGGGGGCACTGGGAAATTGGGTTAAACAAACACTAGAATTGTTACTGCAGGTACATTGAGTTCAGAGTAGAAGCAGTGTGAGTATGCATCAGGTCAACCTTTATGACACTGAAGAGGCATCTGTTGATGGATATAATAGTTTGTGCCAGCTGGGTGATGAATACAAGGCATTTGGCTCTTTTCAATGTCACTTCTGCAGAAGCAACAACAATTGTGTTACTGCTCCAAGGAATTGCTGATTATATGAGGTATTCCAGTAACAATAAAACACACATACTGCAATATTTCCGTCATCTCGCACTAAAATCCACTGTCAAAACGTGGCAGTGTGACAGTGAAGGCCTGCTCCTTCGCTGTAGCTCCTAGCACGCTGTGAGTCTCCCCTCTAACCTGCCCCTCCCATCTGCACTGTGTTCTCTATTGCTCCCTGCAGGTGAAGCTGATGAAATACATCTGTAAACAGCTGCAGTGCAAGCAGAAAGTGCCAGAGACGGAGAGGCCCGAGGCCCTGGACAGCTACCCGCACTTACGGGACTGGCTACGCACCATCAACCTGCGACCGGAGCTCATCGAGGTAGGCCACGGTGTTTTTGTGTGAATGTCAGTCTCTGTGTCTCTCTGGCTTGGGTGGCTGTGTTTGTGTCACATTTGTGTGGATTGAGTGTGTGTACTCAGTCCCCGCTCACAAGTGCATGGGGAATACTTGACCAGTGACCATCAAAATCTTTCTTAAAGAGAAGTGTTATTGTTTTTATGATCAAGCTGCAAACAGTGGCAACAAATACATTTTTTTCCATATTTATTTCAAGGCAGTATATAAAACATGTTTCATTAGACTAATATGGCCAGGACAGTGACGAGTCACTATCACACAGATGAGATAAACTTGTCCTTCTTTAGGCAAACTCCTCCCAGTTCCCAGCCTACTGCCATTTATATCTCTGGCTCATGTTAGTGAGACTGGAGAGTAGCTGCGTTTTATCCAGATGTATCAGACAGTTCTACATAATAAAAGTCTCAAATATCTTTAAGAAAGGTCTTAAAATATGTATGTGCATTGAAAATATAGAATGTCAAGTTCTGGTTTTTAATTTTTCATCCGACACTAGCTGCAGATTTCCACATTTATTTGCTCAGTCTACTGAAGCTCATCTTTTTTTTCTTGTTTTGGTATAAAGGCCCTCTTATACTTTCTAAATGAGCAGATGAGATAAAGGCTGTTTAGCAAGTTTAAACAGAACAACACATGGAAAATGTAACATCATCTCGTGCCACTGCCAGCAGTTTATCTGACCTTTGACATATTTGTGGAGAAGGGGCCCTGACAGAGATAATGTAGATAATTCCTGCTGAAAAATAACCGCCATCGATACATTTGATCATAATATAAACACAGCGAGGGCGGGGTTGAGCGAGTGAACTACAGAGAGAGACGTCAGTGGATGCCCTCAGAGCAGACAGGTGTGGGCGATCAGATCACAGGAAATTGGCAGCAAAGTTGTCTGGTAGTAGTTCATGCACATCGTAGGTTTCATCTGAATAAATGCTGCAGCTTTGGTGCAGCTTACTGACAAGAGACCAGTAAGACTCACATTCATTTTCAATTAGAATAGTAATTATAATAACCGAGATAAGGAGGAAAATAAGGCGCTTGCTGAGTAATAATGCCAATATTTTCTTCTGTTATCTTATATCTTATTACTCTTATTACATCCACTACTAATGTTATCATTGTATTGCTGTTACGATGATGTGCTTATGCTTTAGTGTAATGAATCTTCATCATCAGCAGTAGAGGTGCTATTTACTGTGTCCAGATCCCTTACTTTAGTAAAAGTACTAATACCACACTGTGAAATTACTCCACTACAAGTAAAAGTCCTGCATCAAAACTTACTTCAGTAAAAGTACAAAAGTACCAGAATCAAAATGTACTTAAAAAAAACAAAAGTAAAAGTACTCATTATGCAGAATGACCCGACTCAGATTGTTATGTATATTCTAAATATATTCTTAGATTATTTGTATTGCAGCATTTTAATTTAGTAAAGATGCTCATTCTATATACTTAATAATTTAAATTTAAATAATAAAAAAAGTCAAATCACTTTAAATTGATCATGTTTTTCATTTTAAATCTGGACCTGAAGATTAATAAAAGCTAAACATAGTGGAGTGCAATATATTCACTGAAAAATGGTGGAGTTACATAAAATTGAAATACTCAATTGCTGCACAACCAGCTGCACACTAACTATGCACACCTGACAATAATGCATCAAATGCATGCATTTCCTTATTTTGCCCGTTCAGTGTGATTCTCATTCCACCGCATGATTTGTTTGATTTTGTGTAATTTCCTCCCCTTCCACCGGCTCCCCTTCCTGTAAACTCTTTTAATCCCTCTCATCTCCGTGCGTTTGTATTGTTCTTGTCTGTTTGTCTTTGTTTAGTGACCTATTTGTAACCTGCTTATTTTAAAAAGTTTCCGCACTTGTTATTCTTTAATATGTCTCAAGCTTGTGCGCGCTCTTTGTTTTTGTTTTTACTGCGTCGTTCCAGATCTGATTATTTGTCTTCTGTTCACGGCTTAGTCATATCTGTCATGCTCAGTGCTCTGTTTGCTTTCCAGCTTAAAACCTCACCACCTCCTCTTCAAAGGATTGGAGTTTTTGACAGCATAGTAAAAGTGCTCATTTGTATGTGTTGTATACTAACTGGGATTTCCCAAAAGATGTAACGCCGTCATTGCGTGTAGATGACCCATTTAGATCAAACATTATTAGTTAGATTTCTTCTGTGTGTCTCTTCACTCTATACTATGAAGGCTTGATTATGTAATGGCTAGTCAAAAAACTTTACAATGATTATATGAAATCTTTTCTTTTTTTTTTACCTGGAATCCAGCCTCTTTGTTCGTTCCCATGCTGTAACTGACAGTGAGGTATTGCATAATGTTATCCAAGCATGCGGATGCCATGTTGGCAAGCTTCTTAAATGATCATGTGTGTCATTCTGAGAACTAATTAATGTTGGCTGTGGCTTTGCTAAGCAGCCTTAACGTATCTCATGAAAGCCCTTATCTAGCAGTAAGAGAAAGAAAATAGGATGCATATAACCCTTGTGATGAGAAAAATGAAGCCTGTAATTCATTGTAATGAGAAGCTTTCTGAAAATTATAACTTAGTATCTGAGAATAATGATTTACTTCCTCAAAATAATGATTCACTTTCTCAAAATAATGACTTAGTTTCTCAAAATAATGAGAAATTCCAAATAATGACTAAGTATCTCAAAATAATGAGAAACGTTCTCAAAATTAGGACAAAATATCTCAAAATAATGACCTACTTTCTTGAAATAATAACTATCTAAAAAAAATGATAAACCTTTGCATATCAATAATTTACTCATCTTGCAGTAAAATTGAAATCTCAAAGAAATAAAAAGGTTTCTCAAAATATTGACTTTGATTTAATTTTAAGCATTGCCATTGTGAGACTAGAAACCTCCATATATTGTAAAAACTGACCAAAAAATAGGGTTTAAATGTCTATTTTTCTTGAGTGCATTGTAACATACCATTCAGAGATGCATTCATGTTCAGCTCTGTCTACAGTAACTTCTGAAACAACAAACAGTAAGGTGCCCACAATAACTAAAACCTGCTTGAGTTAATGTGCAGGCTCAATAACCATGTGATGTTAATTGCTGTGTACACATGCATCCCAATGCTGACCAATAGCACTGTGCAAAGGAGGCTGCAGTGCTGCAATCATGCATGCAAGCTATGCTGTTCTTGGTGCTAAAATTGTAATGTTATTATGAGTGAGTAGGTGGGAGGGGAGCGGAGGGCCCACAGCCACTTATGAATATCACATCACTCACCCTTGTGTGTTCGTCTGCATGTGTGTGTGCTTCCTTTTGCTTACAGTGTACACATGAGTGTGGGAGGTTGCCCTAGTTTTCTGATCAGTGTTTGCCCTCTCAGAGCAAGGGTTTAACCTGACTGATAAGCGACTGCGTACTTCCCATGTCAGAAAAACATCCTAAACTATCTCCTATTTCCTTCTGTGATGCACAAACAGTTTGTGCTGTCATGTTGCCTTCTATCTCAGCAACTGAACGTTAAATACACACTAAATACCTCAGGCTTCTGTACAGCCATAGCTTCACAGCTGTCTTTAACCCCTTGGTTCCTTTTTTTTTTAACTATAATTCATAATAACAGATACATGTTTTTTAAGTGTTCTAAATAGGTTTTTGTTGTTGTATAAATGTGTCTGTGGCTAACAAAGCTGATTTGAGCACAGTAGTGTTACATTTTTTTGTCTTTATTATAATGTCTAATATGACAAATTAATAGTAGGTTGTAGGTTGTTGCATAACTTGGATCTTCTTTGGAACATCCACATTTGGAGAAAAATGTGATTGCAAATCAAACCAGCTTGCAGTGTATTCAGTCCCAGCAGCCATGTAACTGTCTCTTATCTGAGTGTTAGTTTCTTAAATTGTAGCCTCCTCAGTCTGCCTCCCACTCTGATCTTGCCTTACTAATGTTATCCTCCACTTGCACGACATTGTGTTGTGTGATGTCTGCTGTCTTCCTGTTAGCTGGTGTCAAGGTTTCACCTCTGTACAGTGATCACTCTATCTAAGACCGCTTTGTACAACTGACTCTAAAACAGCAGGATAAAAAAAGTCTTGCATGGTCAATGATTAAATAGTAGCACAGGTTGGATATGAAAAAGACTCCAACGCAAGTACAAAGACGCTGACGTTTTCCTGTCATAAGTTTTTACTATTATCTACTGATACTGGCATAAATCCATGTCTGTACTGAATAATCTGCAAAGTCTGAAAAGTGGAAGAAGCAAAATGATAAATGCACCAAACATACAGGATTACCTCCTATTTCCAGGAACGGGGCAAGTCAGAGGTTGTATGACCTATTTAATACTGTAACAGCCTGCCCTTTTGATACTGACTTTCAGCCTGCTATCGGACATGGTGAGTCCAATGCTGTTAGAACAGAAGTTTTTTTTATTGATGTTATATAAAAAACTTAAAGCAGCCAAAGTGTCTTTGCTATCCCCTGTGAAAAAATATCACCCGGTTTATTGTGGTGTTTCAGATAGAGGCAGGGTTTTTTCTGAAGACTCAGCAAATAAGTAACTTCAACATTATTACTTTTTATACATATTAACTGATTTCCCCTTATTTGATACCTGCTGATTGCTGGTCTTTTTGCAGAGTTTCCTTCTGCAACTATCATGCATATTGATGGTGTTCTTGCTCGTTCTTATGTAGTTTTGAGTGATCATTCTTTTTCTTGGTATTTCCCCTCTGCAGGCAGTAGAAGCAAAGTTGTCCCTGGATGCCTTACTGCAGATGTCAGGTGCTCAGGTGAGGGATACAATGCGAAGACTTGGTTCCAGTTCAGAAGAATGTGCCAGGCTCAGTGCTGCTCTCTCTTGTCTAAAGAGTGCCACTGAATCAGGTATGTGTTGAAGCCTCCATTATCAACAAGCATCAGCATTGTATTCTTCTCTCTGCTGATGGTGTTTTTCTGCTGTCCAGGAGGTGAACTGAGGGAAGACGGCGGTCCCTGGTTGTCTGAGCCCACAAGGAGGGACAGTGGCTCTCTACTGACTGCAGACCAGCTCACCGGCCTGGGGACTCCACTCCGCGCCCACAGTCCCTCACCTCTCGCCCGCCCATCCGCCATCCATTCCACGCCATCAACCCCCTGCGCTACCTTCCCTCATCCCCGCTCGGGCTCGGTGTCGGCGGCGCCCACGCCTGAGGCGCTGGCATCGTACGGCCACGGTGACAGCCCCCTCACAGATCCTTTCCCGATGTCCCTACATCGCACGGCTCGACTCCACGGACACACCTCCACCCCACCCATAACTCCACCCTCAAAGAGGCGTCACCGACTGAAGCCCCCCTGCACCCCGCCGCCTCCGTCCCGCAAAGTGCTGCATCTGCTCCCCAACATCACCCTGACACGCAGCAAAAGCCACGAGTCCCAGCTGGGCAACCGCATCGAGGACCCACCCACCAACAAGTAGGTGCTCAGAAAACTGAGTCTAAAAAGAATTCAACTCAACAAGTTTTCACAAGTAGGTCAGAATAGAACTAAACTGGAATCCTCAGATTGAATTGTAAATCTAACAGCTTTCCACTGTCTTTGTTAGCACAGGTGCATGGGCACTGGGAAGTGTGAGGGAAAGTCCTATGAGGAGAGTTGCAGTATTCTTAGCTAACATTGTCTTTGCAATTTAATTGTATTATGCAGGTATTATTACAGTCTGAGGCCTATCATTTCCTATCCTATCATTCAAAAATATGTATCATTTTTTAGTAATCATTTTAAAATATTTATTATAAAGTGATTATTTTTATAATGATAAAAAAGAAAATCTCAACAGGCCCCCTACAATAATATTCTATTACTACAATACAAAAGCTGTCTGAATGTTATTATTATTATTTTTTAAAGAGATTTTAATAGCACAACGTGTGCAACATATTCAACAACAACATAAGGCTATAGGTTAATGATATAATATTGAAAAAATTGTACTGGAATATATAAGGAATATTTTTTAGGGCCCTTGTAGATTCATCCTCACTCCCATGTCGTCCTGACCTTTTACTAACGACTGGTCTGCTAAATCCAATTTCTATATACTTCAAATGTAAGGATCCACTGATGGTAACACAACAGGATCCAAATCTTTAAAAAAACTTCTTTACTTCCTCATACCTCATATCTCATTGTATTTTAACAGAATGTTCAAGTATTAATAGAGAGATACTAATAGATTAATCAATGCAACTTAATCCTGTTTAAATACATTACACTAGTGTTGGTGTAAGTGATAAACTGATCCACATACAAAGATCAGAACAGAGTGTCAGTTGGCCTAAATATTGCTGTAATGCTGTTCAACCACTGTTTTAATGACATCACAGTAGAAAAGACATAGAAAGATTTATACATTATTTACTTTATATGTTATCTTATCACCCAGCCCGATACATTTATCAACAAAACTGACACATATTAGATTTTTTGGGTTTGTTTTCAGTTTCATACGACTACATTTTTTGAATGCTTTTGATTTTTCCTCACAATTGGTGAGATTACTTTAAACATGGTAGCCAGAACTGTATACATGGCAGTGTTATCCACTCTCAGACACAGAGGTAAATACTCCTATATAAGGCAGAATTGTCACTAAAGCATTGAGAACTGTAAAATTAGATAATTAACCTATAAAAATTCCTCACACAGTGGAGACATGAAGGGAACAGAGCAGTACTGTGTGCTGTAGCCTACTTAAACAAGCATGATCATGGTGGTATTACAGTAATTGGGTTACTGTTACAGCCTCACATTTATTACCACAGACTGATGAGAACAATTGCTGGTGCAGTTTTTCTGAAAGCATCTGTCCAGTGTCTCGTTCTCATATTAGTCTGTGTCAGGACAGAAGCAGAGCTTTCCTCAGATATGCTCATATTCCCCCTCTCTCTCTCTCTCCCTCTCTCTCTCTCTCTCTCTCTCTCACATCCTTTCACATCCTGCCTGTTGCTCCTTTGCTCCGGCTGTATGAGTGGAGCTAATCCCCGCACAGATTCCCAGAGATTATGACTCATGTCAAAACAGGAAGTATTTCCTAGGACTAATGCTCAGAGGTGGCGAGACACACACAATCTCTCTCTCCCTCTCCCTCGTTTTTTCTCTCTCTTTCTGTCTCTATTGTGATTGGACGCACATACACAAACAAGGCACATGTTTATCCATAATATCCTGTCTGTTTATGGAAAGCTTTAGTGAGAAAAAAAAACTGGCAAAGGCAGAAGTAAATACGGCTGACATAGATCCAAAGCATCTAACACGCACAGGCATCCTGCACACTGTATGGTATATATTATTTAGGGATGTGAAGGATCTGAGGATTTTGGGAAAATTTCAGAGGAAGATTAATTTGGGAATATGTGGAAAATACACATAAAAAGCAATCATATTTTTTATGGGATGTTTCTGTTAAACATATGCCCATATAAATGAATTGTAACCATGCACTCAGCAGCACTCTTCCATCACATGAACAGATATATTACCAGCAACCCTCTGCATAAACAGTGCAGTCGTGTGGGCTGCACTGTTGTCTGAACCTACATGCTACATGCTTTCCTGTCAGTCCTGAACATTTGATTTTCTTTTTACAATATTCAAGTTAACTAGCAGATAGCCTGAAGCAGTTTATTGTTAACAACTCCTGCTAGTTTTTCTTACTGTTACTATATGGGTCGTAGTTTGATTTAAGCCTGTTAAATGAAGAGTTTTAATGAATCAGTTTCTATGCATTCTTTATTGTAAAACGCCTCTTTTTTTAAATGTGTTGTTCACTTTAAAAGACAGTAAACAGCCTACATTGCCTGCTCAAATCACAGTACCATTCCCCATTAATTAACTCATCACATGCTTCATTTTATACTGCGTTCTATGTATGTGACAGATTAATGGATTTTCCTGGAAGATCACTGCTTATGTCTATTAAGATGATACAGTAAAAGGTTTGTTTCTATCTGCATATGACATGGCAAACACAACAAAAGCATAAAACTGCAATAATCCCATGTTATTGCCATTATTTCCCATAAGTTCTTGTTGATTTCCATGAAAGGTTTCCCAGCAGACTTTTACTCCCCTACATACAGTACATGACAGCAACAATCTGAAAATAGGTCATAGTTCTTATGGTTGATTTAACAGAACAGATAAAATTTGACAAATGATTATTTCTGATCACTCACGTGCATGTGTGTGTATAAAGCATAGACTTAGCACTGTTTCGGTCCTTGTGACCTCAGTCTGGGTGTTAAGGATGTCACCCTGTCTATCTCGTGCCAATGCTATTAAGGTGTTCCAACGTGCCTCTCTCCAGCCCTTACATAACCCGCCCAGTACAGGCTGCCGCTCAGCCGATGCATCGCACCTGCTGTAGCATCCAGTCTACACCGGACCTACCTTTTATCTTTGCTCTCCCTCTCTCCAGGTGTGTTAAAAAGAATAAGTTGCTACTCAATATGCAAGTAAACGGGAATGGATGTGAGGAGTTGCCTTCTCGTTACCCTGTCATGTCTGCGCGCACCCCTGGAGTCACCCCAGCTGCCACCACAGCATCTTACACCCTGCCTGGCACGCCCACCCTCATGGAGGAGCACAGCTCCATTAAGAGTGAGTCATGCACGTGTGGTGAATATTCATGAGTGTGTCAAAAACATGTCTGTATATGATCCATCTAAAAAAGGGGGGATTTTATTGACCAAATATGCATAGTTTGATTATTTGTCATCTCTGTTTCAGATCATATGCATTCACGTGCTTGCATTTGTGTTTTGGCTAGTATGTGACTGAACATTCACTCATTTCTATGTGAGGGAATCACATCCCAAATGTGGTTTGTAGGGCCGATTTATAGAGCCAAAACAATCTAAAAATGGCTGTCCTATATATATTTCTATATAGTGTCAATCACAATGTCAAAAAGCCAGCAGCCAAACTGCTTTATGGCATTATTTACGTCATTTGGACGACACTTTACCACTTTATCTGATCCTGAACCGTGTTTATTTTAATGTAGACTACTTTTTGCATTTTGCACTTTTACTGCATTTTGGCCATATTGCCAATTCCTTGTCTAAATTGATACATGCTCTGTTTTTTATGTGATTTCCTGAATCCTCTTGATCTTTCTAACTCCTCCGTCCTTCCATCTCTCTCTCCCTGGCTAGATAATGTAGCAGTGCATCGCAGCTCCCCACAAGCAGTGAGGAGGGACATCGGCCTGGCAGTCACACACAGGTAGAGCTTTGTCTATCCTAAGCTTATGTCATAATAAAGCCAACAAGCTAGATTTATAGCAAACAGTACTACTGTAACAGCAACATTACTTGTATTTATGTAGGTTTTCAACCAAGTCCTGGCTGTCCCAGACATGTCAGGTGTGCCAGAAGAACATGATGTTTGGGGTTAAGTGCAAACACTGTCGGTGAGTTAAGCACTCATCTGTTATTGACCGAGACAGAATAAATGGACTCTGATCGCATTCATGCAACTGGACTTGAGGAGTGTTTTAGTTGCCACATACTGATCCTCTGCTGACTATCTGTGCAGGTTAAAGTGCCACAACAAATGCACAAAGGAAGCTCCATCCTGCAGAATCTCCTTTCTACCAAGTGAGTTTCTACTCTGTTTATCTTCAATCTGCTGTTGACGGATGCAATGTGTTGTGCACATACACTGTGACAATTTCTGATTTTTTTTATTTTTCTAGTCGCCAAAATTCGGAGGACTGAGTCTGTTCCCTCTGATATAAATAACCCTGTGGACCGGCCGCAAGAAGCACCGCAGTTTGGCACACTACCAAAGGCCATTACAAAAAAGGTAAAAAAAATACATGGAAAAGCTTGATATAAACTATGTAAATCAACGAAGCAAAGTGAAGAATGGCACTATAAAATTGAGTTTGTCTCTGACACTTAAGCATTTGTATTTATGAAAATCCCACTTTTTCCATAATCCCCATTGGTTCCTGTTGCACAGATAACCACTCTGATCCAATTGTTCACGTATTTGCTTTGGAGAGAAAAGACAAAGAGTTCTGCAAGTGATTTTGCCGTCGGCTTTCCGGTCTTTTCACCATCTGCCCTTTCAAAACATTGTCAAGATTAGCGATGCTCTCACCATTTTATGCCATCAAGCAATCCTTATTTCTGCCATAACACGATCCAGCAGATTTTCCTGAAAATCGCCCTGGCTGCTACGTTACGAAATCAATGTGTAGAAGCTTTAGAAGCATCTTAAACCTCATCTCTGATTAGTTTCTTCTGCATCCATCCCTGCCTGACCAGGATCACCCTCCAGTACTGAACCAGCTGGACTCCAGCAGCAACCCGTCCTCCACCACTTCGTCCACACCTTCCTCCCCAGCACCCTTCCAGCAGAGCAACCCCCCCAGTGCCACTCCACCACCCAACCCCTCGCCCAAAGGCCATCGAGACAGCCGTTTCAACTTTCCCGGTAAGCCTCACAGATGCTCAACTACAGAAGCACAGCTGGAAGTACAGAGAGCCAGACACTGTACTCTGACAGACACACATATTGTAAATACTGAAATATAGCATGCTAGCATTATACTGGATCTCTCCTTCTCTTCCCTTCTCTCTCTCTCCATTGATGACATTAACACTGATGAACAAATTTTTTACAAGATCTGTTAATTCAAAGCTTCTCTAACCAACAGTCTCTCTCCCTGCCATGCTTGTCGGTCTTTCCCTCTCCTTTTTTTTGTGCAAAAGCTGCCTGTTACTTTCAGCATAGACAACAGTTTATCTTCCCCGGTGAGTTGACGCTCCCTAAAGTGTCATGCTGTATTGTTAATCTACCTCAGATTCCCCCAACGTATTCTCTCCGTCCACTGCATGTTTGCTTTTAGGGTGGTAGCACTAACTGTATCTATCTTCACTGTATGCCTGCACTAGGATTGCATGTTGTCACTAGACAGCCTTTCGACACCATCTGCTGGTGGTAGTGGGGAATTGCATGTTCTGTATGAGTCAAGCCATGAGGTTAAATGAAATTGGGGAAAAAATAGATAAATGGGTTTTTTCTCCTCTGAATTCTTCCTAAACCATTTTATTTTTTCGACAGATGTCTCCAGTCCTGCTCATTTGCACCCGGACATCCTCCAAGACTCTGTGTAAGACACATATATTTAAGAGTCAAGTTAATTTCATAATGTTCCTGTTCAGTTCTAACCAGACTTTACCCCTCTGATCAGTTCTCTGTATCGCAGCAGTGAGATTGAGCCGTCAGCAGATGACATCCATGGTGAGCTGGTGGAAGATGAGGATGAAGAGGTAATGTTGCTATATGTTGTTTGGGAAACACACTTCATTTTTGGTAAAATTGTCAATATAATGTTGCTCAGAGTCTTATTTCTGACTTGTTTTTCTGCATCACATTCTGTTCTATTTTTAGAGAAATATTTTCATGTGTTAAAGGCAGCAGAAACAAATGTGTTGTTTGGTGACTCAGATAGTCTGTTAACCTGAGACAAAGCTGAAAATAGTGACCCACATTATCATGTCAGGAGAACATCTGCATGGATGTTTGTTATGACACAAAGGTGAAAATCAGCTGTAAAAGCAGAGAGATATAGGTCAAGCTCATTTCTTTAAGGCAGTGTTGGCCAGGTAACTTTTGATAGCTTTTTTCACGTCATTAAAATAGACAGATTGCAGGTTTCTTGTATATATATTTTTTAGCATTAGTGGCCTGGTGTTAGCTAACAATCAGTGGTGGAAAAAGTATTCAAATACCAACAGCAAAATTACTCCTGCAGTCCTGCATTCAAAACTTACTTAAAAGGTGAAAAGTACCACAGAGATGCACATGTTGTACAAGTAATTCATCATTTGTAAGAATAGAATAAATGAACAGTAAGAGATATGTTTGTACACACCTGACTTTACATTTGCATGTCCTTGCAGGAAGGAGAGGAGGAAATTGAGGTTGAAGACGAAGACGCCGAAGCAGAGGACGATAATGAGGATGATGATGAGGAGAACGAGGACGATTGTGAGGATGAGGATGATGGAGAGGACATCAGGATGAACGTGGGCTCAGACGGGGAGTGCGATGAGCTGGATGATCTGCCGAGCTCTCGGGGAAACCAGTGGAAAGGCCCCATCTCCCGCAAAGCCAGCCAGACCAGCGTCTACCTGCAGGAGTGGGACATCCCCTTCGAGCAGCTGGACCTCGGAGAACTCATCGGAAAGGTGAGGAATCTGACCCGGATGTTAATAGTAAATGTGTCATAATATGAAAAGGCACTTTTCTGAAGTTGTTTCTTTCTCAGGGCCGCTGGGGCAAAGTGCACAAGGGTCGCTGGCATGGAGAAGTAGCCATCCGGCTTCTTGAGATCGATGGGAACAATCAGGACCACCTGAAGCTCTTTAAAAAGGAGGTGATGAACTACAGGCAGACGAGGCACGAGAACGTGGTCCTCTTCATGGGGGCCTGCATGGCTCCGCCCCACCTCGCCATCATCACCAGGTGACAGCAGAAATATCAAACACAGCTCTGACATGATTTGAACTTGCATGTTTTATTCTTCAACTGAACTTCTTCCTTCTCTCTCCTCACAGTTTCTGTAAAGGGAGGACACTGTACTCAGTTGTTAGAGACACTAAAAACACTTTGGATATCAATAAGACACGACAAATTGCTCAGGAGATTGTAAAGGTAATATGTCTTCTATATTTATTCAAGTCTCTTATTGATGCATTTGTAATTATTTATACTCTTAGAAGTGTTTTTGAAGCCACATTTCATGCACATAAACTTAACTCAAAATAGAAATATTTTTATTTTAAGAAACAAGAAAGTCCTAGTGTCTGTATTCTGGTTGCACAGTGTATTATAGTTTTTATTATAGTCAGCAGTTGACTAAAGCTAAAAAGCAGCAATAGCAAACGTTTATTTTGCTATTTATTTCATTCCTATTTATTATTTATTTTCTCAGTCACGTTGTTTGTATAATGTATACCAGTGTTACATATTTTTTTTAATAACGTTTCATGCTTGACATAGTTGCTCTCCAGCTATATATGCAGAGTGGTGAAAAATCTGAACACACTATTTTCATTCCAGCTAAAAAAAAAATACTGTATCA
>CAFUXE010000321.1:464932-491003 GCA_903364295.1 Serranus cabrilla
GGGGAAAATTCAAAAGCCAAAAATGTCCCCAATAATGCACAAGGGTTAAATATAATCTAGTTTATTAAATATATATTTATTTGGAATATATTTCATTTTGCTCTTCATAATTATTGCTCAGTATATTACCAGTTCAGTCCAATTTTGTTATGTGCCTGAAAATCCAATGCCACAGCAAAAATACCTGTCCATAACTGTCACTTTGTCTCTGAACGCAGGGAATGGGATATCTGCACGCTAAGGGAATCGTTCACAAAGACTTGAAGTCAAAGAACGTTTTTCATGATACCAATAAAGTCATAATCACTGACTTTGGGCTGTTTGGGATTTCTGGAGTCGTTCAGGAGGGGAGGTAAGAAACGCCACTCAAGAGGCCTTAAAAACACAACCTCAGCCAAAGTGCTCTTCAAACCACACTGCTATTACCCAGGGAGGGCCAGTGATTTGTAATAATTGCTGAGGTCCACAGTGGCTCCAGTCCTGCAGGCATTTCTCCTGTCAGCCAGATTTCTTTTTCACTGAAGTCTCCTGATTGTAAAACACCAATACTTTCAGGCACACTGTTTTTTGAAGTGCATTTTGACCACACAGCTTGCTAATTCTGTCCCCTCTCTGTGTATGGCTTCATGAATTGCTTTTGTACACAGGAGTTTGGATATAGACTGCATTTAGTTAATGCATTTTCCACTCTAGTTAATGCATCTTTCCACTCAGATTTTCCACTCCATTTGATTTGTTACTGACAAATGTGTACCTTTTGTTTTCCAGGCGTGAGAACAAACTAAAACTTCCACATGGCTGGATTTGTTATCTCGCACCAGAGATTGTGCGCAGGATGAGCCCAGGTAACAATGAGGACCGCCTTCCCTTTTCCACCGCTGCAGATGTGTATGCCTTTGGGTAAGTTCTGCACACTCGTCTTTGATAACTTAGTCGAAGCTCTGGGGACACACCTGTTTCTGAAAAAAATCTGGCATTACAAGGAGAATTTACCATCTGACAGGATAATAATACTTCTGCTTTCTCTCTTTAAGCACTATATGGTATGAGCTTCAAGCAAGGGACTGGCCAATCACCAACCAGCATGTGGAAGCTACCATCTGGCAGGTGGGGAGCGGAGAGGGCATAAAAAAGGTCTTGGCGGAGATCAGCCTCGGCAAGGAGGTCACTGTAAGTTCAAACTCAGCTCAAAAAGTGTGTCAGTCTATTAGAAAAGTGCATGTTTATCCTGCTTGTATAAGAGCGACAAATATGATGCAAAACTGTACGATCAATCATCATTCATAGTCCTCAGTCCAGGGCTTGCACGGCTCAGTGCTTCGCCAGGTGCACTGACTCAGAGTGGTTTGTCGTCTCAGGAGATCCTCTCTGCCTGCTGGGCGTACGACCTGAGAGAGAGGCCCACCTTCACCCAGCTGGCCGACATGCTGGAGAAGCTTCCCAAACTCAACCGCAGGCTCTCCCACCCAGGACACTTCTGGAAGTCTGCAGAGTAGGTATCAGGGAATGAAGGACGATGTGAAGACACTGGAAGTGTGGAAAGAAAACAGAAAAGATCTTAGTGTATATCTTCAGTTTTTTTTGTTCAGCCTTGAGTTTAGGGTGGGGATTGCATAGATTTATTTATAAACACAATTCACAAATGGATAAAAAAAAGTTATATAGGTTTGAAATATTGCATAATTTGTCCATCATCACACATGACCCAAATACGCTGTGTCACAGCACCACGGCGTAGCTCTGCTGTTGCCTGCTCTCTGATTAAATGTGAACTTAGTGGTCTGTATATGTAAATGTGAATTATAATGTTTAATTTATTAATTGTCACTCAACATTCTTGACAATTGTCTCACGATGGAAATGGTATCACAAGGGAACACTGCCACAGAGTGTGGCACAGTGAGATTGGATTGTTGTCACTCGTAAACAAGGCAGGGAAAGTAAAAACTTACAAGACCAATCCAGACAGATATAAAGTTATACATTCTGTTTGTATTCATTCCTGTTCTCATGTGTATGTGAAGCAACTGTAGTTGCTAGAAACAGCTGATGAAAGAGGTTCACTGTGTCATCACTCAGTCAAATCATTTTTGTTCTCACGCTCACCTAGCTATAAATATGGGCCAAGTCGTGACATATTATTTTAAGTTCAGAGTAACTGTCCAGGGTGTGAAACAGTCAGGTCTAAAAAAAAAATTCCCCTGACTCCATTTTTACATAAGACATCACGACTCATGACCAGGAAATCCGGGATAAAAAAGTAATTTGGAACTCATTTCTCACATGTTGCATCTCCACATTTATGTGGTAATCCTGTACATTTCTGCACCAGAATAGATCTCATCCTCTTTTTACCCAGAATAGCTTTTTCCACTTCTTGCTGCTGCACGCCATCTATGCATTCATTTACATGACTTCATCGCATCTTCACTTTCACACCGTGTTTCCCACTTGTTTTCCGCTTCTTATTTATGATTTGCTTTTTCACAAACTTGGATTGTGTTTTCTCCAAGACTGCTAGCTGCAACGAGCGATGGGAAGGAAACAGTAAAAATGACTTATAGTCTGCTTGGTCTTAAATGGATGAAATTAATGGCTGACTGAACTCATCCAGCCTGACCTGTGTTTATGTAGTGAATGTCCTTTAACTAATCTATGTGTGCGTAATATCTTGCTGCTTTTCTACACTGTAAAGCTGTTCCACTCTCACTAACCGTCTAATGTTTGTGTTTTCCTTTGCTCTTTTCTCTCTTTTCTGTTTCTCTTTTCTAATCTAGGTTGTAGCAGTCACTCTGAAACATAAGCAATGCAAAACAAAGCCTGGGTCTGCCTTGCATGCTCCTGTATCCTTAACTCTTACAGGATTGATCAAAGCATTGCCTCTGCCTGAAACAGACACTGCTTCCACTAATCCACAGTCTGATCTTCCATGTCTAACCGTTACGTTTTCTCGTTGGGAAGAGAGGATCGGCGGAGCGAGCGAGGTGTGGCGAGGGGGGGAGGGGAGGGGGACACAGCTGTCGTCTTTCACGCTTTCCCTCCTTCCGTCTAATATCTCTTTGCCTTCCTTACGGTTTTGTTCTGTGATGTTGTTTGGGACTCTGAGGCTTGTGAATAACTGGCTTGTGGTGTCTGTGCTGAGACTGACTGGTGTGCTGTGGTCTGTGCCTGCTGATGGCTGCCCTGTCCTCGGCCCGCTCACCTTCTCTGTGCTGCTGTGATGTGGTTGTTCTCGCCGGGGCTCTGACCACACGGCTCTTCTTCTCTCTGAAACACACAAACAAACACACTGCTGGACATAAAATGGACCCTTCTACCAAACGGACCACTTCATTTATCTGTGTTTTCCCCGAGGGGACACACACATTTGCAGGCTGAGTGATGTTCTCAAACCAACTGCCTCTCTGCTCCTCTCTCTCAGTATTGTGTGGCATGTGCTGAGATAGTCACCAGCCCATGTCTAGACACAAAATGCACTTTGTCAACAGGAAAAAAAAAAAAAAATCATGAAAACTTTTTGTTGTTGTTGTTTAGTTTGGTTTTAAATGGTCATATTGCAGTGTTTTCTTTTTGTTGTTTTTCTTCAGAAGGGTCTCAGAGGCTTGGACGGTGTGATATGCTCACTTGTATGTTGTCTTTTTGGAGTATAACTTGGTAAATTCACTGTTTATTGGATGCATTTGAAAACAGGGCACTGATGAAGACTTGTGTGTGTTAAACGACAGCTGAAAAGAAAAGACAGGTGAAATATTCCCTTCATCATTCACAATCCACATGGGAATATAATAATGCTGGCTATCTATGATTACAGACTTTTAATAATAATGTCCATCCATCAAAGTGTAAAGTGCACCTTATAACAATATGAGTTATTTCGAAAGATCCTTCTTTCAAGAGTGATTTCATTCTCTCGCGCAAAAAAATATATAAATCAGGAACCTGGCGCAAAAGTGTCCTATATCTTCCTAAAACATTACCTCTTGTGTGCGCTTGTGTATACTGTTTGTGATTGCTGGCTTCAGTTGGCGTGCTTGTATTTATGTGTTGTGTGTGGGTGCACGTGCGACTGAGTGAGCGTACGGTGTCGGATTACGTAGGGTTCGTGAAAGACTGCAGTAAATGTTGTGTTGCAAATCCAATGGTATGTAATGTACATACATTATTTAATGTATAGCAAATGGACATGATTCTTCTAATATTTGTATAAACATTTTATATGTAAAATACATCACGACATTTTTGAATAGGTACTGCTATGGCTATTACAGATGTATATATATTTATATTTTTTTCATGTATAAAATCCTGTATAAAAAGCTGTACAATTTTTTAGAATGGGCCAATACATGTTTTTTTATGTTATTGTAAAAATTCATATTTTTGTATTGCATGTGACTACCATTCTGTACACGCAGTTTCTGTTTTCATCCATGAGAAAATAAAATGAGGCTTGTCATGTAAGAGTGGAGACTGTTATTTTACTGTTGCAGTGCGGTTATTGCCTTCCTGGAAGAATGAGGCTTGGAGATTTATTACTGAGATAGTACAACGTACAATCCAGTTCTGGCTGTTCAATCTAGGTAAAAAAAAAATGCCTTTAAATATGAACCTTTTAGAAAATAAAAAGTGATTTTGCTTATTTTAATTGGTTTTAACCAAGAAAAAACATCTGAATATTGATTCTAAATCAGAGTTGTGAGACAGAGACAAATATGGAACATTCAAAGCAGACTTTTTTCTTCTTTTAATCAAAATCAGCTTTAATCAGCTCTAATGGTTCTGCTGCTAATAGTAAAAGACTGGAAGGAAGTTTTGTCAAACTTATCTTTCCAAATTGAATAATGGATGGAGTTCATTTGAGTGGAAGGTTATGAAAAGGCTTGTAGCAACTGCATAATGGTCAAAATCTCATCTTGCCTCTAGGTGGCATAAAAACCCAACAAAAAGTTATCTTCAGTCTTCATTTTGAACTACTCTGTAGTTGTATACATTTTACATGCAGTCTGTTATTTTTGTGGCATTGTGTGCTTGTGTATGATGCAGTGTTCAAGTATAAAGAGTAATGGTAGAGCAGCTTAAACCAGCTTAGTGAAAATTAGCTACTGTCTGGAAACCACTTGAACTTGTGAGTATCAGGAACTGCTACAGAATTAGTAATGCATATAATTAGACCAGTGCTACGGTTAAGAAAGGCTGCTTTGTCCGAAGCCTACTTTGCCTGGACTTTATCTGTTTACAGTATGCCATTTTTGCTAATACAGCTTTTAAGCGACGACTATGAAAAGTTTATAATATGTGGCCATGAGGGCTGTCAGTAACATGATAAATACTTCTTATATTCAGTCCTTGAAAGCTGTTGTCTGTAAGGATGCATCTGAAGTGTGGTTGACATGTGAGAATGATGGATTGATTTCTGCATACTGGTATCAATCCAACAGAAAAGAAAGGACCTTGTATCCTTGCTGATGATGCGCTGCAACCAAAAGCTCTTTGACTCCAACTGGTACTGGATCACATGACCTGCTTTTGGTGAGGGGAAACTCTTTCCTTCAGTGCAGGGCCAGACACAGAATGTCCTTTCTTCCCTGCATGGTAATCAAAGCAAATTACAATTAGCCATTTGTTTGTTTTTATGTTATGTGCTGTTACTGGATGATGGGCCTGAGGAATATTGATATGCACTACAACACATTTAACCATCGTGCCTCACAAAAAGCTGCTCTGATGTCCTTTAAAATATATATGAATCTTATTTTCCACTTTCACTGAGTTAAATCTTTTCATAACTACCAAATATTAATGTATTGCCAGAATTTGAACCCTTTAAATCCCAGCTTGTTTACATAATAGCACCGTTGTTTTGATTAAAAAAACAGTTTTCATTATTTTTTGTATACAAAATACTAGTATGAAATTATAATCTTTTCAGTCAGTTATATGTCAATGATTAACAACAACATTATCAGTTTTGATTTATTTCTGGAATACAGCAGCAATAACTAGTGGAAACTAGGAAAATAACATGTATTTGCCCTAAAGAGCAAACATGAGAAATGGCTAAATCTGGTGGAAATAGACCACCATTGCCAAAATTCATCCATTTGCATAACACAGCCAAAATTATCTGAAAATATGAATTAAATTATGACCCTTATGGTTATATTCAATGTACTGCCTTCTGCAACCTACAGTATTAACCTCAGCCAAACAGAGTTGCAATATGCCTCTCTGCTCATCACAATCAATGAAGTGCACAGGCTGTCATATATTGTTACAGAGGATTGCTGTGCTCGAGACGAGGATAGTTGCACTGGAGAAGTCTTGTGAACTCATGACACTCTGCCAATGCCTTCTGCTGGCAATTCAGTTAATCAGAATTCAACCCGACGAGATTTAAATGGACAGCTATCTCTAAATGATACCCTAACTTTCCCCAGACTCCCTGAAATGAAATCAGTCATGTGCTGTGAATGGGGAAATATCTGTGCTAAACCTAAGGAGAAGATTGCAAAGGGAAAGATTTATGGAACTCTAGAAAGAAAGAAAATTCCTCAACTGATGAATAAACATATCACATTATGTTGTATGTGTGGCCAGTGAGTCGAGTTTATTTGTATTCTCTGTTATTTTTATTCTCTGAGGCCTGTTTTTTTTTATAACTGGACTGCTGCCAACAGCAAACAAGTTCAGCAGACTCTTAAGACTCAACACATGGCTCAGCAGAACCTGTGGTCTGAGAGGGATCAATTATATTGATAATTTCAATCTGTTCTGGGATGCAGGCATCTTTTCAGGGCAGATGGCATCCACCCATCGGCTGGGGCTGAGATAAGATGATGCACCCTGACACACAGCGGCCTTGATGTGACGAAGACAAAACATTGCAGGCCCAATGTCAGCATGTAGATAACCAGCTCATGGATCATTCTTCTAATTCCTCCTCTCTCTACTCTCCCCTGCTTCAGCCTTTTTGAGATTCACCGATAGAGATTAAATTCAGCCCCCAGTCATTTCCTTTTCCTCCTATTTATGTGTTGCTTTTTTTAATACCTTGTATTTTTTAAAATATCTTTTCATAATGCCTCTCTGTCTCGTGTAAAGCACTTTGCTCTACTCGTAAACTTGTCATGCCTAGCCTAAACCCCATTCGTTATTACTGACAAGTGGAACTTTCCATTACTCAGGGGAAGATGGGTCGGGCTCTTGAGATGAAGTCATCTGCGTTCCTTCTATTTTCACTTCCTCTCAAACATTTTTAGCCTGATTTCTGCTTCATCAAATTAAATCAGCATCAAGGGTAATGGTTGAATTAGCACTTCATCATAGACACTTTGAGCCCATTTGAAATTTATAAGTGCAGTGGAAAATTTATGAAACATTTGCCTCTTCAGAAAAAGGAGTTGTATAAAAGAACTTTTTGTACAAATAACAATTAAAATCAACATTGTGAATAAGCACTGTATGTTTATTGCCTTGAAGCATCTGTGCTCATTAACAATGTACTTTTTCACTTTATTAAACCTCTATTTATTTGAGAACATCACAAGTTTTGTATTGTCAGCATTAAAAACCTTTATAAATCACACAGTTGTACCACATTCAAAGCAAATTGTAGCTGACAGAGAGCTGGTTTGTTGTACATGCAGAGCCGTAAATGACAGTATCATCGGTGTAGACGTGGACACTTACATGAAAAACTTTTTGATCACACTGTATACAGTGAAGTAGAGGACCCAGGACCAATCCCTGGGGCACACCTTTGGATACACTAATAGAACTAGAGGTGATACCCTTTGTCAGCATGCACTTAGATCCCCCTGATAGATCATTTTCAAGCCAACGGACAGTTTGTTCTGTTCTGTTTCATGTGTGACAAAGGATAACTGAGTTTAACAAGCATTGCGTTGTAACTAAAGTAACCATGTGGTCTAGTACAACAGCATATTGTTGCATTTTGTTGGTCAGCCACAGTCATTTATAGCACAACTTGTGATATGTCTGTACACTTGTTTGCCTCAACCTTTCTTTTGAAATGAAGCTGTCTAGTATTATTTTTTCAACTATTGCCTCCTTTTGATGGAGATGTTGCAGAGTTAGTCTAAACAGATATTTCGTGTCCTTGCCAGCAGGTTGACCAGCAGGGCTTATACACTCAATACCTGCAAAACAGACACTATTAGAGCACAGCATGTGTTGATTGGTGAAATAAGTTTGGTAGCTCTGGTCTTGCATGCAGTTAGTGTTGAATGAAGCATTTCACTCTAAAAATGTTGCAGGTGCCGACACGCAGCAGAAATGATACAGGAAACACATTTACAGCTAAGAGGGGTAACACGAAGGGGAACTTTATAAAATAAATACGTCTCCAATCTATGCAAAATAATTATAGTTTTTTTTTAAATTTTGCTCAGTGAACAGATGTGCGTGACTTGTGCTGCAACATTTTCCACTGCAGTGGTGTTAACTGACTGAAGGCCTTGTATTACTGGTACGTGACATTAAACATGGACTATAATTAAAGTCATCTGTGAGCAATTGTGGCTTGGGTGAAAATAAGTGGATGACACTGAAGAAGACAGACGTACGCATGTTTATTTTAGTTATGTCACCTAAAATTTTCTGTGGGTGTCAGTGACGAGATCAAAGTTCTATCAAAAGCCTTGAGGACCATTTCCTTAAATAAAGAATTGTGCAAATTGAAACTTTACTGCATGTTTTAAAATCATGTGATTTCTACCCTTGGTGTTACACAGATTATGGGTTGGATTGAATTTTGTTGATGTTAGCTCACAGAACTGACGCCAAAATGAATAAAACAGCTCAAAATCAATGAGCTAGAACTATTTTACTGTCAGTGAGATCGTCAGCAAGACTTCAGTAACCCTGCATTTTTTTATAGTCTGCTAACCAACAGATGTCAGCGTGGCCAGTTTACAGCATTAAACAGAACACCAAAACCACTTCCTTTTCTTATTATAGTCCAAATGGAGAAGTAAGAACAAGACAGACAGATGAGTGTGTCATTGATTTGGATCTCTTTCATTTGACATTGCCAGTGGTTCCTTTACACATTATTCATCTCTCTGCGCTTGCAGCCCATCGTGTGCCTATTTATTTCATCAAAACCTTTTTCTTCTTGGATCAAGATCACCGGCAGTGTAAGTGACAGATTTTGTTCATACATATTTTTATTTTGAAACCTGTGGACACTGACAAAAGGACAAAATGATAATATGAACTTCATTTTCAGCTGGTAAGGAGAAGGAATACATGCTAACGTGTATTTATAGTTAATGTTGTTGCTTGTTTTTTTTTTTAAAGTTTTTGTTTTTTTCACTATTTTACAGCCTTGAACATTATGATTTATACTGTAATATGTTTTAGGGTTCAACATCAGTTTCACTTGCAGTAAAATTACAATGTTCAACAATTTGTCCTTTAACAATGTAACAAAGATGATAATCCATACTTAAAAGTGAAAACGTCTGTAAATGAGTCAGTTATAAAACTGAGAATAATCACTCACTCTATGAGAAAGTGAGAGAAATGTTTCATGTGTAATTTGCATTTGACTGGAATTGATTTTGACCAAGTCAGACCTTCAGCACACGGCTCTTTCAGGCCAGAGGACTTTTAAAAAATCCACTCTTTCAACAAATTCAGTGGCAGCTAAATGTTTCACTGTGATAGATCAACTTACATCTCAGACAGAGTATTTTCATACTGTTCATGGCTGTGTAACAGGAAAGAGTCGAATCAAGAATCTAAAAAAGCAATACATAGTGTAGAAATAATCTGTCAGCCCATTTTAGAATCATACATATTATATAAAGAATTTAAATGGATAATTTGTTTCAGTTGGTATTGTGTAACTAATTGCTAATTAATATAATGTACATATGAATATAATCTGTATAGAATATGTGTATATGTCCTGTATATTTTTTCATTATTTGTTCTGTTTCTTTTTATATCTATGTGTTTGTATTTCGAGCTGCTGTGCCAACTAAATTTCCCCATTGCGGGATAAATAAAGACATATCTTATCTTATCGTATCTTAATTGTAGTGTATAAACTGCTGGGTAGCTAAATCTACAATATTTCTATCAAATTGTATTAGTTATATTTTGTATCAAAAGTTTGAATCAGCAAAGGAAAGCCGTTAGATAAACTGGAGTGAAGTGACGAGTCAGAATATGTACCATAAAATCATTCACTACTTCAGTAAATATTCTTCCTCCAGTGATGACTTGTCTCCCTAATTCTTCCTACAGTATTTTGCATTACAAAACTCATTCTGAAGTGAACTTGTATCTCATGTCTTCTCAGATACCAACATGAAAGGCCTTCTCTTCCTGTTGTGCTGCACAGAAATACTGGGTACACTACTGTGTGGGGCTCAGACTACAGAAGGAACCCTTGATGCTGCTAACCAGACCTCACAAATCAGTTCAAATGAAGACATCACCATTCGACCAACTTCTCCATCATCATCACCATCCCCAGCTAGTCTCATCACTGATGCCAGCACCAAATCTGAAGCTGCCCCATCACCTCCACCTACAGTCCCTCATGTCTCAGTTCATAACCACACACCTGCCCCACAGTCCATCTGCATCTTTAGTGCTTTGTGTTACAAGGCGGAATGTCGTCCGGTGTTCTTTGTGGCCGGCGGACTGATCATAGGCTGCGCTTTCTTCCTGGTTTGTACTCTGTTGTTGATGTGGAAGGTGTGCCAGTTGAACAGACGCGTCAAGATGCTGAGCAGCAATTCTGACCTGATCAGCTCCTCCAATTACTGGGTAGGAACTGCCAAGAAGGACAAAAACAAAGCTGAGGCAGAGGCCAAAGAGACCACCGTGCTGATGACTGACATCTGTCAAGCACAGGAGGAGACGGACAAAGGCACCGCCAAGGAAGAAGGAGAGAAGGTAAAGGAGGATGGACAAACAGGAGAGGAGAAGAAGAAGGAGGGGGAAGACGCTTCCAAGAGTGAGGATGCTGCAGCTCCACCTGCTGAAAATGCACCCTCCTCAAAACCACAAGAGGAGGCCTCTGACTCCCCGTGCGCTGAGCCTGTCGCAGCCCCCTCCTCTCAAGTCGCAGAGGAGCCAAAGGATGTGGTGTAGAGCTGTGTGTGTGTGTGTGATGCCAAAGAGTTTCCTGAGCAGCTGCATTCACTTCCCTATAGCTTTACGGTAAATTAAGAATACCTTTCTCAGCTTTCTTTATTACAGTTAGTTGAACGACTGTGAGTGCTGCTAGATCTACATCCTCTCGGACCCAAACTTAACCCCGTAGCACTTACTCACATGTTGTCTTCTTACTAGATCCTCAGCTGTGTTGTATGAACTCTCAGATGTATGTTGCTTTGGATAAACGTGTCTGCTTAACGAAATTGTAGCATTGTGACATTGTAAATCTGTCAAACTGAGCATTTCTGGTTAAAAAAAATGGTTTGATGTGCTTTTCTCTATATTTTGCATGTTTTGAATATTGAAAAATCTTAATGTTATTGTCCACTTTTGTGTCCAATACACCATTTTTATGTATATACATTTTTTGACAAATATAAAAACATCCAAAGAAATAAAACACCTGTAACCAGTCTTTATTTATTACCATGCAACCATTTGTGTATGAGTGCATGTTTGTGTGTGTGTGTACGAGAGAGAGAGAGAGAGAGAAAGAGAGGTCTGCTGGAAAACAAGCAGAGAAAGGGCCTTCTCCAGGCAGTGCCACTCAACTGAGAAAGAACGCTCTCTTTCACCTCAGCCAGAGCTGACAAAGCCAAACAAAAAACCTTTTCAAAAACCCAATATGAGCTTGTTTCCGCCGTCTTGTGCAGATATTTGTTCATCCACTTACTTGTGACGTCATGATGGATGTGCACCCTTCATTAAAAGTCTGAATACTTTGTCCCTTCTCAATGCTAGCCCCTGCTTTAACTACAGCTCAGCTCTAATAGCGGGGAGCTGGAAGCACACTGAGCGGCAGTCGCTCTGGGTGATGTGCAGGTTTAGAGATGGAATTCAGCAAAAGACATTCTTAGTGAAAGAAAATCTCAAATATTCCCTATTCAGCGAGTCTTAGGTAGAACTTGGACGCGAGAGATTTGGATGATTGCGTAGCTCAAATTTGCAGCATCACATGTTATATTGAGTCAGTCATGGTGCAGGCAGCCCCGAGAGGTACAGACAGGCAGGAGAGGAGAGTACGGAGCAAGGTACCAAACAAGACAAAAGAATAATAACTCTCAGCTGCTGTGGATTCATACAGCATTATTTAGTTAATCTGTCACATTTAAAATCCTGTTGTTGTTTTTTTTTAAATAACCATCATTAATATATGGTAAATTCACAGTTATTTCAACATTTGATAAATTTTTTTTACTGTAAACAAACAATGAAATGATGATGGGTAATGACTATTAGTAATGCTATAATTCATGTTATTTTAACAGTTTCTTGATATGTACATTATAACATTTTATATACTATATTAAACATTTGCTAATGATAACCAAATTGTTTGTAAAAAAAAAAAATAAAAAGTAAATTTGATAGTAAATCATCTAAAAACAGTAGAAAGATGGGACAGATATATTGAACACTTAATAATTGTTTTGTTAACATTATTAAATGCTATTTATATGGTTATTAGTTGCAATTAATTCAGGTACTGTTTTAAATTGAGTATACAAACAAGATTAAAGATAGCTAATAAAGTAAATATATTTATTCACTTAAGACTTGTATTTGTATTTTATCTTGTTGTTTGTTTAGTGTAGTACTTTGTTTTATTTTCACCTTTTTACCTTTGTTTTAAAAAAATATATATTTTACAGAATGACTTATTCTTATACAGCAGCAACTGTAACAAACAGTTTCCCCCTCTGGGATCATTAAAGCATTTATGATTCTGATTCAGATTCCATAATAACATAAATGACAGAATTCATAATTATCATTGATCATTATTAAGTTCAATTAAGTGTCAATTTACCATAAAGTGTTGCTGAAGCTCTGATCACCATGTGCATCACTGCTGAACTGTCCCTGAGAAGCCAAGGTAATGATGTGTGGAGGCAGTACAGCATTGCAGTGCAGAATGGAGAGTTGCCTGTATTGCTGATGACAGATAGGAAGCTGCAGTGGACTGGAGTCCTCTGCAATAAATCTTGAAGGTTTTTCTGACAGTGTGTAAATTTACACAGGGAAAATAACAACCAATTACAGCACATAGTTACTTTGTAAAAGGATGCTTTAGAGAGGGATACTATTGATTTAGGTGATAAGAGTCTAATTAATTTTGAGTACAAACAGGTCTAAAATCAGTCAATTAATCTCACCACAACAATAGCTGTCGCTTTAAATGCACAAGTAAATCCTAAAAGCTGCCAGATAAGGCACTCAGGAGTTTTCTTTGTAGCAGGGACCCCTCCGTTATGCGCTCCATTTCTCCTTACCCCCCCTCCTGGTACTCCCCACCCCTCCCCTCCCCACTCACTACCACTGCACAGAGTAAATCCAGAGCCTGCAGTGCCTGATCGCGCTATCCCAAAGATCCATATAGACAATATCAAACCCTCGGCTCTCCAAAGAGGACAAAAGGACCAAAGTGCAAAGGCAGTGAGGGCAACCTCAAAAAACCAGCACTGGACAAGTGAGCAAGGGTCAAATTCTGTGAGGGGAATTCAGGCATAGAAAAAAAAAATTCACCTTCAGCAGAGCAGCAGCTGGTCCCGAGCTTGAAAGCAGGAGAGGTGGAAGTGGGGCTGGACGGCAAAAAGGAGCAGAGAAAAGTGACTGGAATGATAAGATGAGAAGGTGAGTTATGGACACATTTATAGACTCTTTTTCACACACACATTCTGCCACACCCTCACTCACACACTGCAGTTTCAGCAGTGTGGAGCTCCTGGCTGTGTCTTTGCCTGCCTTTGCACCAGCTGATGCATGAGTTCTCTGTGGAGTCATTAATACAAGCCATCTATTGAGCTAGTTCTCCTCCTCTGAGAGCATGGGACTGACTGCTCTGACAACCACTGATGACTGAACACGCAAACTGATGCCAGGGAAAATGACTACAGGGATTTCTCATCCTTTGTGATGAATGGCATTCTTGAATAGACTAGAAATATCCTCTTAGAGACCAGGTCAAATGTTTATCAGTTCAGGAAATAGAAGCATTTCAACCTGCGTCTGATGATGCATACATAAAGATTGCACATTTCTCCAAAAGACATTGCTGCTGTATCATCTCTAAAAACATCCTGCATGGTTAGGGGAGTCAGCTTGGCATGTAATGTGAATGTGAGTATCTGCAAGCAATGCAGTGATGTGCAGCAAACAGTGAGCAGCCTGTGCGTGTATGTACAGTATGCATGTGCCTAAGAGATGTGTGTGTTTCCTGTGTGCGTGTGTGTATATGTGTGAGAGAGAGAGAGATTCTAGCAGAGGGTGGAGCTTTATAGAAACAAGTTTTATTCAGCACAGCCCTCTGCAGTCACTCTGCTTATCCCACAGACAGCAAATGTGCAGTACATTCTCTGTATTCGCTGCCCAGTAACACTGCAGCCATCATCTCATCTCTCACAGTGTGCCTCCTGGAGGTAACGAGGAGGCTGTGTAAGACAAACCCTAACACTCTCCTGTCCTGTCTCCTGATCCTTCTTTCAGCAGGCATGTGGTGCTGAAGCTCTCCCCTAATGAGGCCCTTCTGGAACTCCTGCTCGTGTTGTTGCTGGGGTTGCATGTCCTAGCCGTGTGCCCCTCCATGTGCTCCTGCACCCGCAGCCACAGGGAGGTAGACTGCTCATGGAGGGGTCTGAGACAGCTGCCCGACGGCCTGCAGCACAACATGCGCTCCCTCAACTTGTCACACAACCGAATTCACGACCTGGACGGCCAGCTCACCTCGCACACCCACCTCCGCTTCCTCGATTTGTCTCACAACCGCCTGAGCCACGTGCCCGCCGGTTTGCCTCGCTCCCTCTGGCAGCTTTCCGCCGCCTCCAACCGCATCCAGTTGCTGGACAAGAACGATACGGTCCACCAGTGGAATCTGCGACTGCTTGACCTCTCTGACAACAAGCTGGAGCGGGCCATCTTCATCAACAATACCCTGATCAATCTGTGCACGCTCAACCTAAGCCACAATCACTTCTGGACTTTGCCAACCAACATGCCTGTGCGGCTGGAGAATATTGATCTGTCCCACAACTTGCTTGTGAAGGTGCTGCCAGGCTCTCTGGACCGGCTCCTCAGACTGACTCACTTCTATCTGCATGCTAACCGCTTTTCCACACTGCCATTGGGAGTTTTGGACAAGCTGACATCCCTTAGAGTCATCACTCTGGGAGACAACCCTTGGGCTTGTCACCTTTATGCCGACATCACCTACTTACTCTCCTGGACTCAGCACACCCCTGCCCGGGTCCTGGGCTGCCCCTGCCACACCCATCCTATCTGTGGAGGGGTGCGCCCTGGCAGGACTGGAGGGTGGCACTTTGCCTCCTACAACCTGCCCCCTCTTGCAGCAAGTGCCCAGGACCTGAGCTCCATGCCCCCCGAGGCCGGTGTCACTGACTGGTGGTACTCTGTTTCTGCTCTGCAAAGCACCCCACACACACCAAAAGAGACTTTAAACGCACAACACCACCCCTTCACGGCCGCACCCATCTCCACCCTGAGACCCAGAAACACAGGCACTCACCAAACTATTAATAATCTCTCTGCATCTGCGAGCCCAGCTGCAGCAGAGCACATGCTGCACACTGATTCCCCTCTCATCTCTGGCACAAAGGAAGACTCACCCGCTGAGTCGCTCCACACCACCGACACATCCTCTTTTTCTGACACAAGCTTCATAACTGAGACACCCATCAGGGCTGACATGACGCTGGCCACAGACCGATTCTTTACAACAGAGAGTCCTTCCATCCAAACAAGGACTCTTCGCACCAGGAGTGTGAGGAAGAAGAATCAGTCCCTTCCCAATGGCTTCAGCAACAGAGGTCCCACCTGTTCCTCGCTCCCTCTCCTACACAACCTGGTGCTTCTGTATGTCTTTCTGTATCAAGTCCTCTGAAAGACAAAAACACAACCTGTGAATTTACAGCACAAACAAAAACAGCACAAAAACGACTCTGACTGTTTTAGCACTGTCATGTTTGCCAGCTTTCTCTTTAATACGCCATTTACAGGACAATACAAAGGCTTTACGACACGATTAACAATCCCTGCTAGTCTGGGTATGGAATGATGCTACTTTTATAATAATTTGGCCCAAAAAAAACAGTGTCCAGCCTTTTCTAGTGACACTTTTTACAAGCCTCCACTTGAATGAAAAAAATAACATTGTAATGAATAAAGCTAAGCACATGATGGCACTATACATTCAGGTACCAGTTTATTATGTAACCGGATGTAGCCTGGTGCTCAACTACACTTTTCCCATTTCACTGCTGACTAGAACATTATGACCTAAAATGATTGTGTATCTTTTAATTTTTCCAATTGAAAACATATTGGCGGGATTTGGCTGCTTTGCAAAGAATATCTTTGCATTGTATTTCAAAAAGGTTTGACATTCAAAGTTTGGATTTATTTATTTAGTCTCTTTGTGAAAGGATGTCCTTGATGCCTGCTTTCTCTTTGTATGTAACAAACCTGATCACAGACGGGAGGAGGACGGGATGTGTGTAGGAAGCTGGTTGTACCAGGGAAAAACAGAGTGGAGGGAAAACAAATGGACAATGTTGCATCACTATCCTTAACAAACTCTGAGTGCCAAGTACCGCTTCTGCATTTTGATCACATCTCAAACTTAAGTGTCCTTCATGATTCAGCGACGCTCGTGAAAATGATCTGCATGGTGATTGAACGTTCCAGGAATGCTAACCTACTGCTATATTGCCGCAGAGCATTAAAGCAGAGACATTCTCAGCTCATTTATATGAAATGTTAAGATATTCCAATCTCAATTGCATTAAGTGTAGATAAGTGATGTCACAGCCTACGGGTTTTTACATTTTAGAAATATCTCTGCATATAGTACAGAGAGGTGCCGAAGTAGTAATAACTGCATCACAGCAAGCTGCATTTGATAAATGTAGGAAGGAATCAGTGCCAGGGAATCTCTTCTCTAGGGTGATTTCTGTAAAGGTAAATAAAATGTGCTGAGATATTTACCCTGTTTGATGATTGTTTGAATTTTGCCACTTTTTTTTACAATCTACACTGCAATTAATTTCAAGCTGTTTTTTGACTCATCTCATGGGAGAAGACAGAAAAACTGATTTTTCTCAGTATTCAGGAACTACATGTCCCATGAGACTTTGACATAGGTGTTAACCCTCATGGGGCTGAAGTTGCTCAGTGCGTAAAATTAAACAAGATAATAAAAATAATTTAAAAGTCACTAATTCAGATTTAATTAGCAGGCAGGTGTGTTTTTTAGTTTATTTATTGAGGGAAGATTCACTTTTTTTTTCCAACAAACACATCTCAAGGTTTCAAGATCAATAAAAATGAAACCTTTTATAAATACACTGGAAGTGATACTAGCCTAGTAGTCTATGAGATCTTAATCGATGTCAAGAGAAATGAAAAGAAAATCACACACGCAGCACCATCTGTGAAAGAGAGAGCGGCTCTCCCTCCTGACTCTGACCTGACACTGTGTGGCACGGGGAGGTGTGGTTCTCCCTGGTTCATGGTTCAGCCTAGAAGAACAACACAAAGTCACAGCCACCACCCACACTGTGAATGTTAAACATCTGATGAAATGCCAGTCGGCCCATGAATCATATCTTAATAGCTAGCCAAATAAAGAGATGAATGAAAATTGAAATGAAAATACTCTGTCTCTCTCTGACACAGAAAAACACCATACAACTGGATAAATAGGTCATTCTTATGCTTTACTGAATAAACACCCTATAATAAAGGTCAGACAGAGTGAACGAAAATAACTGATCATTTTTTTCAGCGCACTAGTCTTTATTCTGACAATTCAAACACCTGCTGGATAAATAGTGTGTATTTATAGCTCGCTAACAGAAGCCCAAACAGAAAGGAACTTGTGGTTTTTGAGCTGTTTATTTATAAACGTGATTTAAAGCTTTGAGAGAGTTAACTTTCATTTCGCCCCATTTAATAGAATCACTTATTAATTATTAAATGATTATTTTATTGAGTTTATTCCAACAAATCCTCCAATTTATTGCATTTCTGCCAGTATAAAGCACTATTAACTAGCCAGTGAGAGAGTTTTCCACTGGAGACAGAGTTTATGTGACATGGAAAGAGAAAGTGAGGATGAAGTGAGACTCTAAATTCAATTTACATCATTTATGTTTTATTGAGATCATTTTATGGTCCATATTTGCCCACAAACAGATGTTTTCAGAGGAGAAAGGCTGGAAAATGCCTAAAAAGTCATTTTGGTTTATATCATTTTTAATTGTCAAGCTGAGGACAAACAACATAACCAGTGAATCATCACTTGACGTTGGTTTAGTTGCCATATTGTGGCTTTGACTCTCACCATTGTGTTGCTTTAATATGTGGAATTGTTTTCATGTGAAACTGCTCATGCTGCTAGGACTCCCTGGAAGAAGAAGTTTTATATCTCAACAGGACATTAACATCTGCTTCAACACTTCTTCAAATAAAGGACAAAATAAAACAAATATAAAGTATATTTTTTAACTTTGTGGCTCCCCTTAGCTCCAGAACTTTATAGCATTTCTTAGAAATACTGTAGGTGCCAGTGAGCTGGCCTGCTAGCCAATTATTTTTTCTGTGGACAACACAAAGTAATGTCAGATTTCTCTTCTGGCTTCTCCTAATAACTGACAAGGTGTAGAAGGCTAGCATCATTTACTGCTGACATGCCTCTCCTCTTCATCTCTCCGCCCGGGCTCGTTTTGAGTGAGCTGCCTTTCTTTCTTTCAGCCACTCTCAATATGACTCACCCTCGGTGTGTTTCTTTGTACCCGGCAACCCCACTGCCCTCTTGTGTTCTCATGCATTTAAGACTCCAGCAGCTTTATATAGCACTGCGTTCAGACAATAGCATATAGACAGTCTTAAAGCCGGGGTATGCAGTTTCCTGGAAAGGTAAAATAAAAGATAGAAAAACAAAAAGAACAACATTTTAAAATGCTGTCTCCTAAGCATTCCCGTCATACAGAACCATAGATGAGTACTAGTCATTAATTTATTAATCATGATTTTAACTTTCAAATTTAATTCTGTGAAAAATCTTTTTTTCTTTGCTTGAGATTACATACTGTGTTCCTGCTGCATGAGCATGCACTCGAATTAGTGGTAGCCATTAGGCTTCTGCTACAGTTAATAGAAGGCCAAATTAATAGTATATTTTCTATTGACACATGTTTATTGTATTTATGTCAGACACTCTTTCAGACTCAGACAATAAACACAATTAAACGTGTCAATATCAAGTATTTTAGAGATGCAGAGAAATCTTGCTAATTGGAGTGGCAGCATGTAGTATAAGAGTAGTAATGGTGATGCACACCCCGGGCTAGCATGATGCTAATGTTGATACATCTACACTTATCGGACATTGCTGGAGGTTCAACACAATTTTGAGGCTGTTCAGCACAGCGTTAGCCTGAAGCAAGGACCAGAGACTGAAGCCACTGCTCCACTTATTTTATCAGTTTGAACATGAAATATATTCTTTGTATAGTAAACAAGTGAACATTTGTCTAAAATGAGTTGCAAATGATCACATCCCCTCTTTTTTTCTCTTTTTCTTTTTACATTTAAGACAGTGTCCCACCTTTTTTTGGAATCAAGCCCTGAAATAAGTCTAACTGCAGACAATCTATCTGAGTGTGTAAGTGAGTGTTGTTTCAGTTTTCACTTTATACATCACTGTGTGAGTTTGAGTGTGCCCCCTTACTTTTGTCTCTGAAGAGCATTGCTTATAAACCTGTGTGCACCACCTTAACAGGTTATTGGACTTGGTTTGGAATTGACTGCATACAGAAATAACAGGCAGTCCAGAAAACAGCCAGATATTTGATCTGTTCCCCTATAAAGCAGCATATGGAAGTCATGCAGTCTTGTCCGTCAGTGAGAGAGGTCATAAGGTCACTGTAGGTGTGACTTTATACTGACCACTCCTAAAAGGAACACAAGAGACGTGTCACCTCGAACCACCTCCACGAACACACATGGACAAAGGCACACTGATGACATCAGCCCCTATTATGAATACATGTGCCTGAAGTGCCCTCTAGTGGTGGTGGGAAAGAATTGACTGCTTTACCAAAACATTACAGCTATTGTCGAAGAGAGGATTTTTCACCAGGACACAACTACCCTCTGACAGAGAATACCCTCAAGGATCTCTTGTAAAATATATTACCACTCTCACAAACAGTGATTTATATTTGAGTTTGCTGCAGTGACAGGATTTAATTATTCAACACACCAAACACGCAAACTACTGTTCAGTTTTTGAATAAAATACATCTAAAAACTGCATACCATCGTGATAGACCAAAGCTCACACACTAACTGATGCGCAGTGACATGTCCTGAAAAGTCCACTGCAGCCTGCTCAAGGCTAAAACAATGGCTGACGATTTCGACCCCCTTGCAGCCTGCATCCCAATATATATTGTGCACCAGAATTAGGCTGGTACCCAACCAAAGGACGCTCAAATGTTGCAGATAAAGTTTATCTGATAAAGCTAATCTGTATTGACAGCTAGGGTCTATATGGCGAGGCTCGCTGTCTCTTTGAGCCAAGAGCGATGTTTTCCAGTCTGGGCACTGATCAGCTGAAAAGCAAAACGTGTAGGAATCTGGAAGAAATAACAAGGCGTACTCCAGCAGCCGGAAGACTGATGAGACAGGCAAAAATTCAAACCCTGCAGCATGGCGGGGGGGAAGCTGAGGATATGGTATCTCTCGCTCTTGTCTCAATGGCACAGACAAGGCAAGGTCAGTGTTAAGGTCGGTGGTTGCAGAATAGGAAGTGGTTGGCAACTGAGAGAATATATGGTGGCAGGCAGTTAGCTGAAAAATAAAGTAAAAAAGGAAAGGAGGGAGAAAAGGCTGGTAGAAAACAAAGAATGAGCCAGGAGACAGAAAGCACCACTTAGCTGGTGTGTCCAGAGAGGCCTGCTTACTGTGCCATTCTTAGCCTCTGGAAGCTTTCAAAGAAATGTCTGAGGCATATAAACAAACTCAGAGAAAGTGAATAAAACTGGATATGAGAGTTCTACAGGCTGGAAATCCACAGCCTCATTGTGTGTCAGTTTGTTCGTATAGCAACAACCAATGCAGCTGTGTGCATGCATGAGTAGGTCTTAACACCGTTATAAAGAGGAAATCTTGAGCGTGTACGGTAAATTTGCATGATAAGCCAGAGAGAATGCTGCGCAGCTGTCCTGGGGAGGATTTCAACAAAATGGGCCTTGACAGAGAAGGGAAAAAAGTAGATTTGGGGAGCTGAAAATCAAGCGCACTTTAGAAACAATATTTGATTTAAAATGTTTAACCGATCCAAAAAAGACTGATTTAATTTACAGGGCTGGGCTCTGTAAGGGAAGGGATATACCACTTCCTCTGTCTTGACAAAGCTCTCCAAAAGGCCAACACGCACATCTTTCTCCCCACTGCTGACTGTACAGGTGATAGGATGGCTCCTCGCGGTGCTTTAATGCCACTCGTCATCATCTGTAACACACAGCTCTCTCTGGAGTCGTACAAAACAGCAGCCGGAACATTCCAGGGAGCAGCAGGGGCATGAGCTTATCTCCCAGCCCAGTGGAGCAGGTAAATGATGTCGTCATCATCCACTTGTGTTGGAGCCCGATTGGTCTAAAGAGCCCCACATGCAAATGGTCTTTTCATACTGAGGTCAAAAAATGCAGATCAACTTCCTCGGTCTATATTGTTAAAACGGAAATATATGCAGATAGAGGAATTCTGCAAACGTGTTCTGTTCTGATCTGTGATTCTCTGGAGTACTACAAGCTGTTTTGTGGTACCTTGAGGTGCCTTAAGGCACTTGGTGCGAGGGAATACGGCATTTTTTGGAAATTTGCAAGGATAATTTGCAGGCTTATGCATTTTAGATATTTCAAAAGTCAATATTACAGCTTCATTTTTTAATAACGTAGATGTCTGAGTATCACAGGGGCCCATCTACCTGGAATGCTAGTGCGTAGCCTCTGGCACAGCTTAATTAACTCATCTGCGTAGTTACAGAGGGCATAATGGGGAAGAGAAATCACTCATCACCAGAACACCCTTCCTACTGATCTGACTTCAAACACTTTCTCTATGTGGTAACTATTGTACACAGTCCCAGTGATCCTCACATATCACGATCAGTCGACATCATTTTTACACAGCCACCCTTTGGAAACATACAACAGGAAATTAATTTATTAAATACATCAGTTAAATATGGCTGAAATAGACTTTTATAAGATGCTAAGTTATTCCAGGCAAGATGAAAGAGCAGGTAGGCTGCAGTTTGGTGGGTGGCTAATTCCTGAAATAGGACTGTCAATTATGCATGTTTCGGTCTGGCTCCCTCCCTGCAGTCTAAGAGCTGCTTTAGCTCAGCAAAGAAGATGCAGAGAGGAGAGGACACTAGAGGGAGACAATTTGTTCACATCTGCAGCCTTCCTCACAGCTTTCCTCTGGATTCTGAATTTCACTGTAATAGGCCCTCCTGAGGAAAGCCAGGATCACTCAATCCACCGTGATCAATATGAAATCATTCATAAAATCCAAAGGATGAATTAACAACATCTCAAGGGGGTTTGAATAATATCCATAACAAATTCATGTAAGTACTATAAGTTATTTACTCTGAGCTCTTTTTTAGTGCTGGATTAAAATATATTGGATTCTTCCACATGTCAGTGGGTGCCTAAAACACATGAAGAGCCACTGTGAGAGTTATGCAAATGATGTATAAAACATAAAATCCCCCACTTCAGAATACGTGTCATTATTAACATCACCTGTATTTATTTCTCCAGATATCTTAAGGTTAAAATATATTTTGATATTGATGCACATATTGTATGGGTGAATCTGTGTGGAGAAACAGGGGTTATATGTGATCCAAGAACAATTTCTCCAAGGTCAAGTGAGGATTCTGAGGGTGTAAAATGATTACTGCAACAGGAAACAGGATGCCTCTTCTCAAAACAGCATCTCATAACACTGTCAGCGAGTCTATTGCTTCTCTCACTTTCTCTTTCCCCCAGCTCTTTCACACACTATCAATTTTACTTCTCTCTCGATCCCCAAATCCTCCAGTTTTCATGCAAAGGCTCGGTTAGTTACAAGCTTTTTTGCATGCTGAGTTTCCTCTCTATTGAGAAGCGGTTCATCTTTCAGCACTGAATGCAAGCTACAGTTGCACTGACACAACTATATGATTTCAGAAATCTTTGCGTTTTCCCCTGATTCGAAAGTGAATAGTGAATTATGATTCACCACAGTTGAGTTCAAAGCATGCAGGGTATAAAAAGGTGTCTATTTCTTGAAATTCTCCCTCATTAATCAGAGCGTCTTCAACAGCTGTCACCTTTATGAATGCTTCCAAGCCAAGATGATGTTACTGTGTGATCAGCATCAGTTTCAAGGAAATTTGTTCGTACAGAGAGAAAAATATAACCCTTTCTCTTTCCTCCTGACTCGATACTAAACGCTCAGCTGCTCTGAAAGCATAGCTGTCAGAGTAACTAAACTTGCTTAAAGAAGGATAAACATTTTAGGCACTTTCATCAGGCAGTGGTGGCTGCTCAGATTAAAGGGGAACACCTTTCTATTTAAAAATCTATACATTTTTCTCCTTCAATCAGTGTAAAATCCAGAGAACAAAACCTGCTTGTACTAGTGTTGTCCAGAAGATATGAAAGATTTTTGTTGAAATATGAGAGTTGCATGGGCGGATTATGAGAAGATGGGCCCCTGGGCACAGACATATAAAAAGGGCCCACCACCTCTTTTTCATAGCAGCAAGACACGCTTATTTTACAGTTCTTTAGCCTATTTTTGATATTGTGTTTGTCTGTTTTCTAGGCATTACACATCCTTATGTGTTTTTGTGTCTCTGTGGTCATTTTGAGTCTCTTTGTAGTTGCTTTGTGTCTCTTTGTAGTCATTATCTGTGTCTTTGTGGTTTTCTCACCCTTTTTTAACCTTACTTATGGGTCTCTTTGCAGCCGTTTTGCATCTTTTTGTAGTTGTTTTGATCTCTTTGTAGTGTTGTATAGTGTCTTTCTGTGTGGTCATTTGAGTCTCTTCCTGGTTGGACCATGTTTCCAGGGGGGGGCTGACACTTTGGCCCCCGGGCCTCTTCCCAGTAGTCCATTCATTAACCCACCCATGGCTTTCTGACTGTAGTACCAATCTTATATTTTTAAATAAATCAATAGGGTGTGTCTGCTTTGGCATCACGCTGCTTTGGGTTAAAACCCGCTTCACAACCCTTGATCAGATATTGTAAAACGTCACACCTGATGTATCTTCTCTGTCACGTTTGACTTTGCTCTCTTCATGGTATAACAGCAGAGGATAGAATGGCCATGATAACAATGTTCAAAAGGCAGAATAATTCACAACCACACTGTGAAACCCGGGGCCCCAGTGTTTTTATTTGAGCATAAAACAAGTTCCTCTTCATGTGTTAAATCCACTGTGATTTTTGCACACCTTGTGATCGCTTTAAAGCCTGTTATTCCTCAGAGGTCATATTCTGCATCAATTTATAACCTCTCTCACTCTTCTGTCTCTGCAGCTGCATGAGTAGATACAATTTTCTCACATTCACATTTTAGGCATATGCTGTCACACGTTTGACAACTTATAGAAAATGCAACACTAAAATAATCTTTAACGTATCACCAAATGGCGGGGGATGGAATAATAGTGCATAGAAGGTAGAATAAGTAATAGTGTTTCGCAATAGGTGTCATATTTTCATTTTCTCTGACACTCCTGTGCTATAAGGAATTGCCACCATTTGCCTCTATACCTTTGTTTCTGAGATACAGACAGCAGCAGTGTGGAGTGTCTCCTAACTAATGACAGAGTTTTAGCTGTTAAACTGTCAAAAGCCTTGTTATTTGGGTTTTATCTAAGTCATTGTTTCAAAAACATGCTGCCTGGCTAGATAAGAAATTCCCTCTGGTAGTGCCCTGAACAGTCAGCACAGACGGGCCTATTCAAAAAAACTTCATTGAATGCGAATAATGAAATAGGATCACTAGTCACGTTTCATGCAGAGCTCCGAATGTTTTGTTGTAATTATTCTCATGCTAAGATGAATGAAAACTGCATTTATATAGAATTTATTGTCTGAGCTCTGCGACCAGTAATGTGGCATTGATACAAACAAATGTATAATGCATAATTTAAAAACATATGCTATTTCCTTATATTCTATTGATGGCACACTATGCAAATATTGTGTGTCAAAAACATGTTTTTCCTCTTGCAAATGGCACGCATGTTCATTTATCCATTAATTTCTAATCTTGCTTTTTCTTCCTCCTCAGGGTCATGAGGGGGCAGATTATCTCCACATACATTGTGCACGGGGGCAGGGCTGGCAGCTCATTACAGTTCATCTTCATGAAAATATTCATAATTACTCTGCTACATGTATGGATACTATACTTTATTGATCCCCATAGGATAATTCTGTGTTGGCTTTCATAATGAATACAGCAGTTAAAGGTCAAACTGTGGGGTCAGCTATAGAAATTCAGTTTTTGTGCTAAGGGACTTTAAACACAGGATTTGAACCTGCTTGAACACAGATTTTATGGTTCAGTAGACTTTCTCTAATAAACCAGTTGGGCACCTTTTAGAATATTTCAAAATCTGATCTTTTGCATATTCTGCATACTAGCTGAATTTATTGAAATATGTGTTTATTTAATATGTACATTAAGACATTGTTAAAAAATACTTACATTGTTGTTATTATAGCATAAATACATTGGATTTGTTAAAAGCTCAATGGCCATATATATATATATATATATAT
>CAFUXE010000321.1:491061-544631 GCA_903364295.1 Serranus cabrilla
AAAAAAAAAAAAAAGAGCTTCACACTGTGGCTACAATGTGATTTATTGGTACATTAGAAATAAAAAAATATATTTTTTATTTTATGGCATGTTGATTAACAATAATTGAATACAACCTGATATGTATTCAATTATTGTTCATCAACTTGCCTTTTTTTAAATAAATAAAACAAAATGCCAGTTGATTGTTGCTGCCAAATATCTATTTAATTTTTTGCTTCCCGTTATATGCCACTTCTAGCTCAATGAAAATCTGCTATCTTTTTGATTTAACACTTATAAGCCATAACAATAAGGATTAGAAAAAATAATAACATGCAAATTAGACTTGCCCCACTTTTATTTGCTTCTATCTGAGGTACTATATTGCATGGCGGAGGAATAACAAGCTATTGTAATTAGTAGAAACCTTCACGCTGCTGCTCTGTAAAGGTTTGCTTGTCAGTTGAATAACAATATGTAAACATTGCTAATTAAGAAGAGCATTTCTTGGACAAAGATTTTTTTTTTTAATGGTATGTGTCCACTGATTTAGAAGAGCAATAAGCCACTTTCACCTCTAGTGGCTTAGTGCTTAATTAAATGACAAATCGGAGGATTGGTTTGCAGATTGCCTGAATTGACGTCAATTGGATTGGTTAGGTGACAGAGGCAGGCTCCGCCCCCTGTGGGCCAAGGTAGAGCATGCTGAGAGAGGGAGGAGGGAGCAGGGGGCTGAGCTGATCCCACGTGTGACGCTTTCATTCCCGGCTCAGTAATATTCTCATAGCGGGGCTTTGCATATCTCCTGCCGTATCTGTGTGTGTCTGTCACTGTTACTGTAGTCCCAGCCTATAGTTTGAAATAGATATGGAAGGAGACGGGAGTCAAGCCACATCCGGAAGCCTAAATGATTCACAACATGACCCGGGGTAAGAATCTTTCTAAATTTAAACCTAAGGTACGATTTTTTTTCATGTTACAACATCTTAGAGAGGACTTCGACTGCCGTGCTGGATTCGTCCCCACAGTACGCACTTAAACCGTGCACGGGTCTGTTTCCAGATTCAGTTTAAAGACCTCAGCTTTGTAGCGAGAGTGGCCTCCCCTTTTATGTAGATAGACTATAATTACTAAGCGCGAATGTGTTTTCATAGTCTTCCTTTATCCTTTAAGGTCGCTTTTAGAAGTAGTTAGTCGTCAAAATGGCCGAACTGACATCTGGACTCACTTCTGTTGTGTTTTCCCCTTACAGTAAAATGTTTATCGGTGGCCTCAGCTGGCAAACCTCACCAGGTGAGACTGTTATTCTCTTTTACACCGTATCCAGTATTTCTTGTTGTTTTGTCGCTGTGACTGAGTGCTCGTTGTAGCTGCTGGCGGTGTATGTGCGAATGTGCACTGTGCAGTAGTGTACTGTATGGGATATCTCACTAGTGTGTGCGCACGATGTTATTTTTGATCTCCGTCCATCTGAAGTCCTCTATTCGACCCCTATGCGCATCGCGGGGTGTTTTTGAAATACAGTGACAACAGCATGCCCATATGTTTCTGTCAAATGACCCGACATATTTTCTCTATTCACAGACAGCCTTAGAGACTATTTTAGTAAATTCGGAGAAATAAGAGAATGTATGGTGATGAGAGACCCCACGACAAAACGCTCAAGGTAAATACAGGGCTTTTCTACTTTTCCTTTCCACTGCATGTAGCGATATCGCTTACTTTGTCCGTGTTTAGTATTAATCCAGCGTGTATGTGTGTTTCTGTGTCCGCGCGCGCATGTGTTCGTGTGTGTCCCTGTGTGCGCGCGCCTGCGTGTGGTTTCACAGCAAGCCAGATAAGCTTAAATGCTCACTGCTGTAAAGCTGCAGCCGAATGCAATTTGACATTGACTTTGTGACTGCACCACAATGTTGGTGTAGTGTCGTATCATATTGTAACATACCAAATAATGATCAGCAGTGTCCCCAGTTTCTGTTTCAAATCTGCTACAGGACGTCCATAATCTGGATTATAAATACATTTACACAGAAATATTCTAATAATACTAAGGTCATAGAAATATTATGCCTGCTGGTATGCAGTTTATTGTGGGAAGTGATAATATTTTATTTATCATTTTGTATGTGCAAGTAACAACATGTATTGTCATTTTGTGTGTATGCATTTTAACATTTTCCTCTTTGTGTCTTTGTTTTGCAGAGGATTTGGGTTTGTTACGTTTACAGATGCTGCCAGTGTAGATAAAGTCTTAGCTCAACAACACCACGAATTAGACTCAAAGACGGTGAGTTAATTTTATCCACACTTACATAAGTGTCTATTTCTTGTCTAATGTTTGCACTGTTTTGTTAGTGGAGACCCCCCCACCCCAACCCCCCACCCCCTGTCATAACAGTGTGACTTTTTACTGCCTAAAGGCCTTGTGGGTAAACACCTCTTAGGTTAACAGGCTATGTGGATCAAGGTCATGCATAAAGGCTTAATGCATGATGGTCCCTTCAACACTAAGCTTAGCAATAAAACACAACTCCAGGGTGAATATTACATGTGTTCACTTTCACTTCTCTGGATGAATGGGGCTGACACGCCCCCTTCTTCGCAGCAGCCACATGTGCAGTGTGCATATATCTCATGTTCCACTGAAGGGCGTGCTGTCTCAGGCCTGCTGCCTTGCTACTGTTTGACCCAGAAGATATTGCATTGTATCACGCCTGATGCACTGATACTGTAAGTGTGAAAAATAGGACTGAAAAAGACTTTTCCGCCTCCAAAATATTGCCCTGATGTCAAAAACAGACCTCTGTATTTGTGAGTAAACTAAAGCAGAATTAATCACATTTATAAAGATAACATATTTTAAGTAATTGGCGGTAAAATTATGAAATATTTAATAATAAAATAATATATCATAAAAAAAAATAAAATAAGAGCAATCCATTACTCTTACAATGTATGTTAAGGTTAGAAAGAGTCGTGTGAAAAACATAGGTTGTCTGAATTTACCTGCAAAGGAAATCTAAGGAAAGTGATTCACAGATATACACATACACTTTCACATTCACTCATTTATGAAAAACTTTGAACTATTGTGGATTCCACTTGCCCTTTGAAATTTGTCAGTAGATGAATAATTAAAGATGCTAGTCATTTTTGAGAGATGTCTGTAGTGATGGATTAGACAGGGTTCAGCTGAAATTGTATTTGTCTGGGATTTCTGCTCGGTAGGTGGTAATATCCAGATATGCCAGCATAGTTTTGGAAATGGAATAGTGCTTGTTGAAGAAACATACTGCGTGTGCTGCCTTGGCTGAAGGCAAGACGAGATGGAGGGATATTTTTTAAGGATTTGAAAAAGAGAAACAGATTGTACTTTAGGATACTTTGGAATCTCTAAATATGTATAGGATATGACGGGTAATTTATTTTCAATTGTAATCATGTTCTTGAGCTTACGTTTGATTGGCACAGAGCTGAAAAAACTAACTTGTTGTTGGACAGTGGACTTTATTTTCCTTCCAGTTTTTTCAACTGCAAAGTTCCTAGCAATGTGGCTGCTCTTTTTTTTATTAGAAAGCTCTGAGTTTTCTGGCCAGTTTTCAGAACAGCTCAGTGATGGAGGCTTTACTTCTCCAAATGGGCTTATGGCTTTAGTTTTTCTGCTGGTCTAAAATTGAGGTATTTACCATTATAAAAGAAAAGACACACATACCTTTACAAAATGATTGACAACTCTAAGTCAAAATACATTATGTGGCAAAATGATGGTGGGCATATAGTTTATAATTAGTTTCCTCTCCCCCCATACCCATCAGATCATTCCTGGTATATTAGTTTAAGTCTCAGGTGGGTTTCTGTCTCAGTTAAACTTGTGCTTTAGTGTTGCTATGTGTGATGGGAATAAGAGTGATAAGGACATAGATGTTCAGCCCTCTGAATCAGTGAGTATAGGGGGAGAACATGGGTCTCCTTGGCAGCAGGGCTGGGAAATATTTTGATATTTTATCTGTATTAAAATATAAGACTAGATATACATAACCTGTTTTAGCTGTTTTATTATTTATTATTGTCATTATGTCCACTCTACTCATGATTAATTATCAAAAATCAAATTGTCTGAATACTTAATGAAACCACCAATAATGTAAATATATTGTCAATACACCAATATCGACAAAAGGTATTTGGTAAAAGAAATATGGTGAAATGTATTTTTCTCCATTTGGCCCAGTCGGTGAAATGACCAATAAATGCGACTGATGACATCTATAGACAGGAGTACACAGAGGCAGGTTAAGGGGCTGCTTGAAGATATAAACATACTTTGATGCCAAATCTAGAGCAGTTGGATAACTTCAAGCTTGACATTTTGAATGAGAAACTTTGTGACAGCTTGACAGCATATATATATATTTATATATATGTACAGCAAAGGTCGGGGGATACGTGTGAGGGAGGGTTGCATATAAAAATATACCGACACCTGGGAGTTGTCCTGCACAGCCCCACTCTCTCACTGAGGCCTGATAAATGGAGTAGGTGCTGGTTCAATGCCTTGCCCAAAGGCACTTTAACAGCAGTCGCAGCAGGAAACGGTTAAATTCCTTGTGCATTTAAAATGCTTCTATTAAGATATTCATTGGATTTAACTTTATGACCCCATGCTCACAGCACAATCTCCACTGCTGTTTCTATGTTGCAACCGACTTATTGATTGCAAAATACTTTTTCACCCATAAGAAAAAGGTCTTTGATACTTTTTTCCCACATTAATGTTACAAAACTTTTGCCTGCAGCTTATACATATTGTCATTATCAAAATGTAGAGTATTCTCGCCCTATTTCCGTATGTATTATTTATGCCTGAGTTAAAACACAGGGTTTTCTTGCTCATCTAAAGCATATTAAGTGGTAGGCAAAATCTGTAATGTAAAATTACCATTTTGAATGTGCTAGCCACCTCTGTTTTATATTAAAATAGAAAATACAGCCACGGATATATTCACAAACAATTGTATTACATCACACTTATTGTAGCCTATAGGTCATAAGTGGCTGACTTATGCCGTACTCCTCAGATTTGACAGTGCCTCACACTGAGAACTGAACAGTGACATTTTAAGGTCTGACATCCAATCATCATTTTCTCTGAATTGTGGCCTTGGTGCACAGGCACAGCAAAGTTCTCTAAACTTGTTACACATCTGTCCTGACCTAATTGGCATGTCAGTCGGGGCTCGCTGTGAAACCTTTCCTTTTTTATTATATTCATCATTACCTCTTGTCAGGTACAATCTCTCCTAAAAAATCCATATGTTGTGGTTTTTCATTCCGAATTTGTAAAGGTATTTTTTGGGGGGCTTTGTTTGACGTTATTAGATGGCATACAGTAGAGAGCTGACAGGAAATGAAGGGAGAGAGAGGCCTGGCCAGACTCGATCAGGGGACGCTGTGATTACATGGTCAGTGTCTTAAAACCCTTTGGCCACCGGGCTGCCTCAAATAAATAGGTTTTTGTGACTATTAACATATTGGACTTTTACACACCATACATTTAAAAATACAGAGAGCTAAATAGGATTTGCTTTTCTGTCTTATGTTAATGAAGCAATCCTCTTTTTGCTTTGTTTCCATGGCCATGTTTTTTTCTGTTTTTGCTCCAAAAAACCTCAAATATATTTATAATACTAATTGTCACGTAATAATAGGGATAACTAATGTCTCCGTCATGATAAACAACAAATACTTTTTCGCCTGACATTTTCCAATCGGATGAGTGTAATTGACATACCAGAGATCCTGACTCAAATACATGCAGAAATTGATATTTCCTAGCCTCTAATGTGCTGTTGTTTATCCGTCGGCGTGCAATAGAAGATTGCAAACCTAAGGTAGCTGTCTGTGTTGTTTTCCTCACTATTAGTCATTGGGCTGTATCTGCTGTGCTGTTGTATATCTCAACGCTCACACTATCAAGATCGCATTGCATTAGGATCCGTCATATCTCTTATAAAGTTGCTCGGCACGACTGAAAGGACTGAACGGGTCCGGCATGTGGATGCTTCTTGATGTGTTTGCAGATGTTGGTTCGATACAAGCCATCTTACTTTTGCAGTGCTTGACTGAATCCTTACCAATGTTTTTGTCCTGAGTAACCTTGAAGGGAGTGAGTGGCTGGAGGTGCTGTGACTGTGAACAAGTTGAGTCATATGATTCGTACCGGGAAAGTGGAAATCATACCTAATTTACATTTTTCCCCCTTCTTTGTTTATCCTGTTTTATTTTACATGTATAGTTGGATTTGTTCATTAATTTAATGTGGCTTTGGTTTTGTGACACACACTGACACACACAGTATAGTTTTATTATTAAGTATTTCAAAAGCAAACACAAAAGAGAGATTTCTTGCTTTGATTACATTGATACCTCACAACGGATTTCAGCATTCAACTAAATTTAACAGAACATTTTCCTGTCAATGACACATCCACAAAAATATCAGGATGTGCCACGACAGACACACCATCACAGTCTGCCTCTTCTTCTTTTTTGGCATTTTTTTTTCTCCACCGTGTGCTCTGCCTTTTGTCCGGTTATGAAAACACTCCGACGAGGATGAATGTGAATGAGACATATGGAGAAGCACAGCCGGGGGCTTCAAAACACACATGCTGGTAATTCAGAACATATTTACCATTTTTCATGATGCTTTGTTCAGTTTAGAAATATGCAACTCACAGCATCTGTTCCTGAAGATGTTTCGAGGCAGGCCGGTACGAACAGGGGAGATCATAGAACATGATTTTGCATTTGAGAAGTAACAGTTGAGCGCTTAACAAGGCAGTGGCTTGATTCCAGCTTCTGTCTTTTATTGTTTTATGTAAAGCACTATAAGAAAAGCCACAAAAAAATAATAAAATATTTATCAGGGACCTACCAGAGGTTATATTCAATCTAAATAAAATATAAATGCTTCATCTTACTTTCAGCAGCATAGATATGGTTTTAATTTTAATTTCTTGCAACCTGTAAAACCCACAATTGAAAATTAACGAAACAAAAATCCTAATATTTTGGTCATTATTGAGATCCTAATGATTTAACGTGATTAGTCATTGACTGTGAAAACATTATGCATTTATTGAAGTTAAAAAGAAACAGGGGACTTTCTTGAAATGTAAAGATGATAAAGCAACAATATAGCTGATGTGAAAAAAATGAAAAAATAAGTAAATAAAATGAATAATATTTTACAAATAATAAATAAAAATATACTAGATAAAAATAAATAAGATCAACTACAAAACATAAAAATAATAATAAAGGTATTTATATAGCACCTTTCAAAACACAGTTACAAAGTGATTAACATAGCAACAAAATAAAAAATAAGAAAGTAAGAAACGAGGGCAGTAAAAACATTAGATAAAATTCACAGTCAAAGTAAAACAACAAACATAATAAAACATTTAGCATATAACCTGAGCTGTTTACAGGTTCCATATATTCAATATATATATATTAAAATAAATCAAACCAACATATATTATAACAAATGTTTGCTGGATCTGGAACAAAACCAGAGCATCATTTTAAAACAGAATGTGGCCCAATAATCATTTTATCTCAATTATCTTGATACCAAAAGCATAATTGAATAATAAAATAATTTTTCCAGCTCTATTTTTTTTGTAATATTCTTCCGGCCTTCACTGAGTGACCTCAGGTCAACCTGTACGCTCAGTTTTGATGTTTTAGGTGAGGCAGGAAACAACCCGAGAGGGAAGGAGGAGAATGAGCAGGGGTGCGCAGCTGTTCAGGGCAGATCTAAATCATATTCATCAAATAGGATTTGAAAGTAAAGTCAAATCAGTGAGCTAAATCCTGACTTGCTCTTGTTTAAGTATAGCAGGTGCTCTGTCTTCTGCAGTTAATTATGGCTGAAGGCGTTATTAGTTCATGCTGTATCTGTCTCTTGTCGGTGCATACAGAACATCAGATGTTTGTCAAGGCAGTAATGTAATATCTTGTGTAATACCAGTGAATCTGGTCCAATTTCCTTGTTGAGCGTGAGATTTGGTAAAATTCTCATTATTGTTTTGACGAGCATAACAAACCGCCTTTTCGAGGTGTTATTCCACCGCAAAAAATCAGTAAAGATTGACAGCGCAGATATGAAACGTTTATGTTTTAATTTCTTGTCTGTTCTGTTGGTATCACACAGGCACACCTGTGGACCTGCTTGCACACTTAAGTTGGGAAAAGCTGCAAGCTTTGATAAGCCTTTTCCTTTTAGCTTAAACACCACACCATCATGCTAGTGTAGATATGTCTTAAGAGAGAGGAAGAGAGTTTACCCAGGAGCCGCATTAATATATGAAATCCTTTTTTATAAGATGTGAACTTAAGATATAGGCTGTTTCTCTGCCCTGATCTCCCACAGAGACCCTGTAGTAAAAGGCTGGGGAAGATAAAAAATGGTGGGGCGGTTGGGGGGATTCCTCATGGCCTGTTCTCATTTATTATGTTGACATATCAGGTTGTATGATGTCTTGAGGAAATCCACCTTTGTTCTGCGTGAGATCATGTTTCATCATATAGGAAAGGCGCGCCGTAGCTATTAATTTGAATAAATCTTGTGAGGCTGATGTAAAGAAGCTTTAAGGTGAGAAATAGTGGGGATTCTGCTTTTGCTTTTCAGTGAGCTACAAGATGTTGATGCAGACTACAGCTGTGTGAGAGACCTCACCAGCAGTGCTTCTTAAGCATGTCACTAGTCATCCACTTGTGCTCTGCACGGACTGAACTGGCCTAGATGCTATCTGAAATATCCACGCTGCAAAAGGCACACATATTGTAATTGCAGAGCCCTTTGAAAATGACATCACATTAGAGGCAGCCAGTCAATTGTACATAACAGGTACCGCTGCCATTCCATGGTTACAGTAATTTAATCAAATAAAAAAACTGTTTTAGATAGCAGGTGCCTATAATAATCATACCCTTATTACCAGTAAGAGTAAGAATAATTATTTTCTCACAAAGAGCTCAGAGTGGATTTTCATTCGCACTGGTATTCCGTTTTTCTCAAGTTCCATGGAAACATAATATCCCAAATAAGATCAAAACCAAGATAAAAGCAAATCTGGGTTATTCACATCCCTGTATACATGATTCTAACAATATTCAGCTTTTCTGATCGCCTGTGAGCAGTTGTGCAATTGTGCACACAGATTTCTCAGACACTATTATCTGTGCCTGCTAAAAGAATGTTCAGGAACATGGAAAAGGTGTTTGCATGCTACGGTATCATTTTTTAAATTAGAGTTCTGCAAGATAAGTGAAGATTTTCTTTTGGGCATTTGCAACTGACAAGGTGGTGTGGCAGTTTTGCATTATACCATTAGTTATTCTGTCAATCAAAATATGATATCTTGGCCATATCTTTTAGTTTTTCAACTTAAATTGTGTCTATTTTGCAACATGTAAACAACAAAGACAACAGCAATGGGCAATGTTATTTTACATCAAATATGTGGATCCATGTAAAGTTTATTTCTACGTTTTTAGTCATTTTTAATAATCCCAACGACCTTCATACTTCCACAGTAGTAAAACAGCACACAGAAGGTAAATTCCAGGTGTTTAGCGGCTTGATAGCGCCGGTTTCCCCCGTTTGAGCAGCTAATCTGGCAACCAATAAAACATAATGTTCAAAGGTGGAGCACATTGGCAGTCAGAGCAGATTTTTCATTCATCTCCAAGTCAGGTTTCTAAATATCTATGTGCTGCTTAGTTTGCACAGCTTGTGATGTTGCCATGATAAAGACATTTCCTAGAGGGGGATTAATAAAGTACTTTAACTGCTACTAGATGATAACCATGCAGCTACAGATGGATGGGAGGTCTAGTTCTCTACACTACAGTTATGTGTCTTCAATTGATGTGTTTTAAAACACATTAAAATGCCTTCTCTTCTTCTACATAAGCTTGTGATTTGTTCCCAGAATCAATTTCAACAAACCACAGAGAGTATGTCTGAACTTGCAGCTGATGTAGGTAGAGAATGCAAAAATTACAGTGAAAGCACAATCAGGACAAGTGAGTGTTTTTTCCCACCCAAACTATTAAGAAAAGCACTTTCTTGAAAAGAAAATGGACCAAAACATGCAAGGTAAATCTCTAATAGGTATTTTTGTAATTAATGTTTAAGCTTTTAAGGTAAAAATAGACTTCAGTGACTTAACATTTAGAAGTACTGGATGTGGAATAACTGAAACAAGTGCAGTACCCAGGTCCGGTTGACTGATCCCAAACCCTGATGGTATGTGTGTTACATAACAAAAATGTTTCAGGAAGGAGGTATCAGGTGAAACTGAGACAACACAGTCTCTGGTTCAAAGATACTGTTATCCAGAAGCAGTGCACATTTTAGCTGCCGGCCTGGAGTATAAAGGCACTTTCTACATGAAAATCACATGCACATGAACACATAAACCAAAGGGAAACAATTGCTACATCTCCCCTCCTCATGTTCAAATTTCTCAAAGGAGTCATTCATCATAAGTTGTGACCTAAAAAGGTGCTGCTACAGGATTTCTCAGAAGGATTGGTTAGTAAGTCCTCTTTGCCTAATTTGGTTGCATTGCTCTGAGTGCGATTTAAACAATCTCCAGTAGCCTCATTTTGAACACAATTCTGTGCATATAATTGCCTCTTTTTGATAATTGTAATATTTTCAACTGACAGAAAACTATATGACCTCCATCGCTGCTGCGTTTAAGTACTCTCTTGTGCATAGTGAAACGGGAAGCTTCATAGTGAATAGAAATTCTCAGCAGGACAGAAAAACAATTAGTTTACGCAGTATGTTGAAATGAGGTCTCATATGTTTTGTATAGGCTTAAAAAGTAAGATACATTACCAAGTATATGGGACTTTGGTATTCACAGCATAGTGTGTTGTCTTTGCTCAAATAGGGCGCACAAAATAATTGAGTTTGAATTGGTTATGCCTAGGGCTAAGTGCTAAAACAAATCTTTAAATGAAATTCATTACAAGCAGGGTTGCCATACCCAGGTGTTATTGAATTCATTTCTCATTTTGACTTGATTTAGAAAGATAACAGTAATAACTGAGACTGACAGAAAAGATGACAATGACATTGCACATCATGGTTTCCCTTCAAACGCATTAAAACGTAGTCAGTCTCATTGGCTTAATTGATCCGTGCAGATGGTGTCTTTTTGTTCTCGTGTTCCTTAATTCACTTTCTTCGTGTTGTTTTTCTCAGCAGAAAGATATATCTTTTTCTTAAATATACCCATCTGTGCTGAAGGAGTAACTGTTATGAATGCATAGATTTGGCATATTGTAAATATTTCAGTAGAACACAATATGGAACACCATGAAAAGGATTTTCAGTTAAACACAAATGACTAATCGGATGCCAAAAAGCAAATTCTCTCCCTTTTTTCAATTTCATTGGTATCCAGGCAAGGACAATTTCGAATGACATTGCTGTTTGAGATAGTTCCTCCTCATTGTAAGTGCAAGGTTGATGAGAACCCTCCACCACATACCTTCATACCAGCGAAATTAACGAGGAAAATGTAGCTAATGAGATAACAAGCACAAGATGGAGAAACAGGCTGATCTGACGCATCCTCCTGGTTATTTGGCAATATCTGGAGGCGTCAGCGGCCTCAGACTCTCATTTTCTCCCTGTCATATTCAATCAGCGATTCCTGCCTAAAATAAAAGCGAGTCTCTGCTGCGACCATGACCAGCAGAACGACGGCGTGGCTGGCCTCCACACCAACTTTTTCTTTTCTTTTTTTTAAAAAGCAGTTGTGGTTCTTTTTTGGATATGTATCAGTTGGCAGCACCAGGACATGATTTGGTAACACCAATTATTTGATCAGTAATTAGCAGTAATTAAAATGTGCTTTCCTAAACTACATCACCCAATGCAATGCATGTTGTGCCCAGAATTTGTCATTGAGCTCCATCAATTTTAGGATATTTGATACAGTAAGTAATGAGGTCAGTGATATTGGCCAGCTCCTTTCAAATCCTCATAATAACAAATTTTGTACTGCCATTAGTCAGTGCTTAAGATATAAATTCATGAAGTGCATTTTGTCTAATAAGGGTCTGCTGCCCAGTGACAGTCCTGACAAACTTACCTAACTTGCAATCAAAGCAGTTATTAAGCCAAATCTCTGCAACAGACTAATTATTGGCTGTTGTAGAGTAGAGATTAATGTTGTGACTAATACGCTTCTATTAGTACATGCTGAATTAAATGATAGTTTACAAATGAAGCGGTCAGTGGGAACAAATTGATTAAATAATTTTCAATAAAATAATAGACTACAACAGTTGGAAGTGATTTGTTCAGTTTGAATTGTGTATGGTGGCTGCAGTATGACTACATGGTTACTAAGATGTTAAAGGGGACATATTATCCTCATCAGATTCATGTTTGCATTTGGGGTTTTTTGTCTATTTAAGTCCCAGTTTGTCTCTTTAAGCCCAGTGTGTTCTGATTGGTCAGTGTTTTTGGGTGTTCTGCATGCTATTTGTAAGCACCAGGAAGTGTACTGGGCACCTTTAAAGTTGGTTTGTAAACAGAAGAAGAAATAGTTAGAGTCAAACAGTCAGTGTTTTCAGAGGAAGGTAACACAATTGCAGGTTTTCTAAAAGGAGTTTAAAAGTTGAAAGAATTGAACACAACAAACCTTCAAGTCACCTGAAAAACATTTACTATGAAAAACATGAAAATACAAAGAAGCAGCAACAGCTAATGTTAGCAACAAAATCATGGATAGTAATATCCAATCCAATATATAGCACCATATACCAACATAAGCATCTGTCTATACGCCTCTATACTATCTATAAGCCTCACGTATAAATGTCCGATTTGACTTACAGTGTCAGTGCATTTATTAACCTGCAGACTAAGCAGCCATATGGTTTCGGTTCTATAAGATGTTATGATTGTATTTGGTATTTACAGTAACATGTCTGAAGCAGGTAATTATCTGTATTATTCCCATTCAAGATAGTGGAGTACTTAACAGGAATTAGCTGGCTCGGCCAGTGGAACTCTGTCGTTTTCCTGCAGTAATTTTATACACGGGTGACGGATGTTCAACGCTTTGGCTTCATGTGAGGCTGAGCGACTCTCACAGGAATGAACGGGGTCACGTCTCTGTCGCTGCATCCCGTTCCCTTTATACATCCATGGCTCTCAGGGGGTGGGGGGTGGGGGTGGGCAGAGGGATAAAAAAAGGACATCAGATTTGACAAAAGTCAGGTTTGATGTAGCAGAGCCATTGTGTTACAAAAACCCCTCCTTGCTATGTTCTTATCGCCACTTTGTTGGGCAATTCATGTGCACTTAATTTGTAATTGCAATAATTTTGACAGCTCTTAAATACAGCTTCAGTGTCAAAAAAATGCTTCTCAAATTCAAAAGCAGAGCGTCTGTATCCCCACAGGCTGATTATGCAGCTTTTGTAAATCTTAATGGCCCCAATAAATTGTTATCATTGTGAGCTGAAAATATCACATTTGAATACATAAAGTTTTGAATATGTATTATTAAAATCCTGGTAGTATTTATTCCTGACCACAGAGGATTTAAAATGTGACCATGTGAATGCTGGCACCGTGGGGTTCCTTTGTTAGCTTTCAGTTTGAGAAATATTTTCTACACTCGTTCATTGCTTTTCACCCTCAGAATATCACAGCTCTCCTTTTAACAACAATTTTGTTATTCTTTTCTCATTCTCAGATTGATCCTAAGGTTGCCTTTCCACGTCGCGCCCAGCCTAAGGTAAGAATAAATTGGTCACTAACCCTGCTCAAAGAAAATGATTATGTCTCATGTCACTAGCTTACCTAATTTTGTGTGCTCACACAGCAGATACAAAGAGGCAGTGGTTGTCTGTTTTTTATTGTAGAGAAATACCTAGTCTGGCTTCATTGTTCTCACCTTGTCTCTGCTGTTTCACCAAAGCAATTAAAGTGGGACATATTAGACTTAAAGGAAATGTTCAGCATGATTGAGGTTATGTTGTTTTTTTTGTATTACCTCACTGTTTTATATCTTCATCATTTTTCCCTGTGCTTTTATGCTTATGTTTGCATTTCATCCCTCATTATAATTGTTTTTATTGTCCGATGTTTTGAAATGAACTCTGTGTCATTATAATAACATAGTTTCTTGCCAATTTTAGCTTGCAATGGAGTTAATCAAGCTTTATTGTGAGTTTAAGTATGAAACAGGCTTGTGACTGACAGGAGGCGGGCTCTAATATATCTGCAGAAGACATAAGCTATTATTTGTTATTTGCCATTATTCCTCTGGTCTGGTGCTGGCTGCTTCAGTGTTTTTGAAGGCGCCTATTAATGCAGAGAGTTTTATTTTGAAATGAAAGACATGATTGGTGACTTCTCATTGTCAGTGATGAATTGCATTTGCTGGCTGTTGAATTGTTTTCTGTAGCATTTGGAGTTGAATGGGATTGAATGACATAAGTGATTAAGAAATATCTTTAATTGTGGTGCATGCATGTAGAAATGGTCCCAATTAGCATTGAAACAATGGGTGATTTAAAAGATAAGCCAATCTCGCAGGAACTGTTGTTTGAGCTCCTCATGATGCATATTATCTTTTCCTTTTCTTGATTACTGGTCTTGAACAGTTCTATAGACAATTAAATATTCAGCGTGTGCAGATGGTGCTGTGGCGTAGTCAAGGGCTTTGCTGACATGCCCTCTCACACCATCCCCCAGCTTTAGTGTGAAGGCACAGTACAGTATAGCGCTATTCAACATCGCTATCAGGGCTTTTTCCACCTAAACCAGGTGGAAATCGATAATAGATTTTCTCCTTCCCACTGGATCCGAGAGAGGCATTGTTAAAGAGTTGGTCAGGTTTCAAATGAGGAATTGGCAGTGCAGGCTTTCAAAGCCAGAGCACATGGTGACTTAAGGATATCGGCATATGGTTGAGAAACTACCAGTGTTTCTCCACATTTTCTTACACGCCAAGTGTATCACTTTAACTTCTTCTGTTCTGAGCCGAGCTCATGAAAGTCGAAGGTGCAATAAAACAGCTCAGATGGTTGATGATGCTTCCAATTTTTAAGTGAAAAAGAAACTCGTCTTGTGTCATGGTTATTGTTAATCTTTTTTTTAAACAGTGTTATACTCTTTTTAGCAATGACTCAGAGAAGAAATACAATATTTTGAGCTGCTCTACAACATATTTGTCATTCTACCTTGCGTGGTTCATAACACTGAAATAATGACACTATAACAGAATTTGTGGCACTGCAAAAGCCTTGTACCAATGATTTATAAAATGGCTATAGGGCAAGCTTGTTAGAAAAGAAAAATGGCTGTATTGAATGTGGATTATAAAGGATCTTAAAGCAATGGGATTAAGCCAGATAGATTAACATTGCATGGGTTTGTACTTTATGTTCAATTGATTTAAGACCTTTAAAAGAAGTCCCATTCTGAGGTTCCCATTTAGAAAGTCCTCTCTGTTTTGCATTTGCTTTCTTTTGTCCCTCTTTCCCCTCCACTGTCTGCCTGCCTGGCTGCTTATGCAGCTGTTGAATAGGCTTCGTTCTTGTTTAAAGAAGCTCGGCTTGGCAGGTGCCTCCGTGGCACGGGCTTCGGGGAGCGAATCGTGACGAGACCAATCAGCGTTAATTTTCTCACGGCTAACAATGACCTCGCAAGTAACCCTGCCAATGACCTCCTGCTGCTGAATGCTGCAGTATGGTAAAACTATACAGTATGTACAGCACGTAGAGTAATGCTGAAAACAGACAGGAAGTGAAGGTGAACACAGAGGACATTTCACTGTAAACAACTGAAGGTGTTTGCACCGGGATGACAGGATCACAGGAAAAACAACTTGTATCAGCAGGCATAACTGACACTGCCCCAAAACATGGACATTTCCATTATAAAGAGACGGTCAGAGACAGACAGGAAGGAGTTTGGGAGCAAATAATCATTAGGCTACAGCGAAACAGACAGCCTTGCAATCATTTAATTTAAACTTGAGTTGACAAAGTCGACTTGCGCGAAGGAGTTGTCTAACTACGTACAATTCTGGAGGATTTTAAAGTGAAACATTTATGTTTTCACCTTAATTGTAGGTTGTTGTCGTAGGACATTAATGTGTTCTTGAAGGACAAATCGGTCACGGAGGGCAGATTGCCTCTGTTTTGCCCGTTGCATTTGGACACCTTGAATATGTTTGATTTTTTTAATCTCTGTTTTTTGCAACCATCTGCACTAGAATATTGGTAAAGGATACCAAGGGGAGATAAGCAGAGGTCCTGTCAATCTGCCAAAACATGCTAAAGAATTGCAAACTGGCACACACACATTAATAATGAATAATGTCACACAGCTAAAGCTTATCTCAGACTTAAAAGTGAACGTTTGTGTAAAAAAATAGAAACCGTGCTTACAAATTGTGTCAAAGGTATCAATGCAGACTAGTCCACAGATATTCAGGGATTAGGTTTCTTCTGTCGGTGATTGACAGATGAGAAAGAAAGGATTAAACAATGATTATGTGATGCAGGTGCTCTATGCACATTCATTTATGCCTTGTCTCCTCCTTGCCTATGGGGTTAGCCATGGCTTTATTAGACAGGCAGCTAAAAGTAGCTTTAGAATTCCAGGATTTAAACATGGAGTCAATGTCTCAGCCTCTCAACATTTAGTTTCACAACAAACTATTCTTGGTTTTAAAAAAAAGCATTTTAGTTAACAACATTATAGCGATAGATAGATGTTATGCTGATTATATTGGAGCTTATTTCTGAAATGATGGATATATACGGATATGAGGACTAAGACATATTGACCATCATTTATTTTATTCTTTTGCTTAACATCATAACATGACCTATAGGTTGGTCCTAGGAAATTGGTTTGTGGATATCATTAGCTCACTCTACACCGTTAGCATGACTGCAGTGTTAAAAATATGGGACAAAATCTGCAGTCTTGTATGAAGCTACCATGAGGCCACAGTGGCCAAAAAATGTAACCTTACGTTTTTATTTGAACCTCTGATTCATACAGAATATTGTAGTTTTGTACACAAAAATGATTTGTGTTTTTAAAGTCCCAATCCTTCTTTTTATTCCCATGTGAATTTAAAGCCTGTTGAGATATAAGAACCCACTTGCCTTTTTAGTATTGTGGCTGTGTAGAGAAAGTGGTAAAGAAGACAGAGATGAGATGATGCTGTTTCCTTGTTTGATATTTTTCCAGTAAGGTTCACACTGAAAGATGTAAACGAGGCCTGCTCTCAGTTTCCTGGAGAAATCAAAGCGGTGGTTTCCGCCGACATTGCTCGAGATTTACCACTCAACTGTTGGCGTCATTACTGCTGCTGCCGCTGCTTTTGTTTCCGACAGTGGAGTCACACACAACCATGGCATGTCCCAGCATGATTTTAATTGCCAGTGGGACTGTGGCCACTTCAGTGGGAGATGAGTTCTGATGGCTTGTTATGGAAATGAAAGTAAGGAGCAGCAACCATTTACAGAGCAATGGGCGTAACCCTTTCCTTGCACCTCCATGGAGGGATTTTGCCGTGTAAGGCATCCCGAACAGGTTGTCACTATGTCTCTGGCAGTCTTCGGGATGCAGAAAGAAGACTATATCTGTGCACAAATAGATGTGTACTGCACCGAAGCAGCTGTGACAACACTTCCAGAAATTCTGTTTATTTTGTTTGCAATGGCAGTTTTCTCTCCTGAAGCTTCTCGTATTAAACTGCTTCCGTTAATGTCAGTGAGGAGGGGAAAGGCGAACTATGCTACAGTACATTGGTTGAGGTAATTCTGGGCTATCAGTCAACAATACTATCTAAGCACTGCCCCAAATTTTACTCCAGCCTGTGACAGCTGTGACTGTGGCTTCCCTGTTTGCGGCCTACTGTTAGTGTCGGTCTATTCTGTCTCTGGCAGCTGGAGCCCTCTTTTTCTCTTTGCCTCTCTCTTTGTCTCACTCTCTGTCTCTGCATGTCACATTCTCTTTCTCCCTTTGCCTCTTTCTTTTTCTCTTCTCTCTCTCGCACTTATTTTTTTGTGAATAGCAAATTGACCGGTACCTCCCAAGTCCTCCACTGGTCCCACTCCTCTCTCTGGGGCAGTTTGTGCTTTTTGTTTTTACCTGCAGAAAAGACTCTCGGGTGGTTCCGGAGATTTCAAGTTGTTTTAGTCTAATAATAATAATAATGCTGCATGAAGTAAATACACATCCTCATCCCCTGTGCCTTTGCACTGTGTGACGTAATCATGCACTCACACACACACACACACACACACATAAGACCACATGTAAACATGGTATATTCGAGGGGCACAGGTGTCTAGTTTTTATGCCTCTTTGCCGGAGACAGCTGGGTCGAAGGCATTATATTTTTCGAGTTGTCCGTCCATCTGTGTCCAATTCTCCTGAACACGATATCTCAGGAATGCCTGGAGGGAATGACTTCAAATTTGGCCCAAATGTCCACTTGGAATCAAAGATGGACTGATTATGTTGTGGAGGTCAAAGATCAAGGTCACTGCGACCTCACAGCAGAAGTTTTTGGCCACAACTCAAGAATCCATACGTTAATTACGACAGAACTCCACCCCAATGTCAAACAGGGCACCAGGACATTAATCTTGAGTGCCCACCTTGAGACTGTGGGGATTGTATAGATCTTCTGCCTGTCGTTGAAGATGTGTATAAAGCATCCACATTGTAGAATTTGCAGCTTTGTTGCAGTAACCGTGTGGTGAAGCCTTTTCTGCATTGTCTAGACGGACATGGATGTAAACAGCATCTTGACTGGATGGCCAAGGCTGTAATTGTAGTTTTTATACAATTTCAAAACAACCGTGTACCTGTTGTCCTCTTTCATTGTTCTTTTTCTTCTCCCTCTCTCCGTCTTTTCCTCTCTTTGCTCTTTTCTTTTTTAGTCTTTCAGGATTACAAGGCCTTGCAAATCCAGTCTTACACCTTGCTCAGTTATTTGATCTAGATTTAGCATTATGATATTCCCCCTTCTCAAAATGATCCTTATTTTAAATGACACAGCTCACTGCTGGGAAAATGAAACCTCTGTAGCTGCCAGCCCCTTTGAATGTCCCTGTGAGTTTATTAAAAGCACCAGCTTCCCCGTTCCAACTCAGATCTGCACAGCTGCACGAGTGTGAAAGAATATTCAAGGACAAAAGTCTTTAATGTAGAGCAGAATCCCGTATCGATATCTTTGTTCAGCTTTACAGTTCATGACAATGAGCCCTCCCAAATATTTATTATGAGAAAGAAGATTATTTCTTATTAGACATTTCTTATTTCGAGGCATTTCTGCTGCTCAGATAGCGCACAGGGTGGAAGAAACAAAAGGAATGTTGTGTTGTGCAGGCTATTATCCGAACCTGACGTCGCATTTCAAGGCATACGGAGCAGGTCTTATCCTTGTGAGCAACCAAGATGTCCAACTGAAAAGATATTTGCTGTATTTCTCAAAATAAATGCACTTTTGAAATGGGTTTCACAGCTGACACTAAATGCACTGACGTTTCACTGAAACCAAGAGACAGGCGGAAGACGACGGAAAAGTGACAAGCGAGTTGATGGGAATTCTTCACTGTCACTCTCCTCTCACCCCTGGAAAAAAAGAGATGTGCAGCCAACATAAGTAAACCCTCCTTTAGATGGAGGATGACACAAGGAGTTGTTTTTTCCCTCTGTGGTAATGGCTACTGTGCCGAAGCAGGAGATGGGTTTAAATCCCTGACCCGTCAGCTCCTTTGCTTTCAGTGGCCTCAGTGGAACTGCTCCAGATGAAAATGGGGCCAGAGCACAGGCATATGAATGACTGTTTGTTTGGTGGTCAGACACAATCACCAACTGAGTGACCCAGTTAACGGCTAGTCAAAGCGATGCTCAGTTTGATTCATGCATGTTTTTTTTGTGTGTGTTTCACACTTTCAGAATGTATCTCGTGTGCCTTTTTTCAGGATTTTCTCCAATATTTATGCTTCAATGGAAAGATAAATGATGTGTAAATGTGAATGCTGGTGTAATTATTTTTTTTACTGCAGATATAATTTGAACACACATTTCCTTTTGTTTGAATAATTGCCGGAGCGCTTCTAAATGGAGTGCACATGTGTGTGATTCTTCTTTCCTCGGCCTCCCTCTTTCTCTGCTCCGGTCTCCTTGGTTGCGGGTGGAGAGTAATTAGGTTTTCTAGGGGATTGAGGGGTTCTTACAATGCTTACCAATGGCAGCAGTCAGGCAGGCTAGTTCTGGCAGGGCAGAGAGGACAGAGGGCTGTGCAGGAGCCTGGCACTGCTAAACCTGATGCTGACTGACAGTAATGAGGACAGCCTGCTAGCCAGGATAGAGAGGAGAGGAGAGCAGAGGAGAGGAGGGCATGGTCCTCCACTATACCTCTCAAGACCTCTTATCAAAGCCTCTGTGCGTATGCACACACATGTGCACACAGAGATACAAACAACAAGAGCACACACATACCAAAACACAAGTTTGATGTGTGCTAGGCAGGCCAGAGCGAATGCATCACTGCTTTGTGTTTTATCAGCGTTATTTGGCTTCATTTCTGAACATCAAAAAAAATTGCAACCAATACTTTAAATATTTCGTGTGTGTTCCTGTAGTTAATGTAATATAAAAAAAAGTAGTATTACTGCAAGTAGCAGTAATACATCTATTGGTGTTTGGTTGGATGTCACTGACAATCTTTGGTCAGCACAAAACAACAGGGACTGACCTTGGCCCGGCTGTAGCACTGTTCTGTATTAGAGCACAGTGATTATGTGACAGGTGGATTAGCCAGTTGTGTTCAGCTTTGTCATAATATGAACATCTTTTTCCAATCTTCTTTCTCAACCCATCCAATGAGGAAAAAAAAAACTAAGCAGTTATTACTTCCGGGAGTGTCTTTAGCCAATGAAGAAAGCATTTCTAATGTTTTTACAGTGACCTTTTTAGGATTGTTTGAATGAAATACCTGAAATAATTAAAAAGGGATGTCCACTTTAATCAGGACGATGAGTTCCATTGTGTTGTCAGAAGAGTCACCTTTTTGTCCAGTTTTGAATTCTTATTACTTCTCACAACCTTCACCCCTGTGTTTCTGCAGCGTGGGATTTGTACAACAGAGAGTGAAACATGCCGCTGTAGCCCGAGAGGCTCAGGTGTGCCAAGGTGTCTGCAATTATGGACATACAGCTATATACGTGTCTCTTACAAAAAAAAAAACCTTACTATATATGTTTCAAATACCATGTTTTTGCACCATGATTATGGTCATTTGAATTTAGATTACATATAACATGAAAAATGAATTATTTGTTTTAAAGTCTATATATCACACTCAACTCCTATTTCCTCAAAAAAAGTTATGATGTTTAAAGCGGAATACAATAATTTGCTAATCCTTAGTGACATGCATTCAATTGAAATATATTTTTTTATAGTTTTTATTTATGTTTTAGTTTCCCAACTTTTTTGGAATCGGGGTTGCTTAAAAAATACATAATCTTCACTCAGGAAACAAACAGTTGCTGTTACAAGTTTGACCTTAACGGGGATGTTACATATGTTACATTTAGTAAATTAGCTGTTATTTATTAGGTTACTTTTAATCCAGGGAGGGAGTTTTTATGGAAGCACATTTCTGCCAATTTGATGGGAAAAAAAGATCCTGTATGTCATTATAATAAACTCTAAACTAAAAAAGTAAAGACGGAAGTACCTCAAAATGACCGTAAACTTTCTCAAAATAATGACATATTTATTTCAAAATAAGGAAAAGCTTTTTCAAAATAATGACTTGCTTATCTTAAAATAATGACTTAGTGTCTTAGAAATATTCTCAAAATCTTTCAAAAATAATGAGAAACTTTGTCAATCAAAGGACTTGCTTATCCCAAAAATAATAGGTTAGATTCTTAAAATCACGAGTTACTGTATCAAAATATTGAGTCACTATCTTTAACAATGAGAACTTTCTCAAAATAATAATGTCTGACAGGAATTATTTTCAAATAACTGTCGTTAGTGGGCTCCAGGTTTTAAACATCCTGTGTCTATATATTTGTAATTGTTAATCTAAAGCTGAAGTGTGATCATTTTGTGTTGGCGTGTCTGTCTGATTGGAGGATTGCCTGACCGGCTCACTGAAGTGTTCTGCCATGATTGGATCCAGTTGTCATTGTAGAGTAAGATATTGGAATCTCGCGGGCCAGATTGCTCTTTCTCACTTTGACGTTGTTTGGCAGTTCATGCTCTGTAGTTTTTATGTGCTGTCCTGTTTTTCTTTTTCTTTTGGGGGCACCAGCCTCTCAGATTAAGACTGATATTCCTTCAGAAAGACAAGCCTGTCAGGTTATTAGTTGTGTTGTTGTTGGTTGTGTGATTAATAGGGATTGTCGACTGTGTTTGTTGCCTGTTTGTGGTTCGACAGCTTGTCTGCATGTCTCTGTATCCACAGTGGGTGCACCATTGCATTCTTTAAATTAAATTAAATCATGCGGCTAATATGACTCCTTTGTTGTACTTATTGTGGTGGTGTCACTTTTAATGGCCTCGGGTCATGGCACCAAAACCAGTGTAATATTTGGTTTAGTCGCTGCTCTCACACAGTCAATAGAGCAACACTCTAATAATAACCAAACAAGACTGGATAGACGAGAAATAATAAGCAGCAAACGGAAACATATTCTAAGCTGTAATTACATATTTCACAACTATTATTTTACTTGTCACTCTCAGCAGCCTTGTGATGCTTTTTCTTTGTGTTGCACCCCAAAATATCTTCACTAGAAGGTGACTGTGGTGTATCTGTTGTCACTTTGATGTATAAATATTATATCATTAGCAGAAAGCATTTAGAACATTGATTCTTTGTTGTTTAATTAAAACTATCGGCTATTTCTTTCACTTCCACAGATGAGGCTTGATAAAAGATGAAAAGGTTGACAGGATATAAGTGTTTCAAGAGTATTAACATAAAACAATGTAACAGATGCAAAGTTCTAAAGGAGGAGGCCAAATTGCTTATGATAAGAATCACAGGCCCATTCAGCCTTTTCTTGTCCTCACACTGTATTTCTGGGATTTCCACCTGATGTAGGAGAAAGTGAAAAGCTGCTGCTATGCATGTACTTTGCCCAGGCACTGTTTAATAGCTCCCAAATGGCCCCAGTGGCAGAAAATCTGTGTGGTATTAGGAGGAACTACATAGAATCTGAGGGTTGAGGTATAACAAAGCATGGCAAGAAGGATACGCAGGAGGACAGACAGACAGCCAGGCATGCTGCTCCACATTTACGCTGGAGAACCTCACCTGCTTTTTCTCTGCAGTCACATGCTGGGTGGTCTGTTATTCACTTCCATAATGATGTGCAATTCTTCATCCTAAACGGAGACGGAATGAAAATGGGATGTTTATTTTCATACAATGCCACGTTGCATCGGTGTGTCACATTGCACGATTAAAAAACATACGGTGTGAATGCGCGAGTCTTCAATACTGAATTACTGCATCTAAGTCAGGGCGCTAAAGAGCTTAGCTGTTCCTCTACATAATGCCTCGGTCCTCAGCTGTGACCTTTCTCTTCCGCACATCATTCATGATTATACTGCTGACATGTTGGCTCATGCCAATAATTTTTCATTGGAGGCAGTGTCAGCCACATCATATTTTATCATCTGGATAAATTTGTGTTGTGTTTGCATGTAGGCTCTTCATAATTTCTATTTGTCTGCTTATGTGTGCGCCCTGAAGATTAGATTTTGCATTTAATTCAACTCGGGGAAATAATTCAGATGTAAGCACAGTCTGGCAACAGTGTGAAAAAAATACTTCTGAGTGAGTGATATGCAACAACAAGGTGTTTGCATGTAGTAAAATGTGTGAGTATGTATGCATGCGAGTGTGTATAAATAGACTCGTTAAACAGTGATTTTGCACCAAAATGATACAGCAAACCTTCACCGTGCCTGCACAGACTGAGAGCATGATGATCACACAGTGAACGGTACAAAATATAGGAGAGGGGGGATACATTATGAAAAACGATAATTTTATGTATGATTATCTGAACCATTTTGACTCAAAGCTAAATTATAGGGGTTATTGTATATGGATGAACAATTTTCAAATAATGATTTTTTTTTACAGCCAGGTATAACAAAATGAATGCTTTTCACGCTTAATGAAAGTGTCTCCTGAGTGATGTTGTTTCCAAGTGCACCTTATATAGTATACTCCCTTGGCTCTGAGCTTAGAAGTCACGAACACGACTTGTTATATTTGAGTGCTTCGGCTGCAAATAACAAAATGGACCTTGTAACAAAAGCAGTCATTTTTGTGGCAAAAAAATTAAACAGCACAGAGCTACTTTGTGCTGCGGTGGCAAGCAAGAGTAAGTGCACAACAGGCATGTAATTGATGTTTAATTAATGCAAAAAGAGTGGTTATTATAGACACACAACATGTCTTTATACATTTCTCCAAACAATAGAAGTAAAGCCTTGGTTATATAGTGTTTTCACTAAATGTGAGATGGTGCTTATTATCTCTGCTGAATACCAAACAGTAACATAATAATCCATAACCCCCACACTTCCATCAGTTGTTGACACAGTTCTTAGTCTTTTTGAGACAGTGACCTTGTCTTCTCTCAGTCTGACTGCTCCATCAACTCTACTGATCAGAAATACTAGCCTCTGCTTTTTTTTAAACAAAAGTACATTTTTACCTCTGTTTAAGGTAGGACCTAAATGCTCTTTAAATAAGTTAATACTGAACTTTTTTACATTTTAAGAAATTTATTCAGAGTTAAAGTTGGGATATGCCGTTTTATTTTGGCATTATAAGCGAGCGTAAAAACTTTCATGCACGTTTTCTGTGCATGTTTTTTTTATGTTGGTGTTTCCATCAATCTTTTTTCTTGCAAATTTTCAAAATGCACATTGAAATTCCTTGATGGAAACACAGCTAGTGTTAGCAAACCATTTCAGAGATGGAGAGAAAATCTTGCTTATAGTTTTGCCTTCTGCTGACCTTCTGTTTAGGCTAATTCAAGATCATAATAATGTAGCTATCTAGATTCACATTGTGTCATCTCAAAGGGCTTGTAGACCAAACGTTTGCAAAAAAGAACAATATTAACTATCTTCTTGACTATAAACTCATAAGTTTGCTGCTATGTAACTGCATCAGGATCACAATCTTGATGGGGATGACTGAAATGAATGCCTGCTCGTACAGGTTACTGTATGAAGCGTGTGCATACATGGTGGGAGGGGCTTAGGACAGAGAGGGGAGAGCTGCAGAAAGCCTTTCCCAGAAAACTGCCCACTACTGCTTTAATGTCAGCTTGGCTGTTCACAGACTTGATTTATTGTGCCAATTGTGAGATTTTCAATAATTCCAGTACAATTAATTCAACTTTAAATTGGCTATTATATATCTTGGCAGCACATTTTCAATGTCTTGCCACTTACAACTCTGCACCTCCACAGACATCAACAGTTTTCCTCTGCTCAGACGGCCTGGACTTTCATTTATGGGGAAACAGTCTTCGCCACATGTTGAGAAGCTCATTGCTTTTAGAGAAAATGAGGGGACCTAATTTAATTGACTGTGATTGACACCGGCCTCTATCACATCTACTGTTAATTTATTCCCTCTAATCCAACCTCTTTTGCGACTGCACCACAGGTGTGCCGCCGCTGTGCCGGCAACTTTGGTCGCAAAATTACCAAAAATGTGTCCTCGCACCTACATGCTCTCCATGTGGTAGCGCCATGAATTTACACCACTGCCTGTGCTTTCACCTCGATTCATTAAAAGAAGACCCCTTGTGACACTCAGTCGAAAAATGCAAAAACAGCCCCCACATAGGAAAACACCCTCCTTTGTGGGCTTTGCGGCTGCAGACTGGTGGAGAATGTGAAATAATCAAACAGAGGTAATGCATAAGCAGGTCAAGTCCAGCTTGTAACAGTTATTTTGTGACTTAATTTTCTCCCGTGTTATCATACAATAATGAAAAGTGTTGACAGATTCATTTCCTTGCTGCTACCGCCTAAGACCATTTTGTGATTTCTAATTGATAGCTACATGCAGCAATTTTATAGCACTAGACAATTTTATAGCACTTTTAATTAGTCCAACTTTGACCTTCTGTTCGCTTTGCATTTATATTGCTCCAAATTATTTTCACCTTCTTTCCTCATTAACTTTTGTCAAATGAATAGAGGCATTTACAACATATTAATCCATACATGCGGTGTATGAAATATGGTGAGACTCAAATGAATTGATAGTCTGTTACATTAATTGTTTGATTGATTACGTGCAATTAAATAATCTGTGAAATTAATACCCAGAGTGTTTTTGACCCCACAGAGAATTTCTCATAAAGGACTTATAGAAACATATAAAATCGGTGAATAAAAATACCTCAGTGGAATGGGGCTGTAATAACCACTTAGTTGACTAATTGACTAAGAGGGGAAGCCCTTACATACGTCATTAGGAAATACAGGTGCATGATGACTCCACTCAGATAAATCCTTCGTATGGAACTCGTTAATCTCTCATGTAATCTTGAGCAGATGTGTGCATTGGTAAATGGATAAACACCAAAGTCAGATGAATCTCAATAAACAAGGTGTGTAGTGTATTTATTTGGACTACATCCAGTGGATGAATATTGCATTTATATGCCAGCGTGCACCATCTTAAGCCAAACAATTTTTCAACTTTTGAAACATTAAGCTGTAGCTATTGTTGTGACATGAAGTGATTTATGCTGGTGTACTGTGGTAGAGTGTTTACTGGGTGAACACCACAGAAAGTCCTTGTGTGAGACATGCAGTCAGGTATGTACGGCGCTCCTGTGGTGGTGCATTTGCATCCCATGTAAATCTCCAAACAAGGACAATTTCAGTGCGGTCATTCGACACCAGAGGAGAGGAAAGGAGAGAAGGAGAGGACTGAAATTACTCCCACCTGTAAAACAGAGTGGTGAATGACAAGATTCCTTTCATTGCAAATGGACAACCGCAATAAAGAGCAGGCAGGGAAGACTCGCCAGGGCAGTAAAATCACTTTATTTTGATGCAGTTCTCTGCTACTTAAAGTTGACCCGTAGTTAGCATTTGAATGGCAGCAGGTAGTCTGTAAACTGAATCGTGTTGGCCCCCGATTTTTCAAATTGGACAAACAGAATGTCTTCTCTGGAAACTTTCTCTCACATCAACAGCGTTTGTCTGAAAATAATTCAACCAAAAAGGAACCATTTTTAAACTTAGCTGGCTGGCCTAAAAGTTTGTTCGCAGGAGTACAGAGATTTGAAGTGCCAAGTCACGTTGTGTGAAGCACATAATTTGCATAAAGTAGACAGGACCTTCACTGGTGATTAAAAACAGCAAACACGGGCATCTATGAATGCATTAAAAGTAAATAGTGGCAAAGAGTTCATTAGCATTATTGGTAGTTATATGTGGCGCCACTTAATGAGGCTCCCATTTCACTCCACAGAGTGGACGCTTAGCAGACAGACAGTGGGAATTTAGAAAATTAAGAGCAGAGGAGGTTTGAGTTTGACCTCTTTTGACCTTTATTCTATTCTCTGTCTGTTGGGTGAAGCATATTTCTGTTTGCCTGCGTGTGAACGACTTTGTCTTTGTGCCTGTCCGTCTCGTCTATCGACAGTCTTTGCAGTATTGGAGTCTTTATCTGCTTGGTTGACTTTATAACTGTAACACTAGTTTAATTTCCTTACCTGCTTAATTGAAATTCACATCTCTTTCTCCTCATGTGTCTTGGTGATGTGTGTGTGTGTGTGTGTGTGTGTATGGGGCGGATATTAGTGGAGATGTATTTTCATTCTAAAAGTGGCAAGTGATGGACAGGATCTCACAGACAATGCCCCCCTGCTCCCCCCTCCTCCCCCCTCAATCTTTTTGTCTGCTGCACCTGTCTTTTAGATACCTTTCAACCTTGTCTCTTTCTTTTTTGCTCTCTCTATTCCCAAGTCCCTCTTTTTTTTTCCTTCCCTGGATTGCCTCGGCTTGATAAATCTGATGCTAAATTTAGAGACATATTTCTCAAAGACACCCGGACTAGAAAGAGAGAGGACCACAGACAAAATGGCCTCTCTAATCCATGTTTATCATCTTTTATTTATCTCTTTGAAAAACGTGAGGTCGTCACAGAAATTCCCTTTTCTCTTTTGTCTCTCTGTTGCTGCCATAACTTCCTCTGTCCTCCAATTAAATGTCAGTGACCACATTATTGTCCCAGAAGACCACATTTAAACTGACAGCATATTTAAATGACATCATTCAGCTCAGTGGGGTTGTGCTTCACAAAATGAGAGGATCTAATAGAATATCTTTGCTATTTAAATTCCAGCTGCTGTCATTGAGCGCAGCCGTCATTACACTCCTCTTATTCCCTAAATTCCTACATTGTTTGATAACAATATGGCTCCCACTGTTGAGGACAGAAATGATGTGTGTCCAGCCTGGAGTGCTTTCAGCTGCACCTTACAAGCTTGGCTCATCTCACTTTTGTGAAGAGACGCGTTAGCCACGGGCTAACACATTAGCAAGGAGAAATACAGCAGCTGAATGTAGATGGACACGTGAAATAAGCTTTACACTGTAAGGCACATTTATTTTCTTATTCACGAGTTAAAGAACATTTTGATCCCAGTGACTTCCACATTATTCATGCACAGAGGTTATACAATGCAGCACATGAGGATGATGCGCAACCAAACTAACAAATCAGACTTATATGTAATATATGTCAGCATGTATTAAAATGAGACTGGTCTCCCCTAAAAAATGACAATATAAGGCGTTTGTACAGGCATTAAAATAAGGCTCATATTAATGTTTTGGACTGTCCTCCGCCTCCATCTTGCTGATGTTTAAGTGGCGGATAAGTGGCGGTTGATGGGTCGAACAAATGGCGGCTTTCACCCACAAGAACGGGGTTTGTGTCCCATGCAAAAAACAAGTGCTTATGTTTTTTACATGACTTTTGTGGCTCACATCACCCTCACATCAACTGCTTCACTTCTGGCATTTACGTGCATTTTGCGTTTTAAAACGCCTAACCAGGACGTTTTTTGCCCTAAACCTAGATCAGTGGTTTTGCAGCATAAATTCACTGAAACTGCAGCCATTTTTACAACTGCAAACCTTATGTGTATGTATAATGATGTGTGTGCTATTTTTATAACGCTGTACCATGAGCCGCGAAAAGCTCATATGGGTCAATTTAACAAACTCATATGTGTCACTGACAAACGGTCTATGCTGTCGTTTAGATCCTGCTGATAAAAATGTGTGAAATTCCATTTTTTGTGGAGGCTAGGTTTAAGAGATGCAGTTCCTGGCAGCTACACAAGATTAGGCCAACTGCACATATTTGTTTGATTCTGTGTGTAAATGTTGAAATCAACATGGGGTTAGCGAGTGAAAGTGATTCAGCACATCCATACAGCAAGCTGCTGCTTTACACTGTAGATGTTTATCTTGTTAGCAGAAGTGCATGTGAATGGAAATCCAGAGACTGTAAGCCGTCTGATCTTTGCTCAGCTCTGTATTGCATATTTAGTCGGGATGAAAGTATAAACAGTGGAGATGAACTTCTCATGGCAAGCTAAATTAAACAGAAAACACAGGCAGACTGTTGTGTGACAATCTCTTAAAAATATCTTTTAAAAAAAAAACTCCCTAAATAGTTTTTACTCTCATGCATTGATGTTGTGTGTTACATGTGGTGAATGCTGTGATGAGCACAGTGCTTGTAAAGTGGCAAAATCTGCATTCCTGTAGGTGTAGTGTGTTTTGTAAAACTCCTGTTTGCACCAGAAAAGTTGTAATTAGAATGCAGTTTCTTCGCCTTGTTTAATACAGCATACTGATGGATCGATTCACTGAACAATACACACATTCCTTACTGTATAGTGTCTCAAGGAGCAGGGTAATGGCTTGAACACAAGACTAGCTCCTCTCCTTTTCTTCTCCCTCTGTCTTTTCTCGCTGCTTTTATAACTTCTTATCGGCCTGTTGCCAGTAATACTTCTCCTTTATCCTCTCCTCTACAGGCTCTTGTTTATGTTGAATATGAAGGGTGAAATATTTTCTCCCTGTGCAGTAAAGTGGCATCCTGCAGTGGCCCTCGACTACATTACCGTACATTTTTCAGAGGGGGAGAGAGTAATTAGTTTGCCATTTGGATCCACACTGCAATTATTTGCTGGATTCTGCAACATTTCAGGTGTCTTTAGGTAAACAGTGTCAGTCCCTGAGAAAGTAAGGCCAGGCCTATGTTTCACACAAGAGCACGTTAGCCAGAGGACTTTAAAGAGGATCTTTGCTGATTACAGTGTTAATGTGCTTATTACCAGCACTCTACAACAACAACTATGGATGAATCATATTTCTTAATCTAACATTCAGGTTTTGTTTCTGTCATTAGGATATAGAAAATGTGTGCTTTGCACTGTTAATTTCTGTCTGGTTGATTTGTGAAGAGTAATCCACAGCAGGGCTGCATCCAACAATTATTTTCATTAACATAGAATCTGCAGATTAATTACAAACTTTGTCAGGTAAATGTCATAGGATAGAAAAAAAGGCCCTTTGCAATTTCCCAAAGTAAAAGGTGACATCATCAATTTACTTGTTTTGTCTGATCAACTGTCCGAAACTCAAATATATTTAGTTTACTGTCATGCAAGGAAAATAAACGCAGAAAATCTTTACATTTACGTAACTGGAAACATCGAGTGTTTTGCTTGAAATGATTTATTGAAGATCGAAATAGTTGCTGCTCACTGTTTTGTTATTGAATAATTGATAAATTGATTAATCATTGCAGTAAATGATGCTTCAGATAACAGCATGGGGGGAAATGAATTCTCTTGGACAAGAACATATTTACAAAGAAGTCGATTTTTGAGGTTGTTGGCTGTTCTGTCTGACCTCTGTTCATTGATTCAGAATTGGTTTGTTTTAGCAGAAAACAGAATTGATAATGGAAAACATTTGAAAGCAGTGTTCCAATTTGAGCATTTTTGTGTGAAAATATAGCAAGGCAATTTCTCAAACTCTTGCTACATTGTGTTAATCTTTACAATGCTTAATTAGAGATAGTAATACTAGTGCCCTTTGATAGCATGAGCTAATATTCATTTGATAGCATGAAAACAAATGAGGTTGGATTAAAAATACTTCATTATTTTGCTTCAAAACTCATTATTGTAGACATTATGATAATTAAAATAGTTCATATAATAGGTGACTGTAACCAATGCTAATAATAGACTGCCTTGATGGCTGGATCTGCTCTCCTACAGTTTTTTTTTAAAACTGTACAAGTGACAAAGTGCATTCTTATTCATAGTAATTGCCTTTGAGGTGTAGCTTTAGCAGATGTGAGGCTTGCATAAAAACTCTGCCTCGTACTTGGCGTCTGACATTTCCAAGTCTTTGATCGATGAGCTTGCCACTGGCTCCTTTACTCTGGGCAAGTCCTTCTCCCTCTGTCACTGAGAACTCCACAAGATGGTGGGGTTAGCACCTCCCTCAGCAAGATTATACGCACAACACAGCTCCTTCTCTGAAGATACTGTGTTATATTGTGCAGAACAGGAAACCCCAGTAGGCATGATGCAAAGCAGAAAAAGTACAAGAAAACAAGTGCACATTTGATTACTGTAAATCACAATACTACATGAGTGCAACAGGTGTTTGAAGACACCATCATTGATTACATTGAATATGTAAATTCAGAATGGATGCATGATTTTAGTGCAGCGAGCCCAAGTTTCTCTTTAATGGCATCAAGATGTTGTTTTCTTTGATTTGCATTCTTGCCATCCTGTGTTGCAATAATTAAACAGAGATAATAATATATCACAGTCTTGTATTTCCATACTTAATAATCACTCAGTTCATTGATATTGACGTGTTGTAATTTAGTCATCTCAAGCTCACACAATGCAAAAGATACAAGCAGCTCCAGTGGGAATGAAAATTAAAAAAAATCCTGCATAGAGGATCTGAGTTAAACATTTGGCACTGACTTTTTCCAAGTCTTAATATAAAAATATTGTTTTGGTTCCTTAAAGTGAATCAACATGATTATCTTTCATTTTGAAGTAATTTGGTTTAAATCTCTGGGTTAAATTGGGATTTGTTATGAGGGAAGGCGGCCTGATTTAGCTGAGTAATTGCAAGAGGTTGCACCATTATGTAGCAGCAGTAGTTTTTGTGCCAAAAGGAGCTTCATATAGCATTATAGGGACCTAATGAGCTTTAAAAAATCATTACAATCCACACACATTTATTCAATTATTCAGATGATGTGTTCAGTGGTGCACTAAGGTCTTTAGATCTTCTATTAAGTTCCTATATATTGTTTATTTGGGATTTAAGATCTACAAATGTGACTGACATAAGTCCCAGCACCACAGAATCTCAGTAAGTCTTTCACTACATGGCAAAAGTTTTAGTTTCTGTATTGTTGTTATCAGACGACCTTTAAAGGCAGAGTGGCCCATTCATTCTTATTTCTGCAGCTCTGTATGATTGACACCGTCTTTTTGATTGGCTCCACTCGATCCTGTGTGTCATGGGCTGAAATCAGCCCAGCGTGGTGGCTGTCAGTCATTGTAAGTGAGAGGGGAAATGTAGCTAAGGAAAGAAGCCGTTCATTTCAGAGGCTAACATGCAATGCAGTGTTTATTTTTACTTCAGAAAAACAGAATAGATACTATGTTGACAGTTTACAATGAGTTTCGCCGAATGAGATTAAGTACATGTTTAGGCCATTTGTTTATATTATATCGTCTGACACAGTATTTTACTAAATAATGCCCTTTCTCCATATACATATGGAGAAAGGGCATTTCTATTTTCATAGACATATTTGTTGTAGTTTTTCTATTAAGATTGCAGTAAAGGAGAGACATGAAGAGTGAAAATAGGGCTTAGTTTGAGGAATACTTCACTGAGAATGTGTAGTTACACTGAACAGTATCTTCAGGTGCAAAAGTATGATGCACCAATTTAGTTTCCTGGAAAATGAGATAAAATCATATTCGCAATAATGAACAAAGTAGGCAGGATTATCCAATTGTGGAAGCATGACTTCGAACATCTTTAGTCAGAATGTGACCCATTTAAAACCTCAGAGGAAATCTTGCCCACATACTGTGAAGCAACAGGCAGCTGGTCAAAGACTGGCTCTGACACAATGCGTTCTGCTGTGACTGTTTGAAAATAAGGCCTTATAGAAATACACAGAGAATCAAACATCCCCCATGACCTGAATCTAAATGACATGCCTTTTAATATAACTGTATCTATATCTTCTTTTGACATGAAAATGAGAGGGATGCCTGGAAGAACATGTTGTTTTCTGACTGTACATCAGCCTGTGTCGAGCCAAGTTAATACTGAGCAAATAGCTTTTTTCTCCATCAAAAAGAGTCCATGTGTGTCGAGGCAGGAATCATGCAGTGTAGTGCAATAAACAGCACCTTTGGCCTGCACAACGGACAAAAGGACAGGAAGTTCTCTTTCTCTCTTTTGTGGAATATTGTTTTCCTAACTTGGGTAGAGGGAGGCAGCTGAGAAAGCAAGGACAGTGGGTTTCTTTTAGGCTCATGGGTGGGGCTAGGGGCCTCGAGGATGAAACAGGGGGCGGATGGGGGAAGTAAATGCCAGCACCCTGCCGTGCAACAGGCATGAAGGCCTTTTGACTCGGTTGCCATGTTACTGGCCTTTGGTCGCAGGTATCCTCTCCCTCAGGCACACAGATGGAGGGGGACTCTCCGTGATATGAAGAGGAGAGGAAGGACAAGAGACGAAGAGGGGCAGAGTTCTTTCACCGCGCTTTGAGGGGGAAGTGGAGGGGGGGAGGGGGTCTGGTCTGTGGACGGCAGGTGGTGGTCAGACTCGGGGCCGTCTACCTGTCTTTCCCTCTTTTGCCTGAAGTGATAACAAGATTTGAGCAATTGAAACCATGTGCAACACTCTCCCCAGAGTGCATTTCCTGTTTGAAGGCACGTATTGTTTGGAGGGAGATGAATCTATCAGTGTCATATTTATATTAACTGGATTTGGTAATGTAGATAAGATTGTGCCATTCAAACAGACCCTTTTCAGATAAAATGCAGACTGTTGTTTCTTTTTGCTCATCTTAAATTAAGCTTTTACTGAAAGGCCTCACATCTGGAAGTCATGGGAGAGCAGCACATGAGGAGTAACAAAGGAAGGAGAGCTGAGAGAAGGCACCTGGGAGCAGTTCTTCACTGATTTATGGAGGCAAGGTGGAAATGGTGACAAGGATGGTGGAGAGTAGGTTTAGTATTGTCTGCTTTTGATGTAAAGGGATTCATTTACCAGAAGTAGTGCTTATAAGCTAAATACCCAGCATAATAACAATGGATTCCACCATTTTTGTATTGCATTAAAGGGATAGTTATGATTTTTTCAGCAAGATCTCCAACCTACATGACAGAAGACCCAAATTAGCGTTTTGCAGTTTGTGGTACAGAGCAGAGTAAAGATTTCTAAAATAACACACACGTCATTTTACTAAAAAGAAAAGGCTACGAAAGCACTGATCTAGATTCAGGGCAAAATACTTCCTGGTTAGGCGTTAAATAAAAGTTAATAAATTAACTGAAGTGAAGTAATTACGGGGGTGACATGACTATCGGAACTGACGTAGTTACGTAAAAACATGATGCACAAAACGTAAGGCTGTTCCGTAGTGTTTGTATCGCATCGTTTATTTTTGTTTTCACGAACACCTTTCTCTGGGGTAAAAGTCCGACATTTGTTTGACCCATCCACCATCACTCCCACCAAAACCAACTGCGAATTCACTATTTGAATTCTGGATTGCCGTCATTCATTATTATTACGGCCATTAGAGGGCTGCAAAGGACAAACAATAATGTAAATATGGGTCGTAAAAACGTTCTACGGGGCGTTTTTTTAAGGGGAGACGAGTCTAGATTTTTTGAAGTGAGGTTGTATGAAATCCGTTCCCACAGTTAGTGTATTACCTACACTGGGGCTGTGCGGACCGCTATCTACTGCAAGAAATACACTGACTAAGGATAGGTACCTCATAAAACCCTACTTTACAAAATATCAGAACTATCCCTTTAAACTTAATTCACTCCTGCCTTTTTCAGCACAGAGGTAAATCTCATAATGTGCTGTTTTAATGTATCGACCTGCCTAGTCACTAAATGTCAAGCGGCATGGGGATAGTTGCATGTTTAAGATATTTAAGCTGCGAATGGTTTATTTACACTTACACACTATTGACATTGCATTGGCTACCAGTATAAGAGCAAATGTTGTAGCTGAATTTTAATGCGAGCAGAGCAAATATGTTATTTGCCATCAGCTACCACTCCCTGAAAAAATGGACAGACACACTTCCAACACTTGCTGAAAACAACTCTGGTTTTAGGCTGCAGTTGTAAAGTGGAGGCTGGTATTTACTGCTTCAAAGTGGAGGTCACCCCTGCACTAAAACGGTACAAGAGAACCCCCTTAGTTTTCACCGCGAATTTGTCCATCAGTGGAGGCAAATGACAAAATATTTGGAGGAAATTTCACCCGAGCAAAGAAGAAAGAGAGGCCCCCCCAGGGGTACACATCTGACTTCAATTCCACTCTTGTCAGGTAGACACAAAGCTAAGGGGCACACACAGCAACAGAATGACAGACAGAAAGAGAAACAAACAAAGAAAGAAATAAAATAAGAATTAAAAGAAACAAAAAAACATGGAATTTCTCTACTAGTTATTATTCCTCCAAACCTGAGTTTGCACAGCCCTTTTCTGGAGAAAGGTATAAGCTTCCTTCCACTGTCTTTACTCCCAGGTCTGTCAATAAAAACAGCGCTTTAAACCAAAACAAGCAGGAATATTATCCTTGACGGTGTATTTATGTCCTTAACCTTTGACCTCCCCTTTTGCACACACAGTTGTTCCACAGGGCAAATAAAAGAGGAGTCTTTGCCCTTTGTGTTCATGTTCTGCAGCTTTGATAATGTGCGTCTGCTTGAATTTTGCTTATGTATGATGCATCTGAAAAAAAAAATAGAAAAAATTACATGCACAGCAGAGGTTACGGCGTGATTCCTCTGAGGTCTATTTGAGAGAATAATGTTGACTGCTGATAGGGGAGCTTTGATCCGTAACCTATTGTGAGTGTAAAATCAGAAGTGCTAGGCATTTTCTTTGACAATGCTGTGGTAAATAAATTCTGCATCTTATCATATTGTAGGTATGGATCTAAAGGTGCTAGCTAAGACTGGAGTGCAGGTGATTCTAAATGGCACTGGGTAAATAATTTTCACAGTGGATTATTGCTATGCACTGTGATCCAGAATTTGGTGGCTTGCACCCTATACTTTATTCATAGATGAGAATATACTGCCTAGATTGCCTTTTTTTTTAAAACTGGTTTCTTATTGGCCGTGATAAGCTGCCGGTATTATCGGGGTGATAAGTCGAAGTTAAACAAGCCAGAGTGCATCTGCACTTAGTGTTTTTACCTCGTATTATCCATGGGAATAAGCGGAGGTGCACTGGGAGTATTTAGCGCTCTGCTGTGCTTGTAGGAATTATTAGTGAGGCTCAATGTTCTGTATTTCCCCTGTTAGAGAGCAAGAGAGAAAACGACAGAGAGGGTGAGTGAGAATGAAGAAAAGGGTGAGAGGTAGAGGGAGTCCTGTGTTGTTGGCAACCACCGGCTATATCTGGGCAGTCTACAGAGACAGGCACGCTTTGTCTCTAGCGTCATTTGCAGCTTAAACAAACAGGTGTGATGCAAGAGCCTCTCAAACAAACACACCGCCGCTCTTCAAAGTGGAGACAGGAAGAGACACCGAGTGAGGGAGAGTGAAGAAATAATGGGGGAGGCATGGGCAGTCAAGGGGAGATAAAGCGAATACGTGGAAGGGAGTTGAGTAGAAATAAAAGTGTTCTTTTTATGCTGAATTTAAGTTAAATCCGTGAGTTTTCTTAAACTTTTTCCTCATATTTGTAGGTGTTAGCCCTATACTTTCTTCATTTGAGCTTTCACAGTTTGGAAAATAAATTGGTCCTTGTTTTTTTTCTCCTCACCTTCACTAAAAATGTCTGTTTTCTTTCTCTTTCACTCTAGTGCTGACAACCTCTTACCTTCTCTACTGCTTCATCACACTTCTCTCTCTCTTTCTCTCTCTCTCTCTCACTCTCTCTCTCTTTCTCTCTCTCTCTCTCTCTCTCTCTCTCTTTCTGTGGCATTGTCACTTGAATCAGAAGTTGAGTGCTGGCTAAGTGAAGGGGTACACAGTGAGTCTGCTCTAGACAGGCCTGAGTGGTGCTGCACTGCTTTGCTGCCTTTTCTCCACAGAGCCTTGATTCAGCCCCCGCTGATAGGGGACCCAGTCATTACTCAGCCCCCCTGCTTGCCTGATGAGCAGCATCTCTAATCCCTACCGATGTTAACCCTTCCAGCTTCTGTTCTTTACTGTCCAATCAGCAGACAAAGCATTCACTCATTTTGGTTTGGTTTTTGTCCAATTTTAATAATGTCCTGTTGTCCAGTTTCTCTGTCAAAAAACTCAAACTCATACTTTATCTCCTTTACATGTCTTGGCCTTATTTATATTCCAATTATCATTGTTATTATTATAATTATTAGGAAGCCAAAAAAACATTCAACAGATAAATAAAATTAATGTCAGACACCATATTTAATTATAATGCACAAATATTTTCAAAGCAGTATCTGTGTTTTTTTAGGTGTTTACTTTATTACACTTGCACACAAACTTACATATATTTGTCATAAACATGTCATGATTTGAAACTTAATAGGAGACATTACAGGTGAATAAGGTGATTAAAAATGTTAAACTAAAAGATATCACCATGAAATCGCTTCAGTTCTCTACTTAGAATAAGGGCAAGTGGTTTTTGTGTTACAATTTTGCTGCAATTTTTATGTTTAAATATGAAATTTGCAAACATTCCCAGAACACAAGTCTAAACATTTGATGAAGCAAAGTTGTTTTATTTTGTTAAAATATTGTTTACATTTTTTTAAAAAGACGGTATTATAGATCTCTCTTTTTTTTATCGACGTCAGAAATGTTGTGTTCAGGGTGGTATGACATAAGAAAACACTTTAAATTATTATTATAATTTTTATTTTATTTACATAGTTACTATCCGATATGATATATGAACAAACATATCAGTAAAGACCTTGAAACTAAAGAATAATAATAACTAATTTTGAGAAAATCACCTTCAAATATATTGAAAAATATTGAAAGAAATAATATCTCCAAACCTCGTGCTAACTATTGGTGAACGTATGAGAGATCTACAGGGGTAAATAGACCAAATGCAGTCAAATAAACACCTAAATGTGTATTTTTAATGTTTTCTTCCCACTAGTCTGAAAGAAAACTATAAAATAGCACAAAATTGACCAGTACATAAAAAATAAAGATGCTTTTTGCCTGTAGGCAGGTAGAGCGCACCCATAACAAGAGTACTTCAATAAATTTATGAAGTGAAAAAGTAAAGTTAATATATTATATAGTGTAAAGTGCTTTTTTGATGACCTACTACCAAGATGTTATTTAATACAGGATTCAGCTTGGGCCACTTTTTCTGGGCTTGCCCCCAATGTATGCACAGGGATCAGAGGCTGGTGTCCAGCTTTAATTACATATGTACTGTAATAGAGAGCGGTCATAAGTGGGTTGTTTGGAATTCAAATTTAGGGATGAGTGCCACATAAGTTAAGCAGCAAAGACAATCTGGAGCTTGATGCAGGACCCAGTGTCAGCTCAGCCCTTCAATAATCCTCATTATTACAGCATGTCCTCATTTTGTAGACACTCTCACCTGCAGTGATATATCACAGACACAAGATTAGACTTGCTATGAGGAGATGGTGTGTTATACAACCCCAAACATTACTCATCCCAACCACAAGACAGAGACAAAATAGTAGGCAGTAAAACAACAAGCGTAGATCACAGGCCTAATTGATGCTCTAATGCAAAGCATCATCCAAGCAGACAGACGGAGAGAGGTACAGCTTCTCCTTTTTCACACATCCTAAGCTCTTAGGCTCAGTAGAGGTTATTTTAGTGGAGGTATATGAGATATAATGATACGTCAGTGAGATCTGCTGGGACAAGAGGAGCAGGTAGTGCAGTAGAGCAGAGGGCTGATTTATGGGCAGGATAAATGATGCGGTGGGTGTCTGCCTGTGTAATAGCACTGTGCTCTGCACACCGCACTTTCACTCAGCTGTAGTTTATAGTGTGATGTGTGATGGGGATAAATGTCAGCTTGGCTTATCTAAGAAGATCTGATATGACTTTAAACTGGCTCCTCTCACACACTTTGACATGAAAGAAAAACTGTTAATGGCACATTGACAAAATTGGAACTGAGATTTTGGAAATGGTGCTATATTGTTCATAACAAGTGCATAGCTGCACAACAAGGATTCATCTTTGGGCATGTTTAACTTTCCATTAGAGCCTCTCTTATCTCCCAACTCAGGCTTAGTTACTGTTCTTAGTTTCCTTTTTGCAATATAAAGTGGGATCTCTGAGCAATATTTATTCCTTTGATATTCATAAGATTTAACGGATTGAAAATAAAGCCAGCCACTACCAGATGCTGCTAGTTTTTATTAATAGTCAGTGCACTTATTGTTATTTAAAAATGGCAGTATTCTCTTTTCACTCAGACTGGCTATTAAAAATCTACCCACCATGGGGGAAGTCGAGCCAAAGCAGCTTATTTGCTTCTGTGTCTATGTGGCAATATTGAAACAGTGAGGGGTGAAAAGTGAAAAGTGGAGTCCTGTTGCTAGCTCTGAGCATGATCTTAGCAAAATGCACATTACTCCCATACTGCTTGTGCAGTGCTTAGCAGTTAACCTCAGGCAGGTATAGTCTTACTGTATATACAACAATGCTATGCTGGCACACTTGGCAGGATATTGGCCACAGTATTAAGTAGAAACAGACGAGGTGGAAAGGTTTCCTAACATTGGCTGATCAGAGGGCAGGTAAGAGTACATACAGAGTGTTATTAATGTTATGTCACTGCAATTCAAACAAGACAGCTGGGGAAAATAAACGTTTTTTTGTTCTGTGTGTGTGGAATGTGCACATCCACAGACTGAACAGATATTGAAGCTGTGGTTTTGAATAGCGTTCTGCCAATATCTGGGTAAAGGTTTGTGGATTTGCCCTGGGGGGCATGTGAGGATAAGCAGGTGTGTCTGTGGGGATTGCCATTTTTCTTTCTCGAGGCTGTGCCCTCTTATACCGTGTGTATCACCCTCCCTCTAAAAATTGAAAAACAATAGAGTATGAATTTATTCTTCCACCATGCCTTACCTACAATAGAGTAAACAAAGGTAAGCGGGTCCGTTACTAACTCATATACCATTATCTGTGGCTTGTGGGGAGGGCGAAGTGCGCGTTTATCTTATAATCCACTCCCCTCTTGTTGTTTGTTCGGTAATATTGAAATTAAAATCAGTGGGAGCCGAGCACTGCAGATAACCTGGTTGGTTTGCTTTCCTTGCAGTTTTGCTCGCTAATTTCTGTGCCTTGGCCTCCCTCACGCATCCTGGTAATGAGAAAATGTGCTGTTGTCTTTGTTTACTGAGCCAGTTTGTCTGGTTGCAGCTCTTCACATTGTTTGAATATAAACAGGAGCAAAATTATTAGCTCACTTGGAGTGTTTCTGCTATGTTACATGAGCACACAGCGTGTAGGGTAACCAAATGCTCTGTGCACAATATACAGTACCTATACTTAGTACCTCACACAGTGTTTGATAGCTGTAAAATATCTGCAGTAATGAAACTGGCTACATGCAAAAGCCAAGATGAATCCCACAATATAATGTCTGATGTGTGTGATAATGGGGTTAATGTTTGCTCTGTTTTTACTGTGTTGATAGTCAATACTAATAAAACCCACAGTACATGCACAACAAACATTCTTGGTACCTGCAGTTAAGACAGGAAAATGTATTTGAGGTTGAGATCATATCTGTTCGATGTCACTTTCTAGACAAACTTGCACAATTGGTTCTCTCTCCTTTATTGATCTTTCATCCACATATGAACCACAAATGTGAGTGTAATCTCACATTATATAGACCGCACTGTCAAGATGATGTGTCGAGCCAGGAACCTCAAGGCAACAGCCGACCCAGGATTTAAAATCTTTAATAATTTTGCAACTTATTTTTGTATGTAGATGCCTCATTTTGAATGTGGTCGACTTATTGGAGAGGAAATTTGCCTGTCAAGATCATATCAGTTTTCTTTTAATATATATCCACAGCTGTTTCTCCAGGAAATTGCTATTTTATTTATTTATTATTTATTTATTGGTTTATTAGATTTAATAGACTTTGAAAATGAAAAGCCTTTCATGCAATATGACAGATTTCCCTTTTCTCTATTGTACCCACACACACACGAGAGATGAGCTATAGATAATGGGCAAAAATTAGATTTCCAGACTTGGAGGCCTCGGCTGGTCTGCAACTTAATTGTGAGGCAAAAGAGTACGAGATAAGAAATGCCAACTTTTGGCACTAAACCCTCATATCTGCTGAGCCAGCAAATCCTAAGTCTGATCTCAGAATTTAATCAGTGTGGCACAACAAGGCCTAAAATCCTGGCTTAAAGTTTTGTTTGTAAGAGCAGGTTTAAGACTGTTAGAATGGCAGTGTTTTCATAGTTTTGTTTCCTGTGCTACCTGCAGGAGCAGGAAATATAACACAACATCCAAGGAAAATTTTGTTCAATACAGAGACTCACACAGTTGGAAAAATTTGAGGGTCATTTCCACTATTTTGTTTTAAAAAAATCTTAACTGTAAGCTTCTTTGCACCCTTCCGTCATCAATCTGATGAGCACCACAAGGCGGAGTCATGAGGTGGTGACGCTGGAAGCCCAAATAGTAGCAGCCTTAATGTGAGAAAATCCAATTACAGCACTCTTAGTTTGATAAAAAATATTGATACGTAGTGCAAGCACTTCCATAACATTAGGCAAAGAGGAAATTTTGTAATATAACACCATATTGATTTTTTGTCCCAACACTGTTTAACACTCTAATTTGGAAGCAGAATGAGGAAGTAAATGAATGGTCCGACAGTAATTCAAAGGCCATTTTACTGATTTTCAATCTTAGTCCTATCATTTAAACCTGACATAAAAATTCCCATTGTTCTAAGTATCTCCGGAGCCCGACAGCACAACCCCTGCCACCACTTCACCTGTCGCCTGTGTGTTTTGCATATAATGAACAATTCAAGTTATACAGTTGGTTATACAGTAGATAATAATCTGGACGCTGTGGAGTTAGGTTACAGCTGTAATTGTGTTAGAACTTCACTGTTTGGTAATGTAATATTATGAAGCTTTATGTGATATATTAAAGGTAGGCTTTTGGATTATTTTTTTAGCGTATTTGAAATACATTTCAAACTCTAATGGTATCAAACACAAAAGAGTGCATATCTCTTTGCGTGCATGTCAAAATATGGACCCAAGGCATGCCGTAATGAGTGTTTGGGTGACATTTGAGTATGAGTGAGGGTGAATGTAAATTGCTTTTTTATTGTATTATCTGCAGAGTCCTGGTTTTATCACACATGGTGGGCAGAATTCCCCTCAAGGGATAATAAAAATGCCTTGTACTTGCTCAGAAGTTCCCTTTCCTCTTATTAGCCACTATAAATGTTAACAGTTTGTCCAAATTTCTTCTTCTGTAGCAATATAATCCTTTGTTTGTTTGGGAAAGTTTCAAAAATAACTAGTCATTTTAGAACCATGAACAAATTACCCCGATACAGTCTCCCTCTCACTTATGTGCCATCAGCAGAACTATCAAAGGGCTATATTTATCAAGTTTGATTTGTTCAGCTCCCATGATTCAACTGTGTTTAATGTTCAGTGAGGTGAAATCTCAGCGTCCAAGGGATGTCAGATGATGATATGAGACCCGGTAATGATGTAACCTCAATGAGAACAGACTTTATGGCTCAGTTTCTCGCTTCACTGCTTGGGACTTATGTTTTATTGACACAGACAACATCAGCTAAACAATAATCATTTTGTGACCTAACACTTGAAAATTGTACACCTTTATGGGGCTATGTTGATATTGCAAACCAGGTCCTGCGTTTCAACTCATTTCTTTTACAAAACGGGTCTCAACCTGCGACGTCAATCTGGTCTTTTAGTCTCTTTCCATTACATTAGTTGATTCATTTACATGGCAGATGCCCTCATGCAAGCTGGAGAGAGCCTAGGGGTGCACTGCAGCTGAACACCACCTGCGGTGTGAGTTTGTTATTTGAACCCGCAGTCTAGAGTTCCCTTTCTGCCCTTCTCATGAGCACTCGCTGCTGACCCTGACTCACACTGGGTACAGCTACATTCTCACACTGTGTTCATATGATTGTATGTCTGCACCTGTGTGTTAATGCTAACTGTTTTCTTTGGCCATACCTAAAACAAGATTGTTCTCAGATTGCTGCACAAAAAAAAAAGCTATTCTGGGGGTCATTTTTTCAGACATTAAACATAGTCCACACATCCAGCTAAGTTATAACACTTCACTGCTGATTGGGGTTTAAAAATAAGCAAGCAATCATTTTCAATCATGTATAGACATGGTTTTCTTCCTTGATGGTAAGTGGGATATAAATAAAATTGATGTAGACTTTTTTGTACTGCAAGCATATAATCTGCCTGCATGATAATTTTGAGAGGTTTTCAACTGCAGTAAATCTTTATGTTTCTAAAACAGGACTTAAAGGGCTCAAATGAGTGTTAGGTAGGTTGTGTTGCAGATTACTCAGACGTGTTACTACATGTATGTGCCATGCAGACAAAGGTTAAAGACAGCAGGGGAAAGTAACCAATCCAGCAGAACTATAAAAGGGGCTGAGGGACAGTATGTATCGTACAGCAGGTTAAAATCATAACCCTAGTTCTATGATCACATGCTGACTTTGATAACAAGGATATTAAGACTCTATAGCAGGCTTATCCAATCAGTTTTGTGTATTGACACATTTCAGCTTGTCCAATAGAGGACAATTGACCAATCATCAAAGAACCTGGGTTATAATGTGCTTTAAATGCACCTCTGACAGGCTGTAATAATGCAGCTTTGCAGGTGTATAGGGTCACAGCTCAATAACAACAGTATTGTATACAGCATTGTGAAACAGGTTAATGATGATAACCATACCAGGGAAGGAAGGAGAGGGAGGTCATGCTTGGTCACTGTTGCTAAGGGAAAATAGATGAGAAGATTCACTGCTTCCCTTTAAAAGGGGCAATCACTAAAGAGATGAATGGACTGATTGATTAAGCATGCACATGCAATTTTACACTTCACAGATACCCAAAGGTGAGTGGCTAGGTGTATAGATAGCCTGTACACTATAGATTCATTGTGCTGGGGTGGATGTGAATAAATGTACTCAGGGTTTTTCTTGGCTCAAAATGAGGTGGAGGTGGTACCGTGCTGGCCGTGTGCGTACGTACAGCACCTTTAACGGGCTCAAGCAAACGCACAATAACCACACAATTTAAAGTAAACCCTCCTGTGCCGTTTTTTTTTTTTTACATTTTGTAATTTTAAAACCTAATTAAGCTGAAAGGTTCCCTCTTCAATACTAACTTTAAGATAACAGAAACAGCTAATTTGTCAATTTACACAGCTAACATAAAGAAAATGTATTTAAATTTAGTGAGATATAACAAAATTGTTTTCATTTACAATTGACAGGTTTCCTTTGACAATTCCTGGATTTTAAATGTTGGCCTGCAGGTTTTTTCTTAAAAGTGTACTGAAGTAGCAAATCATGAGATTATTAAACTCTCTCTGAGATTAAGAACATAAATACTGAATATCGTGTTAAACAGATAACACACTCCTCCTCTATTGGATACATTTAAAATGAATAAAAATAATTGTTTTTTAAGTATCCTTTCTCTTTCTTTTGCAAGACACTCTTATTATTTGGCCTATCATTTTTTTTATTATCATTTTTTAATCATTTTACATCCTAATTGTATTGATTATTATTGTGTTGTACATGCAAGCAGTCCAGAATTCTTTTTTTTTTCTTAAATAAACATTTAATCACTTGAGTCACAGGAGGCTTTAAACAGTTGTTAACATTCTCCAAGATCCTTCCCTTCTGCAAACATTGCAAACATTGAGTTCTGTAAACGGGGAGCTTGATGCACTGAGATACATCTGTTTCAAATACTCAGCTGATACTCAATGATCTCAATTGTTCCTGGTGTTCTTTTGAGCATCCGTCTATTTAAGTGAACTGTTAATGAGCAGTTTAAGATTCAACTCTCTGTCCTTTGAAGTAGGCTTAATTACATCCTACACATTTAAAAAAAAAAAAAAAAAAAGTTACAGCAAATACAGTTACTTCATTTTATCTGAAGATCCAATCCAAGGAGGAGCATAGCAGCATCCAGTCTTTTAATGATGACAAATGGCCAATGAATGGAGGGAATTGGCTTGGGACAAGGATGAACTTGCACTGCAACAAAGGCACTTGCCTGTCCCTCTGCCCGCTAGGTGATCTGTGTTAATGTAATGGCTGCATCCCTCCAGGGGGTTGATGAAGCCGTGCCCTACATGTATTTCCAGAAGAGTGAGTACCAGAGCCGGTGCACAGTATGTGCTACATTGCCGCCGTAACACCCAGCCTCCCCAGTTTGCTCCATCAGCTACCTCTCTGTAATCTCAGAGCTTCAAAGCTCCTTATTGTCCTTCCCCACATAAACTCAAAGTCACTTATTTTCATGAGTCATCCCACCCTGCCTCTTGATAGAATTCCTGCTGCATGTTATCTTTTTCCTCTTCCTCCGCTTTTCACTGTTTATTTACACACAACTGGGGCTGCTGTTTTCTGAAGTGTTCCCAACGATAATGACTGCTGCAAGATAAGAGTTATTTTTAGGACATTGTGTTTGCATTTTACAGAGTACTGGGGGAAGCATTTTTGTAGTAGATTCATTGTACACCGAACTGCCATTCAGTTCTGACACGCTGTTTAATGATATATAGGACAACCGACGTTTTATTAGTCAGCAACTTTTAAATGATTTTTTGATGACCGTAAATATTGACTCGGAGCTTTAAGTCACAGAGCATCTAGGGCGATAGAAGCCACTGCAAACCCCGACTGTTCTTTCTTCCTCTGTTTCAAATACATATTTGCACAAGAGCTGCTCTCTTATCTCCCAGCTTCAGTCTTTCTGTTCTGTTCAACTTCATTTGTAAAACAGATGTATTTAGACTGTCTTGTCCTGGAACAAAAAAAGCAGACAGTAATTACATCTCGTTTAGACCCCTGAAAGACACACATTTGATAGGTGATCCCTAAAGCTGTTAAATCTTTCCTTTAAAGCTGCAGACAAACAGAACAGAGTGGCTGCTGGGGGAATAGCACAAGGCCCTACCATGATGCAGTCATCACCAACACAGCTTAATCGTGCCAATTCAACTGGGCTATTCTAGGACACAATAGAGGGGAAAGTGCAAAAGTGGGTTGTGTTAATTGAGTGTGTGGGCTGGGTGATTTTTTTAAATGGCCCTGTTAATTGTTCTTTAAGGAATGGGTCCCCAATTGGCGCACTCGGCTGTGGCTTGTTGTGCTACCCAGGGCACGGCTGGCAGCGGTTATTAACAGGGCTGTGAGAGCAGCTCTCACGTAAGTGTCATCAGCAAGGTTCCATATTTATTGCTGCTTTCAGGTGAATCAGTCATTCCTACCAAAGAGGATGCACAAATGTATTTTATTTTATTGAAACATGATCGAAAGCTCTGCTTCTATCAACAAAATGCAAATAGAAAGCGGCTCAGGTGCTGGATAAGTCGAGGTGTTTTGAGTGGCTAAGCGGAGAAAGTTTTTATTTTGAAATTCACCACATTTAATCACTGTTGAGCCGTTTGCTTCAGGATGTTCTGCTTTTAGTTAATAATCAGTAATAATCATAACAAGTCTAAATGGTTGTGCTTTACAGAAGAAAGCTGCACATTGTGGAGTCAGTGACTGATGTTTTGACCTGCAGTCGGCAGTATATTTCAGCTCTAAATGTCATTTTAAAATCTAGTATGCTGGAGTATGGAGTACAAACAGGAAAAGATTGGACTATTCTACTACTTACAGACCCCATGATACATTTGTTAGATGGTTCACACAACAAAAAAGGGATTCCAATGGGATGCTCATTTTGCTCTGTTATTGCAGGATGTTTAAGTGGGCAATTGTTTGCTTCTCAGCCTTATGAACTTGAGTGTCTGTAATAAATCAGGGCTATGTTGCTGTAATTTTGTTTTGGAGTCTTTTTGCCTCCTGGTGGTCAAATATCACTTTATGTAACTTTAATGAGTAAGAAGATAATTTATTTGCTCTCCTTAGCTTTTTGGCTTATTTTCCTTCTCTTTAGACTTTTATTTTGTGCATCTACATGATGTTGTGGATTAGCAGACATGCCCTACAATAAATTCCACTGACTCTGTTGTATAAAGTGTTTATAGCAGTATTATTTTTACGAAAGAGGGTAGTGGCTGTAATGTTTCCTTAGGTCTACCTAACAATGTTAGAGTAGAAATCTCCTCTGGCAAGTGTCCTTGTGAACTCTGTTCCACAAATGGCCTAGCCATGGAAAAAGAGTTATATATAGAAAGTGTGGGTGATGCTGGGAGCTCGGGTGCCAGCAAGAGTTGAATTTGTGTCTTAAAGCCACCCGCTACCAATGAATGATTAACTCCCACAGACCCAGTGCAGCACCTAAGGAAAATACAGAGACATGCTTGTAAACAATGATATCCCTGCCTTAGTGCTCTATTTGTTTCAAAGCTAACTACTGCTAGCACATGAGGGACAATTCCTTCTCGCCGTAAAGGGCTTAAACACAACTCTAGTGAGGCTTTTTTGTGTCAGGAGGCCTAATTACACTTACCAAGACTCATCATCTTAGATTAATGAATCTTTCTGGCCACTGCAGCCAGCCTCATGCTCTGTATGTTGCCAAGGAGTTCACCGTTTTCTCTGACCCTTTCTCTGTAGTTACAGGCTAATGGAGCTATAAGCTATCATTGCTAAAGTACGCTGGGTACCGCATCATTCATCACAGACCAATGGACAGATTCCTTAACAGCCTCTAACTCCAGTAGACCCTGTGGGATTCATCGTACTTTAGAAACCCCATTGTTGAGCACTTAATATGGTCTCATTGTCTATTTTGCAACATTTAGAGGTCTTGTGAACAAAAGGGCTACGGCACTAAGCCAGTCTGTTTTGTTGAAGTCAGAGTTGTACTGCCACTATGGGTTTAAATGATCAGTTATCATCCGTCTTCTTCCTACTTTGGACAACGGTTATCTGTTGTGGAACCTCTCCATCTATAAATAACTTGGGTATAGTCAAGAGGGCTTAACCAGTGTCTTTCTGAGTGAAAGAAATAGCTCTATATAAGGGTAGAGGAGGAGAGGGGAAAGCCTGGAGGGAGGGAGCTGACTGCTTGTTCAGGTGAAGCTGAGGTTGTCTCCACCATTTCAGCCACATGCCATTATTTAAGCTCTTTGTATAGTTTATCTGATGTCATTCGATCTCATCTACCCTAAGTGCTGATTGATTTAGTTTTTTCTCCGAGGGCTGTTGCCATGACATCTCAAGGCAACCTTTTCCTAGAAGGGCACCATAACCTTATTAATAACCTTATTTCCACTAAAAGACACAGCAAGCCCTCCTTTGGCTATTAGAGAGAAATAAGGATTTTTTTTTTTTTTGGAGAATCCAACCCCCCTGGCAGGGTAATGTGTATGCGTGTGTGTTTTGTTGCACACACAAAAAAAAAAGACAGAGAAAAAGAGAGGGTGTTAGAGGTGGTCAGATAAAAGAGATAGGCTCTCTGTGCTCTGTGTGAGATGGTCAGATAAAACATGACACTGCTCTTTGAGGTGGAGTGTGAAAAATGAAAGTAAAAAAAGCAGGAAACATGAATGCCAGGCCAAAGCTTTGTTAAAACAATGATAACACTTGAAATGTGTTACTGTGCGTGGTGAGTGTTTCATCATCAAAAAGACAGAGAGGGTCGATGTTTAAGGAGAGAAGACAAAATAAGCGATATTGAACGGGGTCGACCCACCTTGCACTCATCTTTAGTGCTTTTAGAGGATAATTCTGCTTACTTTCAACAATTATTAGTAATTATGTTCAAATGCTATTACTTAATTACTTCAGTGTTGAGCTTCTTTTTTTTGTAGTGCCTCCAGTGTGTTCCGAGCGCTGCACTCTGCTACACACCAAAAGGGCCAAAACAAGCTACAGCACCTGAGGCCTTTTGTTACACTAACACTGAAAACACGCTTACAATTACCACATCTATTGAAGCAGAAGAATAGGGTTAGCTCAATTTTTTTTTGGACACAAGGTAGTATGAGGCACTAGTGGTAGTGCGGCAACAAAAGCTCAGGCTATGCACCATTTGATCATTTTATTGGAGATTTGATGACTATCTGACTGCTTTACAGACAGAAATGAACAGCTAAAAATGTGATAAGGTCACAGATGGAATTTTTCTTGCCTGTGGCCGACACGCTCTGTTTTCAGGTTTGTCCATTAGTCTGTCCCACTCTCAGGAACTTTATCTCAGGAACTCCTTGTGGGAATTTAGACAAATTTGGCGCATACATTCACTTGGACTCAAGGATGAACCTTATAGATTTTAATGGTCAGAGGTCAGAGGTCAAAGTCACTGTCCGTCCCATTCTCATGAACATGTTATCTCAGGAACGCATCGAGGGAAGTCATCAGATTGGCACAAATGTCTACTCGGACTCAAGGATAATCAGAGGTCACTATGACCTCACAAAATACATTTTCGACCATAACTAAAGAATTTATCCACTAATTATGACACAATTTCACACAAATGTCTAATGGGATTAAAGTGATGAAGTAATTAAATTTGATATCCAAAAGGTCAAAGGTCATCTTCACTGTGACATCATAATGTTCTGCAAAAACACTATTTTGGCCAATATCACATCTCGAAAATGAAATAAGATATTTATGAGTTTTTTTACAATGCTGTCTGAATTTGCCTAGACAGGAACAACAAAGCTTGTTTTTAATGTATATATTCCTATATCAAATCAAAAAAGCACCCCAAGGGGCTTCACAATATGTACAGCATCCTCTATCCTTAGACCCTCGTTGGATGAGGAACAACTCCCGACTTTGATCTTGTCCTTCATCCTTCTCTCTGCATCAAGCTGCCAATCTGCCACAGCTCGTTGTAGAGAGGGTGAGAAGGGTTATCCAGGATGGCTTTGATTTTGTCTCCCGTCTTCCTTTCCACCACTGCCTCCACACTGCCGAGCTCCAACCTGATCACCTAGCTGGCCTTCGTTAACAGCTTGTTGAGACTGCTGACCTCTGAGCCTTGATGCCACCACCCCAGCACACCACAGGAAGAACCGAACCGAGCAACTGCAGACTGATTAAAGATCTGCAGGAGCTTGTTGTACACACTGAAGGATCTGAGTCTTCTAAGGAAGAGCAGTCTGTAGAAGGCTTCAGTGTTTTGAGTCCAGTCCATTTTTTTTATTGATTAATTAATACCCCAAGGCACTAAAATGAGTCCACCCTGTGCACTTCCTCCCTCTGGATGACAACCAGGACAGGTGGCCTCCCGTTCCTCTAGTCGTCAAAACGTATTGGTTTTGCAAATATTAAATAAGAGATTATTGTTGCACTGTGTCACAAAAAAATCTCGAAGATAAAGGCAACATTTGTCTGAAAATTATTTACTGGAGTCATATATATGATCATACTCATAAATTCTATTTCAGCAAAAATCCACTTAACATGTTTATTAAATTTCTTCAAATTCCTCAGTACAGATTGTATATTATATTTACCTGGATAGACTGATTTAAACTACAACTTGACTGGTAGACTGAGGCACAAACGACTTTGAGGATAATTTGGACAAAGCTAAGTGAATGTGACAACCTAATTATCAGATTTACCCTCACTTAACAAAAACAATAACACGATCTAGCCCATATTTTAACAGGTATGTCTATGCAATTGAAATAAAACATGTAAATAAGTTGCAGACAATACAGTTATGCCAAATCAAAATCGACTTAAAATAACAAGGTATGCAATAGAAAACCGTCTAAAATCAGCATTCATTTGACGTGTTGCTTTAGATTGTCATTGTAAAGGGTTTACATTGTTCTCCTGCCCTTCCAGCCATTCAGTGATTGACTTTGCCTTGTAGATGAGTGTGTTGCCATCCTAAAATAGCCCACTCTAATCAGGTCGGTAATACCTCGCTGTAGGGCAAAGATGGTCAGTCAGAATGGTTTTAAATTCACTCCAGCTTGCCATTCCCTCTAAAGGGATGAGTGTACCTAAACCATCCCACAAAATTGCATCTTGCATCCTTGAAGAGTCACCAGAACCCTGTTTTCAAAATATTTTGTATCCCTTTATGCTAAGCGAGGCAAAAATGCAAAACAAGTAAGGATAAAAGTGCAGAGTGAAGAAAAAATAGGTTGAAGCAGCAGGGGAGGCCATGCAGCCGAAAGCTCTCTGACACGATGATGCTATTTATTAAGAGTTATTTATGCAAGACTGAAGAGGTGATGGATAACAAGAGCATTGCCAAGGCTCTCCTTTGTTTTCAGGGTGAGTAAGTGTACCATTGAAGCTGTATCGGCTGGTCAGCCCCATGTGTAGAAAGAGGGAAATTGTAAAGTGTGCTTGTGAATATATGCACCTTCAAACAATGACCATACCTGTGTGTCATATAGTGTGTGTGCATGTATTTCTGTGTTCTCCTCTGAGAACACAGTATTTGCTAGGCAATGTGTGCCCTTTAGTACATGTGTTTGTTTGCATGTTTGCACTAAGGAGGACTGAAGACTGACAGGGTCTCGAGGGGAGGCCTGAAATCTTTGACCTGAATACATATTTTCACATATTAGTGATGAGTGAGGGAGCCCCAGTGAAACGTGACAAGGCCTGTTTTCCCGCTCGTTTACAGGTAATAAATACTCTCCACCATGAAGTTAGAAACCAGGCCAGGAAATGGTATAATATGGTCCAGGAGGAAATGGAGTAATACTCATTGACATTCAGCATAATTAGCTGTACGGCTGCTGTTGGCACTGTGTACTGCAGCAGCTCCGTGGTGTATGGTTGTGCCTTCATTTCACAAACAGCTTCTTTTTTTTTTTTAAATCTGGATTTGGGTTTCTATTACTGTATCATGAAATGTCACACTCACAGTTATTTATATTATTGTGAAAATGTTCCCAAACATACTAAGGAGGAAAAATGCTCAATTGGATTTTTCAATTCATTAAAAAAATTGTTTTCGGTTGGCATTTATGATGATTGCTTTGCCAATTTAAAAAAAATGTTTTTTGTTGTCCTTTGTTGCATTTTGACCATTGCCATCTTTTATTTTTGGACAGAACAAACAAAACAGCAAAGCCAAAAATAAATATAGACCCTAAAAAATGACACATTCTGAATATAAAATAATGGCCAGCATATGACATTATGACAACACAGACCACAATTCCTGGCTGCCCAATTACCTCCACTGCAGAATCAGAATAAAGCAAGTAAAGGAAAGAAAATAACGATAAAAGTAGAACATTCAGATAAAATAGGTTAAAGAAGACTAGGCTATACAATCTGAAAGCATTAAGTTAAAAAAAACTGTTTATAGATACTGATTGTCAAAAATGGGAAAACAGCAAAAAAAAATATTTCTTTGTCCTTTCAGATGTTTTTTTAAATAGAAATATCTACAGGAAAAAAAATCCAAGTTCAGCCGCTCCTGCATTTCACTTTGTCACTGCAACTTAGATAATGTTTTGGGATTCATGCCATGTAAAGTCTTATCTGCGGTTCTGTAGGGACAATGTGTTTCTCAAAAAGACTGCCCACGTCTCTGTTTCCCTCACACCGTCGAGGGGTATTGTCTTTTTTTTCTTGCTGTTAGAGCTGCAGGTGTGTTCAGTTGTGATCGGCAGGAATTGGATATGAAGGGGACTGCCAACTCCAAGTATGACCTCATTAATTACATCTGTCAGTGATTCCCTGCAGATCTGTCTCCTGCTCTTCACATGCTGCCACTCAGCCAGCCAACCAGTCAACCAGTCAGTCAGGAAATTTTCTGCACTGGGTTAGACAACCTGCCGGGCTTCTGCTCATAACACTGGCAGGTGGGATTGGGGAGAGGAAGAAGAGGAAACCTTAAGGGTGGGTGTGTGTGGGGGGGGCTAGGAGAGGGGGGCAGTGAGTGAAACA
>CAFUXE010000321.1:544692-621841 GCA_903364295.1 Serranus cabrilla
CCCCCCCCCCCCCCCCCCCCCCCCGTGAGTGAAACAGATGAACACATTCATGCACACTCACTTCCATTTGATTGCATAAAAAATGCAGACACACACAGACACGCACACATACACAGGCAGACACCTCTTCGCAGTGCAGCCGGAAGAATTTGATCTTTATTTAAATCCTTAAATTATAGCTGATTAAAAATTCATGGAGAGCCGTTTATATGAAAGCCGGGTGCTGTGCAGGCTGCCCTGTGATGTCTAATTGGTCTGAAGGTTGCCAACCCTTTGAACAAGTCAGGACGGAGAGTTGTGGCTGCCTGTCTGCTTAGAATGAGGATGTGAGTGTTTACCACCCACCTACCCTTCATCTCTCCCTCTGTTTCACTGGCCTGCTTTTGTGCACTGTAAATGACTGTTAGCAGTGCAGAGAAGAGCCTTATATGAAATGGATAAATGCTGGATCTTTTTGGCTTGGAGGGGGGTATCTGCCTTTTTTTATGCTGATATTTTACCAGGGTATAAGGTACATGACTGTATTGGTGTGTGAGATGTTGGCAACAGAGGTTGTGTTAGACTTTTTCCGTCGAGGTTCATAAAGATTCTATCATAAGTCATTTTAAATATGTTTTAAATTATAAAGCTAATGAATAGCATTTTTGTTTTGTTATAATCAATATAAAGAAAAATTTACAGGCCTGCATCACAGTTTTAAAGCCACAGGGAGAAAAGATGAACAATATTCACTTTAATGTCAAAATCACAATACCTAAAAATAACAAACAGAAAAGAGGTGAAACAAGCTCGTCCCCCATGTGCCACCCCACTAAATCCCATTTTTTCAGCTCATTTATCAACACCATCACAATTACTTTGTTTTAAAAGGTAACTTCAGACACTCGGCTATCGTGACATTTTGCTATTGTATGCTACTAGCTAACGGTAGCTAGCTGCTGCTCAGACAGAAAGCCCGCGGTAATGTAACGATGTGCAGCTTGTGATAAAAACCCATGATATACTCCCCTACTGTGAACTACAATACATTAGAATGAGTCCTACGTCTTCAGATTAAAAAAAAAAAAGTGGATTCCAAAAACTGGAAAGTAGAAATATAATGTTCAATCTGAAACTTTTTTGTCAATATAAATGTAGTCTGTATTGTGAATTTGATTCTGTTTTTATTGATATTTTTCTACTTTTTGGTATCAGGTTTGTGCTCTTGTTTTGGTTGCTTACAGTGTGTATTTTCCACTAGCAGTAGTGACAGTAGATTTCCATTTGGGGTGGCTCTCAAACTCAAAGCTGTCTTTTTTAGGATGTCAAAAAAAATGATCTGGCTGTCTTACGGCAGAGTCTCTCTAGAGTTTTCAGGATGGGTTTGAGGAGCGCTCCACCGCTGGAGGTCCACTACAGCCGAGTTTATATTGAGTATGTGAGAAGTCCCACCTTTATTCCCTCTTCTCTCCTCATTCCCGTAGCACATGCAAACACACACATGCACACACACGCACAGACATACTGCTCAATGGCAGGGCCCTCCTGCTGCCCCAAAGCATGGAATACCACATTTGTTTGTTTACACCTCGTTTTCTTTCCCTGAACTCTATTAACATTTATATTGCAGCTGAAGGTGTTGGAAGTCCCTCCTGCAGTGGGGGGAAACTCAGCTTAGATGAGAATGAGCTTCAGTCGAGCCTTCCTAGGCACAGACTTGTGTGTTTATACCTACATTATCCAGCTATTCCCCAACTGCCTCTTTTCCGTCTTGGTAGTTTTTTTTTCTCTTTTTTTTCAGTTCATATCACCATTTGCTCCAGCTTGCCTCTTATGTGACTCTTTAAGCTTTTATCTCTCTCCAAGGTAAATTGATTGCTTGGAAAAAAAATGTGCTTGGAAATGCTTCCGGATTGGACAGCCTGATTGAGCATTAGCATATGAATAGAAGACAGACAGCTCACTATGTCAGAGGAGGAGGAAGTGTTATGGGAAACATCCGCTAGACATCTGTGTTTCAGATGTTTCTCGCACATTTTAACACATTTCATTGCTGATCTGTGGGGGCATCCCGAGCAGACATTTCAAATTCACACTGCTGGGGCTTCGCTATTCAAGCAGGATTTGGTACCGCAATCTCGGCTGTTATTTTGACAAGCTCCGCCTTCCTCAGGCTCCACAAGCTCCACGACAATTTCATACACTGTTAAACAAAGAAATGACAAAAACAGTATAAATGAGCTGTGCATGGCACATGCGTGTCAACATCACTTTCCGTGTAACTTCTCCTAGCCAGAAGACCCAGACAAACCGATAAAGCTTGTCACACGTGGCTGATGCCTGTCATGTCGATTTTTCCCTGCATGCTAGACCTGCATCAATTAGGCCCTGATACTGCAGGTTATAGATCTGTATCTTTCTATATCTGTCCCCTGGACCTGGAGGCCAGGCCTGCAGCAGGGACACATTGCTCTGTTTGATAGTTTAGCACAGGGGGACAGAGGCATCAAACCTATTATTGTGCAATGTTTTTTTGTATGTCCTCTGGCTACTGCGTAAAGGATGTTTACCTTATGTGCACAACCCAGATGTGCTCACAACTGGCAGGAATTCTCTGTATATAGGTTTGTCTCTAAATTTGCATTGAGCACCTTTTATAAGTATATTTTGAATACAGTATGTTTTTCAGCGGAGGGCCGATATAGGAAAAGGCCCAAATTGCAAAATATTATTGTCTTAAGAGAATAGCTTTTCTATACAAATGTCATTTAGTGGGTTAAATAGAGAAAAAAAACCCCGACATAGATTATGACGGATTACAACATTAAGAAAGCAAGTTCTTTCTCTTCATCTACATCAGGGATACATTCCCTCATTTCTCCCTCACTATATATTTTTAGCATTCTTATGTGCGAAAATGGAAGCTGAATATCAAGTGAATGTCACTGGTCTTGGGTGCTTCATAATACCATTAACAAAAGAGAGCCTGGAGGAATGTGGGACTGCGACTGCATCTATTAATGCAAAGTGTAACATACATAATGCTGCCTGCATGGCCTCTGCACTTAGAGCATGCATGCTTCCATACTTACTGCAATTTGCCTGCGGCCCTGTATGCTGTAAAATGTGTTATTTGAAGAAAAAAAATTGCATATTATAATTTCAGAACTACTAACACGAATTCCCAAATCAGCATGTATAGCCTGATAGTTATTTTTTTAATATAATTTACTGTATTTATTATATTCCTTATTATCTTTAGTGGTTCTTTTTAGCATTATCTCTTACTGAGGTGAATATATACTTTTCTTATTGGATGTCCATATAATCTATACATATATGGATAAATACTGCAGTCAGTGTGTTCTGCATCATACATTAGAAATTTCATATTCGTTCTTCACAAAGTCATGAGTAATGCATTGCAGTCACAACATCCTTTTTTCTGCTTTCCATTTTTGTCTCTCTCTTTTTTTTTCTCTCCTCCACCAGCTGTCCCCGCATCCTCAAAGTTCACATTGGGTAGGGTCTTGCGCTGTCAGGCAACTTCTGGTTTGTTCTGCTCTTTAGTTCCCTGGGCTGAAACAAACACACACACACATGCACACAAGACGAAGTACACACATGCACACACGCACACAGAAAAGCAGAGTGAGAGGCCTTTTGTGCTTTTCTTGACTGCACTGTGCACTGCTGCAACATTTTACTGATGACTTCCTACAGCCAACAGCAAAGTGTCACATTCCTTCGATTTGCTAATTTGCATTGGTTCCCTTTCCCAGCACGATTCTGGGTATCAGTGCCCACAAGCTGAATGTCAGTGTCTCTTCTCAGCATACAAATATTCCCCTGATGTAGTATGTCATGTATACTCCTGGACATCTCTAGCATTTGATAATACCCTTGATATTTCACTATCAAAATTTCAAATTGCGTTTTTTTTAAGATCAAATACCACCATGTGTATGCCAAATATGTCCTTCTGCATCACAAATAGTACCTACCTGAAAGACGTGGCGACTTTGTGAAAATTATTAATGCTATAACTATGGATTTCTACATTAAGAATGGTATTTAGGCTGTTGCATCATGAATAAAAAGCTGATTAAATTGTTAAACGCAAAGAAACGTAGTGGCCCAAAATGTTCTATTCTTGTGGATTTGGCAGCAGCACTAGACCGAGCGGTATAGGTGATCTGCCATGGCCTCATCTAATCTGATTTGCATGCCAGAGAGAATTATGTAATTGGCATTTATGCAGAACAAAGAAGGATCAGCTCATGGAAAAGAAGGGTTTTCATGTAGAACTGTGTGTCTAAGCCTGTTTTCTGCAGCTCTGTGCTGCCTACGGTTGGCTACTGCGCAGACAGACAAGAAACGACTGTCGTGTGGGACTGTTTGTACGTGTGTGTGTTTGTACTATACACATGCATGATGTGTTGTATTAGAGCATGATGAGCTGGCACATCTCCTGCGGCAAGGGTGATATACTGGAAGCTTACCAGGTCTTTCACATATGCTACCTCAAAAATTACGAAGCTTTTAACTCTCCAGTAATTATCATGTACCAATCTCATAACTACGGCTTAAGCTGAACCACATGTAAGATGGGTTAGAACAATATGTTGTGGCTCTGAGACATGCTGTTGACATGACTAACTTACTCTGCTGCTGTGTATTCAGGATCTTTAGCCATTTTTACATTACATATATTAAAGCCCAGGGCAAATCCTATCCCAGGCCTTAGAATAAATGCTTTTATTTTTCACCTCTTCTCATGTGGTTATATTTGGGCCTGAGGCTAACTTTAGCTCGGAGCAAAGTGATAGACAATTGTTGTTCGCTCCAGGTCTGCTGTCTAATTTAATTAAAGACCAACAAATGCACTGAAGAATTTATAGAAGGACTTAATTTAGGCCCAGTTCTACATTAGAGTGCAGTCGCCCCGTGTGTGTTTCGGGATCAGAAAAGTCTGATTACCCTATAAGTAACAATGCACAAGCTCCAGAGGTTTGTGCCATGAAAAACAAGAGTGCATTAAAGGGGCCCTGTGGAGTTTTCTTGTAAACAAACAAAAGTTATGTTTATGTGTCCCTATGCGCCCCTGTGCGTCCCTATGCGCGTGCACTAGATAAACAAAACAGGGACCCACTCATAGAGAAAAGGCTCCACAGTGCTGATAGATGTCTTAAACTTCACAGGTTGAAGTATGTTGAAATGATCTATACAACTTTACACAACCAGCAAGCAAATTGATGCGTAATAAATTATAGAAATAGCTACAAATGGCAACTATTTTAATTCTAATAAATACTTATTATCTCTTTGTTATATAAGTTGGTTGTTTTTAAAGTACTGCCGTTGCTAGATCAGTTCCTGTACAGACATGTTTATTGTTATTTATATTATTATTGTTGTGATATAATGTACTTCATCTAGGCTATGCATTGAAGCTGTATGAGCTTAGGAAGGACACTGGGAGACACTGCCGCTCAAAAGTATCTATATTTCTCTCTATATATGGGGGCATATGTTTCAATTATATATTTAAATTCCACTTTCATGAAAATGAATGGGTTAACAATAGCATACATCTCCTGCCACTGTTACCTGACAGTAATGTAATAATCTGTAATGAATTTCACATTTATTATCACATTTCCTATGCACAAGGAAATGAAATTCATTAAATAGACTCCTTTGGAAATGAAATGCTGGAAATGAGCAAGTTTGAAGTTGTGAAAGAGACATGAGCTTTTTCTTAAAGATGAGAACCAACACTTTCCTTATAACTGTCCTTTATCCAGCAGCAATGCACAGAAACGAAGGTTTGTTCCTCTGATGCAGCCACAGGATGAATTATTATACAAAATGACTTATTTGATTTATTAGTGTGAAAACACTGACTGATATTATCTGAACTGCAGCGTGTGGGTAGCTGACATATTACAATTTACTCGCCATACTAGCCACATTCACTTTCAACTTGTTGCACTGTTGTTTGTGCTCGGTATTTATTAACTGCGATTGTATTTGAATTTGTTTTGCTCGCTGTGAGAGAAGGAAGAGCAAAGGCCTGACTCATGAAGCAGGATTGATAAGCTGGATAACTGTGCTGAGTAACACCTGGAACTCCCCCAAATCTGGAACATGGCCCTAGGCCAAATCTCCCGCAGTGAGCGTGAGACTCATGCAATGGACTCTAATCTGACACACTCTCCCCGCACCTCCTATTTCTCACGCTCCGAATTGTTGACGTCGGTGTTGCTGTTTTGTGGGTACAAGCCGAGTCAGACTCCAGACTCCAGCCAGAGTTTCACCTGACGGAGAGCGAGCTGTCAGATGCAGAATGGACTGTTATTAGTCTGCCTGGCTCCTCGGGTTGCTGCGTTGTGTTCAATCACGTGTGTTTATGTAAATGACGTTGCGCTGCACAGCTGAGAGAGCACAGACAGGGAGAGGAAGAGGTGATAAAGAAACGGTGTATTCAGAAATAAGAATAGTTGGATCTTTGGAGGTATTGCAGTTGCACTGGCTCCATTTTATAAAGGTCAAAATATTTGCAGGACAAAAAGGCTAATTTTTCTCACTGAATTGGAGAAGCAAAGGTAGCGAAAGAGCGAAAGATCAGAGGGACGCTGCGCTAACGCTCTAATAAGCTTTTATGACCCTGTAAAATTGGGGCTTTATTCTCATTTGTTTAAATATTACTGGATTTCACTTCTGTGGAGAAAATGCACTGCAGCCGCTTTAATGACTGAAACACTCAGAGGAGAGAGTCTGCTTTGCTCTTGCACGTTGTGTTCTTATTTTTGTAATATTTTTAGTTAAGCCTGCATATGTTCTAAAATTAAAAACACATTTGAAGTGACTGAAGAAAATTCATTTGTTTTTCACCCCAACACGGATATATATATTTGGCATATCACTCAGAATTATGTTAATAATATTTGTTCATATGATCTTTGCTTCTCATATTTTCAAATGTAAACTTCTTTTTGAAATCCACACAGAAAAAGAACTTCCTGTTCCAGTAGTTGTATTCTGCACTCAGGCTAAATGTCCTTTCACAAGTCACCACCTACTGAAAGCTCTTTTTTTGTAACATTTTTAAATGAAAGTCCTGCTTTCTTACACTGTGCTCCTGTTACACCATGGGCAGCCACTACCAGTTTACAGTTACATGCCCGGTGTGGAAAAGGCCTTGAACTAAAAAAAAGAAGGTGACTGGTGAATAAAAGAGAGCCACAGTGTGACTTAAATGCTAGTGAATAAATATTGGACTTGAGTTCAACAGCTGGAAAGAAAAAGAAGGCCGAAGCGATATCAGTGTCGGCTGGATGTAAAGAGACAGACCGGATTGTTGACTTGGTGTCTTAATCAAAAGTAGCTCGGGCCCTTTTACATTTACTTGCTGGAAAATGCTTTTATTAAACAATGGTAAGATTAAGAAAGGAAACATTATGAATAATTTTCAGCTATAAGTGTAGTTTGCACGGCCATGAAACAGTTGCAGTTTAATTATTTCTTACAAATGTAGCTTTTCTAAAATTCCTCTTCAGTAAAATCTCATGCCAAAAAGAAATGGGGCACAGCAGCTTCCAGTCAAAAGATATTATTGCATATCTCTTGTTCATTGCATCAGAATTTTTCTAGTAAAGCACTTTTTTAATATCTTCCAAGAGTGAAAATTAACCCCCCTCGTCCTCTCAGTGCAGACTTTGCTGCAGTGCATTTCTCAGGCCGGAGGGGAGGCGGCCTGGCTGTGCGGCTGTGAACCTGTGTTGATCCTTTACTGCTCTTTAAAATGCTGAGCTGTCAGCAGGAGCCAGGTGAGGTAGTTTGTTCTGCTCACCACTCAATGGACATGTTTCATTGGCACCTTGCTGGAGGTCAGCAGTAAGTGACGGCCAGAGCTGTGGGGGTCACAGCTACTACCCAGCTTTAGCCGGAGAGTGAATTACACTGTAGGTGGGGCAGGTGGGCCGAGCCAAGACCGGGGGATCAGATTGTGGCCCAGCAGCATGTTAAGGGTATGTGTGCAGAAATCCATTTGACCATAGTGTCACACAGCTTCATTTATACGCCTGATGTGTAAGAGCTGCTTGGAAACCCAGCAATTCCTTTTTTTCCCCAGCGATTCTTCAACCAATAACTATTCTGTAGGGTACCTCACTTGAGTGATGGAGTTTGAAGAAGATGTATCATTGAAGGATTAGGACTAGAGCTCATCAAAGAAAATAGCCTGGTCAGTGTGACATGCCACTTTAAAGTGGCTGAATATTTTAAGAGAGCCCTCTTCCTCAGAGGAAATGAAATATAGACAAAGAGTGGAGAGCAGGAGGTTTTTGTTTGTTTCTGCCACCGCTCAGGGGCAGAGATGGAAGATTTGGAGATGTGGAGTAGATTGTTAGGGAGTGAGGCAGTTGGGGCCTATTTTCACCGCAGCTGAGGCCTCGACTAGCCACAAGCAGTTTATATAATTCCAGAGATGAGAGAACAAAATATCTTCTACCACACAAAGTAAGATTGTATTCCCTTCCCCTCCTCTTAGCTTTCGTATATCTCCTCCTCTTCAGCTTTTTGCTCCAATCACCCCCAGACAGCACTACGTAGGTGCATCAAGGACAGTACATGGCATTGCAGCATCGCCACACACAGACAGCCACAGTGCAACAGAGTGTAAACAGTCCCCTTTTACATGACATCTAGTCAGGATCATTGTGCTTGCTCTACCATGCATCAGCTGCCACTAAATGATTGTGTATTGTGGGGTGAGTGGATGTGTGTCCAGGTAACTGGACGCTGGCTGGTCAGGATTGCCTGGGAGCTATCCAGGCCATGGAGAATGACTTAGTTGAGCCCCGCTGCTGAGCTCTTCTGAGCATGCTTAAGAGCTGAGAATTATTCCACTCATTTCTGGGTTCCTGTGAAGCATGACAAAAAACTCGAGTGCTTCATGCTCGCCCAATTCCCCTCCTGAGAGGAGCCGAGAGGCTCGGGGTTTAGAAGTCGTTCAGCAAACACTCAACATGATGAACATTAATTACATCAATTAAGTGGACCACAACCATTGTCTAGGGTGACTAAAAACACTGTCAAAATGCGTTGACGGAGCACAACAATGAAATGCAGTTCTGGAAGTGCTGCTGTTAGTTTAACATAGCTGTCAGGCTGTAAATGAGATGCATTTTATACTGTAAAAATCACTGATCTCCTATTATAGAAGGTGTTTTTGTAGTTAAGTCTAAGAGATATTATAGTTATTAGATTGCGATGACAATAATGGCATCACTTACTCTCTACTTACACGTCCTCACATAGCTTCTCTTTTTATTCATTACTGTTCTTGTTTCGGCATTATTGTCAATATAAATGAAGTGTGTATATTAAGGACACATTCGTACACAAGTTCAGTGGTGCTGCAAGTGGTGGGTGGTGTAGGACTTTTCTTAAAGATGGAGTCTGCTACTCAAATCCAATACACTTTTTGTCAAATTCAGCAAATAATATATCCAATAGCCACAATTGTGTTCATGCTTGTGCAAAGAAAAATACAAATCTTGAGTTAAAATCTCATAGTCTTTCTCCAGATTTTCAGACGCCACCTTTAAATGTGCAGCATTGGTTTAAATTTGTATTTTGGGGTTTTACTAGAACTCTACTATGCACAAAATGTTACCTTACAATGTGCTCAATACCTAAGCCAAATAATGCACAATGCTGTAGGTTCTTATTTTGGTTTATCATATCATATTTTACTTTCCTAGAAAGTGAGTGTGTTTACATTCTTTGACTTCTTTGAGGTCATTGTTCTCTGTGTCAAACATAATTCAACTATAAACTATGTAAATATTTGGAGTCATACAGGAAGTGAGAATTTCCCAGATTTTAAATATGCATACTAAACACAGAAAGTTGTATGAAATGACGGCATATGGTTCAGTTTGCATGTTAATATGAACAGAGAGCCCTAACGGCCAGTAGATAAAAAGTGAGATAATAAACAGAAATGACCAACTGTGATTAGCTATTAAAGTGTGACAGATGAAAGTCACCTCAGCCACAGCAGCTCGCTGCACTGCATCTGACCCGAAGTGCAGAGCACACCACGGTGCCGGAGCCCTGACCGACTTCCTCCTTCAGGAAAACTGACATTCTTATCCTGGAGGTGAACAGTAAAGTGTAGAACACCCCAGACGCCGCTAACACTCATGTTTGTGAAGACACTGAATGCCTGATGACCTTGGTAGTCATGCATAATGATGCACACTTACAGTTTATTTTTGGAACACAATGAACCGCATAATTAACTTTGTAGTAGAATGAATTGTGTTTCCATCATCTTGGCAGTTGCCTGGAGTTTGTTTTACTTATAAATGATTAACAAGGTTGCATTCAGTTAGTCAGATGTGGCTGCATTTATATTTAGACAACAATGCTGCTGCTGCCACTGTGAGTGAAACTCTGCTTAAACCATTTACATAGTTACATCATTAATTAGGGCTGCGACTAACGATAATTTTCAGATTTGATTAATCTGTCGGTTATTTTTTCTATTAATCGATTCATCAATCAATCAATTACTCTTTTTGTCTCTATAATGATAGAAAATTGTGAAAAATGTCCTTTAGAATCCGCGGAGCCCAAGGTGACATATTTAGACAAACCAAAACACACACACAAAAAAAACAGATATACAACAGATCAATGCATTTAACTTGCAGTTTAACTTGACAAATCTATCAGATTCATTGTATTTCAGTTGACAAGAATAATCCTTTCAGCTCTAGCATTAATTACATTTCCCTCAAATAATCCTGTGGTCAAGACTTAACAGTTTACTTGGATTATTTAGCGTCTTGTGTTCAGGGTTAGGCTGTTGCTTCTATGGTAACCTGCTGTAAAGCCGGAAAAAACAGGCCGCCCTTAAGGAATTCAATGAGAGAGGAGTTTACAATGTCAATATTTCGATTAGCTGTGTGCTCTGCTCTACGAATATGCCCTCTGGATGTTGTCGCTCGTGCTCTCATCTCTCAGAGTTACCAGCCGTGGCCTTCTGAGCTGCAAGGATGATGCTAGGTACTTGAGCAAAATTAGGAATTAAGTATGTACTAATCTAGATTATTGTTAGAAAACTGTCTTGATCACCCAATGTTTTCTAAAACTGGATCATCTTCAGTGTTCAAGCTTTGCCTCAAACTATTTTTTTTTTCATTAAGCAACGATGATGAAAAAAAGTCTCTCTTCAAATTTAATTCTCAAGTATGTTCACTTTTTTGTATAAACATGCAATGTCCAGTACAGAACATTCACAATAAGACAACATTCTTAACATCCTCAATATGAATTTCTGAAGCAAGGTCCAAAATAATGATAATAATAATCAGAAAATAATACCTTCAGTATTACAGCAGCAAAAATGCAAGCTGGAACCTTGAAATGCAATAAAATGTCCCTATATTATATATATTTATATTATATGTCTATGGGTAGAATATTCTAATAGAGTGTGACAGTCCTGCAAGCCAGGCCTGTAAAGGTGGTGACCAATTTCAAGAATTTGTTGTAAAAATTGTGTTTTTTGCTTGTAATAAGCAATCGACAGTCATTTTCTTATTAGCATTTCTTAGAAAACAATCCACAGGAAACATTCCAAGGATACATAGTTTAGAGAAAATGAGTAACTTTACTAAATACCTCTATCCAGAAGTGAAGAACTGTTGTTTGTTGTGAATAAATGCACCAGCGGACATAAATTATATTCTTAATTGAAACTAAATCTTGATTTAAGGCATATTTTTTTGGCAAAATAATTGGCGTTTGTTGTTGCTGAAACCGTATATTATTGACAGTGAGAGGATAAAAGAGAGGAATTATGTTGGACAATGCAGAGGGTGCATGGCAGGTTCACCTGCAGCTGCATGGATGTGTTACATGAGAAAAGAGGATATTCCTGCTTTTAGTGGCCTTACCGTCTCCGGTTTATCTCCTCCTCCTTTTGTTATCATGTCACTCTCATGACCTCATTTCCAAAGATGATAGTTCCAGGATGATTAGCTGTTCATACAACGTGTGTGTGTGTGTGAGAGAGGGAGAGAGGGAGGGAGGGAGGGAGGTGCAGGGTGGGGGGTAAGGTGCGTAGTTGGAGGGCCTGTCACAAAAAGCCATTATTGTAATTGGAAGTTAAAATCCCATTTGTTTTCCCCTCTAGTACTGTCAGTACTAAGACTGGGGTCTTGTTACAAAAATTAACATTTGGTATCAGTGTCAAGGGTCATGCAAGAGAACATCAACTTATTGAAAATGCTGCCACTCAAACAGCTGAGGCACAGAGATTATTTACTATGGAGAAAATGGTTCTGTTACACAACCGCAGTCACTCGCTGTTTCGATTTGTCATTTTTCCAGTACTCTGTTGTTCAGTGTCAAATGCTACTTCATGATCATAAGTGTTCATTTTGTAGGTTTTCACATTTTGTACTTTTGAATGAAAACATTTGATCCTGCTGCTGATTTTTTTTTTTAAACACACACCAATGTTTTATGGGATTATTTCCTCAAAGGCTTACAATGTACTGACACTGAGTATTATGCACTCTTTAAATCTACCTTCTGCTTCTTGAGCTAGCTCTGGTTTGTCGAGTCCAGTAACACACTGTATCTGAAACTGGTCTATGTATTAAATGACCCTGATTTATAAGTAAACAAGCCAAAGCTGGAGTACCCGCAACCTGGTGCAAGTTTAGAAACAGAGAGAGGGCAGCAGAGACCAAAGTAGACTGAGAGGCACTATAGTGTAAAAAACAGAGCCCAATTCCAAATATAGCTTTTAAAGTGACTGCAGGGTCCTGTCTCTGTCTCCTCTACTGTATGTGCCATGCTGGACTGAAAGGAGGATCAAACTATGCCACTGAGTCAGTCTTTGCTTGAGAGCTGCTCAGCCCTCTGCAGAGGGTTTAAAAGGTCAGCAGGATTAGTTCATTGAGGGCCACGTCTTTTCCCCATGTTCACTCCGTGTAATTACACATTTGATAAAAAGGTTTTGTGATTCAAAAGTATAAATGGAACTGAAAATGAAAAGTTATTATTGGGGTTTGCATTATACAAAAGTTATGTCATCTTGAGCTATTTAACTAGTGTCCTGATCAGCAAAAACAGTTCTGTTTACACTCTGTACTGCACCGAGGTCTGAAAAACATGCTGATTACAAAATCCTACGCTGTGTTAGAAATTGCATACTAAAGTGCTTTTTATATATTATAAACATCATGTCACATTGAGTATATAATGTGTTCCAACTTCATAGTGGATTTTCTGTATATTAGAAAATGCCAAAATGTGTACTGTATGAGCAGGATTCTGAACATAGCCCTAAATTGACTGGCTTGCAGTCTTCTTCTTTTCTGCCTTTGTGAGCACCTTTGCTGCACTTTTTGCACCTTATTGCCACCAACTGTCGGTCAGTGGAAAAGCGTATAACTAGCAGCCCTAGTAGTGGTGAAAATGTGTTATTAAAGTGAAAGAAACGGACAGGGATTTTTTCAAATTAAATCAGAATACAGTGAATTGGGAAGTCTTTTTTCCCCCCAACAAGAACCCAAGATTTGTGCTACATGAGCACGACCCAGATATTTATATTATTAAAAAAGTAACATGGATTTCCACCATTTTTGTTTTGTATTTCAAAGCATGACTGACTCGTGTCAAAACGAGATTAATTTCAGTGTTGCATGTTAAACGGACCTCCGCGGCTACGTGAAGGCGTGCTGTGTCCTGTAACCCTGGAGTGAGTTTCAGATATCCAGTCATGTTCACAATATATTGTCTTGGAAATTTGTTAAATGTTCATAACGTGCTTGCTCAAATGCCCCAGATTTGGCCACAAGCAAGCATCTAATTAGCATAATATTCATATTTCCAAAAAGCTCTTAAGAGCACTTCTGGCATTGTCCATTTCTCTTATTTGCCTCTTATTGCTATAACGTTTGCTTAATGCCTGGCTTGTGCCTAGCGATCGCATGCTGTGCTCATTGTGAATGCAGTGTGAATGTGCTGTTTGGGTATGGGCCCATGCATCTCCAGGGCCCTATAATCAGCTCTAAGCTGCTTCTATCAATCTTCATAACTGTAGTGGGTTGAGGAGGGAAGTGCAGCTAATCAGCTCTAACCGGCCCCATGTTCAGCCTGACTGTCACTGTTATAGCAGGGCCATATGCAAACGGTGTCTCTTACATGTGTGTCCCTTACTCACATCTTGGCCGTCTCGCAGGGCCATTCCACAGATGGCCAGCTCCAGCAGAAGTCACTTTTTGAAAGGGCCTGTGACTTTCACTGAATAGCTGTTAGTGTAGGTTAATATAGGAGTGGTGGCCCTGCAGCGGTGGCAATCACAGCTCTGATCAGAGCCGGGCTTCAAAGACGTCTGTGCAAGTTGAAGCCAGAGTTGTCATTAGCTTCTGCCCTGTGCTTGACAGCCCTTCCCCACCCCCAACTCCTTCTTCCTGTCTCTCTCTCTCCTCTCTCTTCCTCCGTCTTTGTCTCTCTCTCTTATCGCGCTCATTTTCTGTCCTTGTGCAAATGGCTACTGTAATCCTAGGTCTGGGTGCTTGGGCCTGTCACTCCACATTTGCACTAAGCATCTTTCCTTCTCTCATCTCCTTTGCCCTAATTGTATTGTAATAAGCAATTACAGATCTATTTATGCACACTAGAGCTGAGATTGGACCACTTTTTAAAAGGGCATGTAGGGGAGTTGAACTGGTCCAGACAGTGCCCCTCATCCTCAACTTGTAGCTGGACTGCTGCTAATCGCCCGGCGTTCCCCCTTTCTCTCTCTGATGATCTAATCCTGCTTTACTATCTTGCTCTTTGCTTCTGTTTTCTACCGTGTGCAGAACGCCCTCCAAAGCAAAAGTGATTGTGCTGTTGTTTGTTGTTTATTGGCTGTGTTTTCTCTTTGTGAGTCAGCTCTAGTGATGCAAATGAGCTGAGGCAGTGTTTACCTGGACTGGCCATGTTTTCCCTCTGTGTGTGTGTGTGTGTGTGTGTGTGTGTGTGTGCACATCGTGCCTGCACAACGTCTAGGCCTTTGATCATACTACATTGCATTGACAGATGCTTTCTGGTGCTTTCTGGTTGCTTATGAACGAGGCCACAGACGAGATCTGAATGCCAGTAATTATATCCCCTTGCTAGAACGATAACAATTGTGGCTTATACAACAAAGTGCAATGGCTTTTTTTCTATCTGTCCCATTATTTTTAGGTATGAGAAATGACACCGAAATCCCCTGTCTGCTTCCTCCCTGTCTGGGCCTCTGTGTTTACAGCTGTTTGTGAGCCTGTACGTGTGAGAGGTGGGGGCCATGATAAAGGCTTACACCTTGTAATCATAGCTGGATGTGTGATCTCAGCGACCTGCCTGAGAACTGGCTCGGAAAATGGCGTGCATGCAATATATGTGTGTGTGTGTGTTTGGAGGGAGGGTGGTAACTAACAGACCCACTCACAACAAATTTGCAGTAAGGAAGAGTCAGTTAATGAGGAATTTGAGGGAATCAAAAGGTCTGGACGCTCTGCTGAAAGTAAGAATAACAGCAGTGATTTACAAGTGTAGCTTTACTGATGCTACGCTCTGCTTAGTGTGTAATTTATATTACATCCATAAATATATGTTACACAGTTGAATATAACTGTGCAACATTTCGAGACATTTTACTGAAAGTAAATAGTGTAATTTTAAGGATTACATGCATTTTTTTCAAACCTGTTTTTTGAGTTTTGTAGTTTTAAAGATGTTCAGTTTCAGTTACTCAGCAATTATTTCTAATTTCTCAGTGTTGAAAATCGCAATTTCGGAAATAGTTGGAACATAGCAATTCAATTAGTTTATCTGAACGTTTTAAAGGACAACACAGTTGGCCAAAGATAAACAGATTCAATTTATTTTAACTTTGCTTTGAGGGTTGGTTGATTCCAATATTCCCGTCGGTTACCCGTTGTTTCTCCTTTTCCATCTTTGTTGCCACAAACTTGGAACAGTTGGGATGGAGGTTCTTGTAAAACTTGCAGGTAAAATGGAAGAAAAGTAGCACAGTTGGAAGTTTTGTGATTTGGTCATGCAATATGCATTGAATGCATTCCTATTCAAAGATGCAATTTCAAGAAGGAGAAAATTATACAATAGCCATTGTGCATGATTTATCATCACAGACTGACCACTGCAAAAGAAATTGTCAGCAGCTCCAGTCCACTGTAGTAGGAGTGAAGCAGTCGGTAAAAGCTACTTATTAAGTGGACTCTTATTATTTTAACATTATATTTTCAAAAGAAAGGTTTCTTGATTTTTTTTCCCCCACAGCTCATTCCATCACTGATCGTTTTATTGAGGTGATGACATTTACCTGTTTAACTAATATTTCCTCTCGGTTAGCCTGCTTCTTTCGGGATGGATGCACACTTGCAGTTCCAAAAGTGTCTTTTCTGCTCTCAGTAATCCGAGTTCAGCTGCAGAAACCTTTAGTTTTTTGCTCCACTGCTTTCCAGACATGCGCAACACACGTCAGAACAGGCACTTTATGCAAATCAGGTGAACTGAGGCTGGGCTCATTTACATCTGCAGGCTGAATAAACGCCCCACTAAATTTGAAAATTGAGATGCAAAATTTTGCCTTCCAAATTGTACAATCATTTAAAGAGACACTAAGCAAATATCCCCCTAAATGTATTTAGAAAGCACCAATTCATATATTTGATTAATTCATTTTATAAGACCATTTTAATGTGTGAAAAGAGCCTCTCTGATAAAGCATAGTTAAAATAAACCTTCACCTGCAAGGACATGTTTCATTATAGAAAAACATGCATAGAAAAAGGTGAGGTCATTGATCTGTAATCTAATAATGAACATTTCCTCCCCTCCTCTCAGCATACATGGTGTCAGCTTACAGGTTTTCCAGTAAAACCATTAAATGTCTTTGTCACTGTCTGTCTGTCATTGCCATGCCTTTCTGAATGGAAGTGAAAGACAACATACTTTAAAGCATCAGAGCTGGAGTGTCTGTGTTAAATTTCAACATTTGCATAAATATGTTACACATTGTTGTCTTACACTGCCGGCCTCCCTCCCTCCTATTTTTTTTCATTGTTTCAAACTATATTCATCTCCTCTCATATCCCACTTGGGGAGTTAATAACATTCAGGCTTTGTCTTTGCGGCCTGTGTGCTGCACGCATGTTCAAAACACTAATAGCTTTTTGTAGGTGCAACACAGGCTCTTTGAATTTCTGTTTGCTGCCACAGGTAGAAGTCCTAAAATTTCCACAAATAATAATATTGTATGCCGCAATATTAGCTACAGGCTTATCTTTTTCAACTTGCTCAGCACTCGCAGCCCCCACATTTATAGCACACTTAAAGCAGGAGCACAGTGTTATAAAGGATTTGCAATGAGGTGCACTGTTTACGATTAGTGAGGAAAAGAGAAAAGACAGTGTACACCTACACACTCACACACACACACACACACAAACACAAATCAGACAATAGAATAGAGTCATCAAAGTGAAACAGCCTGGTCTTGAGTGACTTTGATAATTACCTGCCTGGTCTGGCCTAAAAAGATATATCCCACGTTTGCTTTGTTGCTCTGAGTCAGATGGGTGTATTAAAGCAGCCAAAATGCAGTGTGTGTTGTGCAAGAAGAAGAAGAAGTGCATTTTGTACCTTTGTTTGAATCTTTGTCTTTGAAGTTTTGCAAAAAAAGTCACCTCTAAAGTTACTACATATACCCCTTTTCAACCAAGACAGTTCCAGGTCCAGTTCGGAGCTGGTGCCTAATCTGGAACCAGTTCTTCGCGTTTTGAAAGCCAGAGAACTGGCTCTAGGTCAGGAAAATTGGTTCTAGAACGGTACCAACTCTTTGCTGGTCTCTCACTAAGAACCACTTACGTTGGGGGCTGGGGGCGGAGTTATCGTAACCAACAAGACCAACCAAAACATGAATCATTCTTTTTATTTGACTTGTTTAACTGCAGTGTGATTGATAGGGGTTAGCATTAGCGAGCTAACATTAGCGGGCAAGCAGTTCGACATTAACATCTTGCCTTCAGTCTTAATAAGAACATAATGACCGTCCATAGCATTCAGGACGAGCAGCACAACTGTGTTGCACCAGTCATCTTTGGATGCCAATGTAGGCTCACAAGGCCTGGAGAAACATTTATAAAGAGACAAGGCCATTGTTGTTACTTTACGTTCAGAGAGCAGAGACATATACAGTGACGTAAAGATTTGGCTCTCGAATCTGTAGAAAAGCAAACCGGTTCTGAGAAGGTTGGCAAGTTGAACCAACTGTGATCCAGCACCAGCAAAATAACTAGGATTGTGATAGATGAAAAGGGGTAATAGTGCCGTGTGATTTTATTGATGAGAAAAACATGGATAAAATTGCTGATTTTGATGTTAAATGGATTCAACTGTAATATCAGAATTTGCCACCTTTGGGGCTGTTAAGTTACGTTATACAATTTCAAGGTTTCCTCAAAAAACTACTGTATGTTGCTGTTTTTGGTGTTATTATGTCCTTTAAGTGCTAATTGCATCACCCATTCTCGGTTTGTGGAGCTTGTTAACTGCAGCGATAGTTCCATATTTTCTTCTCAATGACTTGTTGAAATTTTAGTAATCAACCACGTAATTAGACAATATTCCTGATGTCTGTCTGACTCAGTTGTGTCTGGAGTTTCATTTCTAAACACTTGGCTCCCTGCAGACCATACCAAAATGATTAGGCAGATTGACGCAGCCAAAAATTCATCAAGGAAACGACTGAATATTAAACATCACATTAGACTTAAGCAATAGACTGCACATACCTCAAACTTAACATCTTAATGAAGCTGCAGCATGTCGAGCACAATTGCGCTGTGGCCTCCAACTCTGGCACATAAAGACATCCTTTCGCAACACCACAAAGCACCGCAGGGTGTAAGAACAGAACAGTAAATCTTTCTTTGATGAAAGGAATAAGGCACTTTTTATGCAATATAAATGCTTGTAAGGTTTTTAGTGAAGGATATGAATGCTCAGGGGATTTACTAGGTGTCAGGTTTGTGCTCCCACTATGCTAGCCTCCACATCCTTTCTGTGTACTCCCTGTGACACTGTGAAGAGTGTCTCGCTGTGTCTGTATGCTGCAGGCTAAGAGTAGGATATTGTTGTTGAGGTGTATGGACAAAGCAGTCAGTTTTAAGCACTCTCTGGACAGTATTTACGTGACCTGAATCAGTTGTTTCTGACTGACAATAGCTTAAGTTCTTTACACATTGTTGGGCCCATGCATTGTACACAAAGTATCAGCACCAACTATGCAGTGCTTTGTGACTGTGTTTGCCAGTGGTTTTAGAGTTGAAGAAGCTATTTGTGGTTAGAACGTTCAATTTGCTAAAAAACTGAATGACGGCCTGTTTTCTTGAAAAAACATAAATCATAATTACACTATTTTCATAGCCAGAAATTGTCGGTTTTGCAAATCTCTCAAAAATACTAATATTTCATCAAAATCTCTTTATTCTATGTCCTGTTTAGAATTTTGCCAAAGTACTTACCACATCCTGAAAAAACATTCAATTCTGCATTTGTCAGCATGACTGGGAATCCATGAATGACTCGGCTGAAACCAACAATCTTTTGACTAAAAATAGATGAAACTTTGCCTGAACTGCAGGCTGTTTACAAAGAGCATAATGGAGAGGACAAGAGAGTTATAGTTGTATCAAACACATAGCTTGTATAAGTAAAACAATAAGTATAACAAATTTTTTTTACAGTATTGTTAATGTAAATTCTAGAGTTACATGGTTAGTCATTTTGTTCTGTTTGTCATTGTTCAAACCTGCTAACAGGTGTCGATAAGAGTGCACCAGAAGCTTTTTACATTTTTGTCTGCCTCTCTGTATGTACCTGCGACATGCCTTCTATTACCATGGTAATGCACTAGTGGCGTAATTGTTGCAACACTTCACTTGCACAGCCTCACGCACTCAAGAAATTAGAAACACATTCATGTCTAAGCATACGTGCACTCAAACATGCACACTCATATCTCTCCATACTGTCTCTTAGGGATGTGCAAAAATAACTGAATGTTTGAAAATGGGTTAAAGGAAAAACTGGGTTGAAGAGTGGTCCATTTTTAAATCTGTCAGCTTGAATTGAAATGTTGTTGAAAAAGACCTTTAAAATACTACATCAGCCTGAACCAAATGATCACAACTAATGTTGCTGTAAATGCAGTGAAGGGAATTTTCAGTTCCCTAGCGGTTATTACTGCGTAGTGTGTGATTTGGTTAAAACGAAAATGCATTCGTTAAAATGTAAAATGATCTGTGTCAAATTAAATGCAATTCCAGAGTCATTCCATCCAATCAGCTTGGTTATTTAGTTACTGCACTTGCTGCATATGTACATAAAAACATTTCAGCAGTTCTTGAAGAAGTCAGGGGACAGCTGATAGATTTTGTGTTGGCTAAAATATATTTAACATCCTTGAAGATGACAAACATTAATAACATTTTGCACCAAATTGTACAGCCATAAAAGAGGCACAATATAAAGCTACACAGCTTGTGTGTTGTCACCATGGAGAGAAAAGTAGAGAAAGTAATTGTGTTGTACCAGGACTCAAGCAATCCCATCAGCTACTGGGCAGACATGTCAAAGTATAAAGGCACAGCTGAAAACTTGACTGGTTGTAGCCTGATGGAACAAGGCCGAAAAATGACCGGGGACTGGGTGGCCCAGAAGGGAAGCAGGACAAGCAGCTGATGTAGAGAGGCGAGCATAGATGAACATTGACTTGTTTATTTTTTTATTTTTTTACCCTAGATGGGCAATGATAAAAGTGAGTGATGTTGATAAATACTCGCACAGCCAGTTTATCAGCAGCTGTCTGGCTTGGGGTTGCCGCCGGCAGCATCCAAGGCTGATAACCTCTGAGGCCTGAGGCATGATGTAGGGAGGAAGAGGAGGGGGGTAGAGGATGATGCAGCTGCTGGGTCTTGGCCAGTGTATAACCCTAAACCGGTCAGTTGATATTTTGCATGTCCACCCGTTTCAGTCAAATATTGCGAAGTAGGGGGAAAAAAACATAATCTTCCATAAGCTTCACTGAGAGCCTGCAATGCCCATTGCACTGCAGGAAATACAATTGTTGGCTGGAAAATAAATGCAGAAAACTGACTTATTCTTAGATTCTTGCCATTAGAAAAACCTAACAAAACCAGAGTCCGTGCTTTTATACATTAGCAGTGTCTCCATTGAAGTTGAATTTAATTTTGAAGCGAAATTTTCAAATGTTGCCCAAAGAAAATGCAAATTAGGGACGGATCCATCGATTGTTTTAGAGCAAATAAAAAAAGCTGCGTACAGTGTAATGTATTGCTACAGGCTAATCTGTCAGTAAACAGTAGAAGAAGAAGAGATTATGCCAGAAGAAAACAGTAGAAGAAGAAGAGATTAAACAAGAGAGAATAAAAATAATAAAAACTAGGTTACTAATCAGACAACTTTGGCCACCCGTGAGTGAAAATATGTCAGCTTGTCTTGACCGGCAGAGCAGGTCACTCCGGCTGCAAGTCGAATTATATAGAAGTCTATGAGAATATGTAATATTGAAGACGATCGTCCATTTTCAGTGCTGAACCAAACGTTTGCTCTTGTCAGTGTATTAAAGGATCCATGGGTGTACAGTCTTTTGAACAAACTCTTGTGGGTACTTTTTTTTTTTTATGTGTTCATCTTGCAGTTGCCAGCACCCCTAGCCCTGAAGTACATGCTGTGTGCAGCTGTGAGCTCTTTTCTCTTCCAACTTTAAATTGGAAATGTTCTCCACTGAATAAATGTAGACCACTGAAATGATTTTATATATTTATTTTTCCAAACTTGACTTGAATTTTACAGTTAAATGATATGATATAATAAGAGAAACAAATCGCACCAAAAAAAAACATAAAAAAGCTGTAATAAGAGCGGGCCCATGTGTGGGAGGCTGTGCATATGTGCAGGCTATGTGCCTGTGAGACTGTGTGCACCTGGAAAGCACTTGACAGATGGTTACTTCAGTTCTAGCTGAATGTTGCTTCTTCTTTCTCAGTGTTAAGCCTCTTTCATAGATCCAAAGTGTTTCGGTCAGCATTTTGATCAAGGTAGACTCTTTCTACTCTTTGATAGTTTGCTTTGCATCTCCGGAGGATGTTTATCCTGCCCTGGCCATTTACTATTGTTTGATTCTGGCGAGCCGAGGGAGATCAGACCTGTGACTTTTCTCTGCTGTCTTTCTCAGCTGCTTTTTTTTTTGTTTGCCTGTAGGATTACAGAGAAGTGCAACAGAATTGTTAAATGCCACATTATATCAGTAAATCCTCTAATCTGTAGCAGTGAAGTAGTACTTAATAGAAGATAGTAATGATTAGATATTGGTTTATGTTTTTCTGACAACAAAATAATCAACTGTACTGTTGTCTTTTCCCCTGTAGTAGTTAATAGCTGTTAGCTGAGGTTGGGTGAAAGTCCACCCCACTGTGTTCTGCCAGACATTCACATAAGTCAGATCAGGACAAAGCTATCACTATAATACCACACCGGTGCCATTAAGACACTGTTATATTCCTTTACATTTTTTCTTTGACCTTTAAAAAAATCATACAATATCTATAAATAACAAAGACGGGGCCTGTTCTCAAATGTTGGTGCATGAATAAATACCAGTTCATAAATTCACTCGTTAATTTTTAATCGTGTGCAAAAAAGAAATAGTCCCTCGCAGATTTTGCTCTGACACTGGTGTTGAAGAGTTACTGTATTTCCATGAGAAATTGCCCTCCTAAATTTAGCATGTACTCTGTGCAGCAGATGTTCGTGCCCTTTTTGATGCCGTGGGTAATAATCCTTAATATTCTTGCTGTTTGAAACTAAATGAGGCTTTAATGCACTCTGATTCCATCTTCAAGCACTCATTAATTGTTTTCTTGAAAGTCCATAAATTATTTCTGTTGGCTTTTTTTTGTGGTTTTGCAGAGATAAACAGAAACTTTTATGGATGAAATGGAGGCCTTTACTTCTGTGACAGTCTGTTTTGATTAGCGCTTCAATTTAAAATGTCATTGTGGGGGAAATTCACAGGACTGCTCTGCTTTGCCAAGAGTATTTTTTGCTGCCAATACCTTCACCATTTGTGACCTTGCTATAATACTAAAGTGTTTTTGAAATTTAATTGTGTGAATCAGTTTATTCCTGTTTAGCAACAATGTGTCCTTTCTCCTTTATATCCTCCCCATCGCAGGTGCTCACTCTCTGTGTTTGAAGCCTCATTAAAGGTGTTGTGCAATGCATTTGAAGCCTCATCACTAATCCTCTCCTCTCGCCCTTTTCTTTCCAGATGGTCACAAGAACAAAGAAAATATTTGTGGGTGGCTTGTCAGCCAATACAGTAGTGGAAGATGTGAAGCAGTATTTTGAACAGTTTGGGAAGGTAAGACTGTTTTTATTATTATAGTGTTGCTATAATAACCAACAATTCAGCACTTTGACTCCCTTTCATGCTGTGTTGTTGGATGTTAGATTCTTTCTAAAGATGTCATTCATAGATCATCATTAAGATTGAAAGATGATGATTTGTACAGTGTACAACACCCCCCCTGTCAATGCAAAAGTGTCAGTGTGAGACCACATAGCCATCACTCCACTCTTTACATCAGGAATTTGAGCCTTAAAAGAAGCCAGCGGCACCAGCTTGGCTCCTTTCCTGACAGTAAGACAAATAAATCTCTATAGTGACAAGCAAACAACTGAAGATATGGCAATAGCTTCACACAGCACACCATGCCTGGTCAACAACATGCATTTTTTGCTCACAGAGCAAACAAGCAATGACAACCAGCTGCCATGACCAAACCTCCCCCTGCAAAAAACAAAAAAACAAGTATGTTTTTCTCTTATCTATGGTAGTAAGACATTGGAAGCAAATATAACTATAAATATAGGGGAATCGAAGTTAGGGTTGTGATATTGTGGCAGCACTATTCCAGTGTGAAACAAAAACACACCCAGTTCGTTCAGCAGAGGCTCATATTCAGCTGTTTGTTCCTGTCTGCTGCAGCAGTTTCTGCATGCTGTTGTCATGGCCAATACCCCCAGCAGAGTGAGGCATATATGCACATCCTTTCACACAAGGACAGGCATACTCTGCACACACATGCACACTCACTCTTGAGTGTGTGCACGCGCACACGGGCACGTGCGCACACAAACACGGTTTGATACAGTGGCAGCATTTCACAGATAATGTCCCCACACTGAGCGCAGATCCATTTCCCTCATGTCATATTCTACATCAGTCAAGGTCACCTTCAGCGGATACAGTCCCTGTAACATCAGCACTTGACCTTGAGTTTAAACAATTTCACTGAGGATGGATTTTTCATGGGCACATAATGTACCGTGTCCTGAAGGAGACAAAAGAGCTGTTGTAAATTAATAGAAACTGTTATTTTTGTGCAGAGACAATATGCAACCAGCTCTCCCCTATAAAGCCCCGTATTCTTTTCTTGGCTGGAGGCGAGCAAGGTGAAGGACTTTGTTTTGCTCTTTATCCGTGGAAGTGGCATTAAAGACCTCACCATGGCCTGGTCTGCCGTTCCAAATAAAGCCGGCTTATTTGCACAATAGAACGTAGCAAGCAAATATTCAGCACGACTTTGCAATCAATGGATCTGAGAAAGGGCTCGAAATGATTTTCGACTTGATTGAATGACATAATTGACTTGATTATACAAAGTTTTTTCCTCCTTGAGGAATCCTCGAATGCTTAGGAGGAAACAAACAAATCAGACTGATTGAGCAAGATCTTGTGCATGTTTCTGTGTGTGCTTTTATAGCCTACTTGTGCATGCTTGGATGTGTCTGCAGTACTGCTCTTGCCATGCGTGAGTGTGTCAGCGATTAAGTGTATTTATGTGGGTGCATGATTAGGGGTGTCTGTGTGTGTGTATGTGTGTGTGAGCAGGTTTGAGTGTCTTCAGCAGAAGGGAAATCAAAGTAGATATTGTGGCCAATGGAAGACACGATACAGAGCAAAAAGAAGTATCATTCTCTCGCTGTTTTGTGTGTGTCCTTCCTTTCTGCCTTACACATCCCGGGATTTATTAAATAACCTGCCTGTCACTGCAACCTACTATTATCGCCACATACACACCACTCTGAGGACTTATCCACAGAAGGGAAAACCAATTAATTCAGTTTCCCCTCCATAGAATCTTGGTGGCAGTATGTGTGTCAGTCTGTCAGTCAGTCATCAGTCGGTCTTTCTGTCGGTCTGTCGGCCTACGTGCATGTCAAGGGGGACATTAGCCGGCATGGTCGCAGGGCAGCTAGTCATTTATATTTCTGGGAAGTATGTTTTGAAGCACTTATCAATCATCACGCAACTACAGCTTAAGGCGCCGACAAATGTTCTTCCTCACTGGGAGCAAGCCATTTCACTGATATTATTTTGCAAGCTCTGTGGTTGTGTGTGTGTGTGTGTATGTGTGTGTGCGTGAAAGGCAGCATAGGCCAATTAGCAGGATGTGGTCCTCGGAGATGGCGGTGGTTGGGAGGCAGTGGAGGGGAAACAGCTGGTGTGGCCACAATTGGGTCACAGGTTCTGTCTGTAACCTCCACACCACACCTCCCCTCCTTCCCGCCTCAGTCCCTCCGTTCTGTCTCCATTCTGTCAGGGGGAGAGGTGGCATTTGTTATGGGGAGAGGCTGACAGCTCTCATGCACATCAGTCTCACTGCCACTCTCCCAGCCGTCACCATTAGGAAAGACCACATGCCCGAGACCTGGCACAACTTCAGAGGAGCCTCCTTCACAGCCGCAGCCACTTTTTTTTTTTTTTGTCGTCTACAGTACATGCAGAAGGTGTGCATTTGAAGTGATTGTGACAGTCATTTGAACGGAACTGAAGTGTGGTTCTGTTTGACTGATTCTAATGCATCTCAGATGGATCCCATTACCTGCCTAATAGTAGCCACATCCTGCCTTCCATTTTTTTTTCTCAGGCAGCACACTGCACCTTAGCCCTGCAAGCCAAATGAGACAATCTTATCAGCACTGCCTGGCCTCCCTTTATATTCAAGGACTCTTAACTGGAGGCTGCTGCTATTTCTGTCTTGCAATAAAGTCAAATGAATCAGTGTGCTGCTTGTGCTATTATGTGCAATTGTGCAAACTTATAAATTGTAAGGAAAGACAATGTTAGCCCTTAGAGATGCCGGTTTTGTTTTCCCCTCCTATGTCGGCTTTGAAAGTTGCTTCTTTTTCCCCTTTCTCTGATAATTGTGTTATATTTGCAGTATCATTGCTGAGTATTTTTTAATAAATTTACCTTCCTGCCTTTGCATTTTTCTGTGGTTTGCATAATAAGCAAATCATCCCAAAAATATGCGCTTACAGAGGTGATGGCACTGAAATATTTTTCTGATTTTATTTAACCACAAGGTCTTCATAATTTTTACATGTATTTTGACTGTGCTTGCTCTAAGGTAAAAGGTCAAGAATAGCTGAATAATAACAGATGTGCTTTTTGGGTCTATTCAGAGTGTCTGCACACCTGCAAAACAGACTTAAATTAAACAGTTTTCACATAAGGTGAAGGTTTAATAAGGTAAAATTACTTATTTTCATCAGCCCACCGCACTGCTTCGCGGAACTATTCAATCTTGATCACTTGAGTATTCTTTTTTTTGTATGCTAACCTAAAATGCCCTCTCATTTTCCAATAAAACAAACACCTGTTCACAAAACACCTACAACTCCAGAATGTTCCACTGAGGCAAGTCCTTGATTAAAGATGGGACTTGGTGTGATGACACCTTATAAATTTGGATCTTACTCACCAGCAGAGCCCTGCCCAGGCATGAAAGGCAGTTAAAGGCATAATTAGCTCGGGTGGCTAATGCTTCCTCATTGGTTTATTGTAATCAGCTTCTGAGTGCATCTCATACTGCCCTTATAGGGCTAAGCTGAAACAGCTCCTGCACTCCTGCCCATTGGCTGGGCTTTGCAGTGCAAGCCCGAAGCTGACTTTTAGTTTAATCAGAGCTACTTGCTTCCATGTCACTGGGCTGCCACAATCGTCCCTTTATGTCCAGGCTGTCCTGGTTCTCATGCTCCACTGGTCCAGAGCCAGATCCTGGAGGTGGAGCTGAATGGGAGGAGGATGAGGAGGAGCTTAACCAGTTCACTGCCACTGGGTTCAAGAGGGATAAAGGTAGACACAAAGGTCACCACTTAGACAAGCAAAGTCGAGCCTGAACTCCTGAAAGGGGGCAATGGTCTCAAAGTAGGGAAAAAAGAGTGACGACACCTGTTAGAGGACATTGGAAAGATATTGATAGCAGTGAGCTGACGGACACAGATCATTGTCAGAACACAGAGACGAGCCTACAGCAGCAGCAGCATGCTGTCCTCGTCCTGTTTCACCTCTGGCCAGGCGAGCGTCTGCATACTTCTCTCATACTGTCACTGAGAGGAAGCAGATGAGAGGAAATTATAAAAGCATCAGAAAAAGATTCCTTGGTTAGTGCATGAGATTCGTTCTGGGGCTTCAGTAATCTAATACCACGGCTGACATTTTGCGTGCCCTTAGATTTTGTAAATGGCAGAAAAAGAACTGTGTGACCATTAGTAAAGACTGCATGAATTTATTCTGCATACCTTCCTTAGGCCCTTAAATGCATTGGAAATTTTAAGACTTTCACACTTTCAAGTAAAATGCAGTGACAGCTGTGTTGGTATTGAAAACATCAACAACATAGATGCAAGAACGTGAAGGATTATGTCCGAGTAAATCAATGAGAACTCGGCTAATTAAATATTTGAATCCAAGTCTAATATCCAGTTTAGCATTTCTTCTGTTGCAATCTTGTTGAACATTTATTACGTTTCAAGAGCACAGCATTGGATGGAAACAGCTCCTTGATATTTCTGCAAATAATAGAAGACGTTTTCCTCCACGTACATTCGGCTTGGCCGCATCTTCTCTTGTTGAGTTTTATGGCGGTTGGCATCCAAAGGTGTCGCATTACCACCATCTGCTGGACTGTCCCTCGCCACTTTTGTTCTGGCATTGACATGGCTTTTGTGAAAAGGCGCAAGACGAAAATCTTCCTGAATGTAGTGCATGTGTAGCGCCTGAACGTCTTTCCCAGTAATTTACCAGGAACTATTTGTCAAAGAGGCTAAAGATAGCCGACTTCACTTTATAGATATCTATAAGCAAAAAAAATGCAATGTGCATTAGAAATGTGTACCTGGGCTACTTTTAGCATCAGCCCTTAAAAAGTGCATCTAAATCACTATGCAGAGATCACAAATCATCAATAATCATTGATGTGACATTGATAACGTGCTTCTCATGTCATCTGTTTGATTGCAGAATTATATTTTACCTTGGATGACAGTGTAATTATGCTCTTACAGACAACACACACACAGGGCTAATACTTGAAACTGTGGAGGTGCACATTAACTGTGAGGGTTAGGGAGGAGCAAAACTCAAATACACAATTGAGTCATGTTCATTGGCTGAAATAGCAAACATGGATGATTAATGCAGGAAAAATATACTTTATATGCGCGAAAAGAACCTAATCAAAAGGCCACAGTCCTTCATTCCACTTCCTCAGCTCGTGCAGGTGCACATTTGCATGCCATTTACATGGCAGCTCACAGTGACCACTACCACTCCAACGTTCCGGTGTCCATCATCTGCTGACATTCTGTGATTGTTTCCTCTCTGCTGCGACGCACCCAATCAGTTGAGGATATAGTCTGGTTCCAGTGATTATAAGGAGTGATCAGAGCAGCAATGATGGAGCATGTGCCTTGCAGTGGAGATTTAGCCAGAGGCTTCAATCTCATTGCAGTCACTTGTAGTTAGTGACTGAGACTACCAGTGAGAAGGGCAGAGCAATATAAATGAATTGGCTATGAATGTGGATACGGCTGCCGTGCTGCAGGGACACGCAGGGGGAAAGGGCCAGTTAGACAAACTATTTCATATCCCCCTTGACCTTTATTTGCCCACTGGCCCAGCAACATTTCCAATAGAGTAGCTTTTAAATGGCCACTGAAGAATGGAGCTGTATTATTCACATCATTTTTTTGTGTGTGCGTCACTGTCTTTGTAGAAGAGAGCATATGGGTGTTGTTTCTGAATTTTTACTAAAAAGATCAGACCTTTAACAAAAGATTAAATAGATTTTTGACTATTGCTGATCCTCAGGAATAACTGCCAGACGGCCTCCTTCAACATCTAGATGCTGTGCGGTACAGACGGCTCACAAAAAGAGCTGTGGATCAGAGGAGATTGACACCTTTCTGTAGGTCCGTAGTCTCATCTCCCAGCTGTCCCTCCTGAAATGGCTCCCTCGGGATAAGCTGGGATTGGCTTGATTGTGTTATCGGCGACTGATCGGGTCATTGAATGATGGAATTTTGAGCCCCTGTTCTGCTTAAAGAATGAAATGTTTAAAGAAGATTGACTGTGATTGGATCAGATCCAGCACCTGCTCAAAGGGTCAATCAGGTGAAGGCAGGAGGCAGCAATCTCTGCTGTGCTATTGTGACATGAATAGAGGGGGGAATTAATGTGTGTTGGGGTGTTGGTGGTGGATGGATGGTAGTGGGGGGGTGAGGATGCCATTCAACAGGGAAGAGGTTGAAAAATGTCATCAGAGGAAGTGTCATGAGTAATTTGCAGCAGTCTCACCATCAAACCGTTGTGGAGGTGGACGCCTCCACCTTCACGCCTCCACCTCAGACTTGCAAACTGCAATCTAGTCTTCAGGGAATCCCATGTGGGAGAACACCTCCAAAGAACTGGAGATTCAAAGAAGGGTTTATTTCCCAGATGGATGGGAAATATGTATTGATATATGCGGTAGGTATGTCCTAAAGATTGGCATGGAATAAAGGCTTTGGAGGGTGGCAGCATGGCCGGATATTATTGCATGGGAGGTCCAAGGGAATACTCACAGAAAACTGCATGTTTGTTGGCTCAAAAATGGCTCAAAAGATAATTCTGAAATTATGTGAAAGCATGAAAATAAATGAGCCCTGTGGAGTTTTCAACAATTATGTTTACATTCAGTGTTGCCCAGCAAATTAATTGTGTTTATCCTCACAAAGTACTGAGCAAAAATTACTGTTTAGGTTTAGAAAGTACACTATACGTGGTTAGATTTAGGCAAAAACATCACAGTTTGGAATAACTACCTTAGACTATGCACGTTGGGTCACTTGCATAATATAAATATTACTTATAGAAGTTATATTTTCTGAACTAAGGTCTCCTAGGTGGAAGTCCTGTTTTTAAGGAGCAATCCACCCTTTAAGTAAGCTAATTTGAGTGTTGGTTTGTGCTCAAGCCTCACTTAATCAGTGGGCTGGGAAAAGTTAAGTAGCTTGTTAATTGTTAACAGTATTGCATAGTCTCCTAATTTCTTATTTCTCATAATTTCCTTGCTTCCTATTTCCTTGCCATGGCTCAAGTGTGCGTTTAAAGTGTAGCGGAGACGAGGAATATTTGAACCGAAGTCCACAGAAGCCAATGGCAGCCTCTGAGTGACAGACTTTGTGTCTGTGCATGTCACAGCCAAATGAGAAACAAAATGATGGTGTCAAATTTCAGCTCTCATCTGATAGGCTTTTAAAGAGGATGCAAAGCTGCTTTTCAACCCAAGTAACCCTTTTTCATCCTCAACAGACGTTTTTCACAGCCCCCTCCACCCACTGTAGAGCTCAGGCAAACCAGTGAGCATGAACCATGACTCAGCACCACCTGGAGAACAGGCAGTTGATGTAGTACAGCTCAAATGATGACGGGGCAGAATTCTCCCAGTACATCTGAGCTGAGACACACAGCTTTATGGAGACATTTGTTAAGGCGTTTGAGTGGTCCTATGGATGGGTTTATCCCAAAGGCTAAACAGTAAGGTGATGGCAAAAGAATGCTTGAGTTTAAAGCACTACTTATGTGCTTTATATATATTTTAGATGTATAAAGCAAACAGAAAATGCAATATTTCTTTTTTGTTTTTAATGTTGCCATATCTAGTCATGCATCTTGCGAAATAAATGTATAAATAAGATAAAAGCAGTAAAAAAGCAAAGTATTTTTCTTCTGATTGTGAATTTTCAGTCTAGACAAACATGTAAGAGCGAAATATCGCTTAATATTGGTTTCTGATTCTGGATTCTTCTTCATATACCTGCCTTTTGTGAGATAAAACGATTATAAGATAATATGCGACACTGTCATGTTTTTTTTTTTCCTACATAGCACAGCAGGAATCCAGTATAAGTGCTGAAAAATGACTTTGAGTAGCCCATTGCCTGTGCTTCTCCAGCCACCTACTGCAGTGTGACCAGGTCCACAGGCAGCTCCGGCTCATGCTATGAGTGCCTCCCACACATTGCATATCCTTCTTGAAATCACTGGCTAAATGTTCTTACATGGAAATGTACACAGTGTACAATGGTTTGATGTGAAGGGCTAATGAAGTCTCAAAGGTTTCACTTATCTGAAACACTTCCAGTCCTGCTCACTGCTGTGTGTGTCTGTGTATCCTCAGGTCTGTTGGTGGTAGATTCTCTGGATTTAAAGACTAAAGTCACACACTATCTTAAATCATAGAGTTGTTAGGAATTGCTTGTTAGGTTTCATTTCGACACAACTGTAAAATCCGACATTGGTAGTGACAGTCTCATTACATCCTGTAATATTTAGCTGGGGCAGAGTAAGTAGGCCAAACAAAATGGGGTAATTGTAATGGAAAAATGTAGTTTCAGCAAAAGATGTGAATAGTGCTTCCAGTTTTGCTCCCAACCTGTTCTAGTATCTTATCTCTCATACAGCTCTTTTTTAAAGAAACTTTGTTTTTTTTTCCCTCTTCTCTCTCTTTTTCATTTTGTCATCATGGCTGTGCTCATTTCAGCAGCTTTTATTCTCTATTAAAAGATAAAGAGGCAGCTGCCATGCACAATGGACAACTGTCCTTTAGTTAAATTATCATGTCAGCATGCTAACATGTTTACACTGTTGTGGACTTATTGAAATTGTGACCTAGTGGTGCCGGATACAAAATCAGGGGATCACAATTTTTTTTTCTATGAAAAAATTGCATTTTTTTTTTCAGTGTATAAAACAACAATCCATTGTACAAATACATATTATATCTCTCCCCGTTGCTCTCTACCAAGGAAACAGGTGGAATGAACAACAATTCAATAAATCAATAATGTGTCTTTATAGAAAAAAATATATAGAAAAAACATCCTCAGTACAAATGAGGACTTTTAAGAACACAACATAATATCCACTTGAAGATATTTGTGTTTAAATGCACTTTCATATGCAGCAACCTTCCCCGTTTCAGTTACGCAATCCTAAAAAGCAGATTTTTCCCGTAGTTTTACAATTCCTGAGAATATACTTCCGCCCCGTTATTCCTGTGGTCTCTGGTCCTTTTCTCTATACATCCTGGGCATGACAGAGTCCCATCATCTTCTAAAGTATAGAGTGTTGCACAAGATGCAAATATATTACAAAATCTGTATTATAGCTGTGAATTGGCTGCTAAGATTTCTTTTTAACTGGAAAAATATCATCCTTATGGTGGTGCTATAGAAAAACTCACCCTGAGGGGGATCACTAACGTTATCCCAATTTATCCTCTGATAACCATACACGTGTGTGTGGTACAGTTGCAAATGATCCCATTATTAAATAGGTTTGGAGCAAAGTGACTCAATTTTGATTCATGCTTTGTGTTTTTGAAGACACTCATCTCCGGCCTTGTTGGGATTCTGGTCAATAAAAATGAGGGTTTAGTGACTTTATTTTATCATGACAGCTCTCATACAGTGAACTGACTCTTCTTCACAGAGAGGAAACGGCCTATAAAACTACTGTTTGCTTAACATCGCAGTGAACATTTACTTAGATGTAAATTGACCACTGATTATAATTGGTAAGAGTTTAAATGAGTTCACTTATCCACCTTTTTGCATGTGTTTAGTTAACAGAGGTAATGAAAATTCTCATTCGATTCTCAGGCACCAGAAACTATACCAAATAATTAGAAGGTGGCTATGCAATGCAATTTGGAAATTCAATTTAAACACATTTTCTTATTGTACTGTGTAAAAGAACTTCAGAACAAATATGAAACGGTCCTGTCCTGGTCATTAACTGTTTAAACAGTTAATGGTGAGTTTTGAATCGTAAAGTAATGGCTCTCTTGCTGTTTCTCTCCAAAGCCCTTTGTGACAGTTGAAGGGAACATATGTCACCCTGTGATATTAACAAAAGCTATTTTTTATTTGAGGCTACTGTGCTTCTATGGCTGTCAGCAACTTACAGCGTTGCTTTCATGGACCTACCTGAAGCAGAAAAAACTGATGTTTGACAGTAATGACATGATTTATGTTACTGGAGGTGATATAACCTGTGCTCATGTCCTTACACAACCAGCACAGGCCATTTTGTTATGGCATAACTTTTTTGCATCTACTTTTTGTTTTCCATTTCCATCCAAAGCAGTACTGGTGTAAACAAAGTGAAACTAGAATGGCACTTAGACGTGTAGAGCTCGACCAAGGTCAGCGGTGCATTTACATGCTGTGGAAACAACATGGACACTACAAGGACGATAATGTTTTATTACTCAGAGCACTTAAACAACATCTTGATGGCTGTTTCCAAATCGTATGACAATGAAGAGCAAAAGAAACGGACAAGGTGAGCCATGAAATATGATGCAGAACAACTTTTTCCAGTTATTCAAACACCACTTGAATGCAACACAAATGCTTGTGATAATAATGAAAGCAAAAAATAATTCAAGTGTCCGCCCTGTGTTTCAGTCGGGCTCCAAATTCAAAGGGTTCATACTTGGCCCATGCTTCAATCTTTTCCATCCACCAAATTATATCAAAATTGCTGCTGACAGACAAAAAAACTGAATCAAAACATGGAAAAATAGAAATAATATGGAAAAAAAAGAAATATTGTAATCACAATGTAATTATATTATATATATATATTATCATAATTCTAATACTAATTATTATACTACTTTTAGTTTAACAGAACTAGAAAAAACTATGTAGATTAAATAAGGAAATGTGGCTTTGTCTTCTATTGTTTCAGTTTTAATTACTGGTAGATGTCAAGAAGCCATTTTGGTGTAAACAACCCTGTTTGTTTTTCTTCATGAAGAGAGGAAGAAGAGAAAGATACTGATGGAGATGAAGAGGTCAACATTATGTATATCACGATGTTTTCTTCTTATTTTGCATCTTTTTTATATTCCAAGTGTACACATGCATGTACTATAAAGAGCATAAAGCTGGTGGAATATAAAATAATACAGGAGGAGGTTTGAAAAATAAGTAATGTCATATCAACAGTACTTGTCGGTGATTCTCAGTCGTGAAAAGAGGTGATCGGTAATTACCGCAGACGTGTCTCCGGTTGTTAAAACAGAAAGCACTTTGGGTTGTGAGCTGAGGTTAAGGCTTGAATTAGGGTGACGCATCTTGTCGTTTTATGTTTAGGCTAATTTCTACATGTGTTAATGTGTATCTGTCTGGCAGTCATTATGTTTCCCTTTGTTCTGCTGACCTCTGTGTTTGATTTCTGTGCATTAATGCATCTGTGTGCTTACTAAGAAAGGAATAATGTAGTGAGCGAGCAGACGTGCATACGATGCTAGAGAGTGACAACAGATCCCTATCTTAGCTGCCATGCCATGAATAATCTTTAGCTTATTTTCTGGAGTGGTATCTCAGGGTTCTGGTCGAATTGTCTAAAAGCTAAATAAATCTGCTTGATTGAACTAATGGCACAGAGCCAAGATCTGGCACCAAGTCTCGTCTCTCTGCTTAATCTTTTTGTCACGGACACATTGACCAGGCTCATACACACACATATATATGCACACACATACACCAAAGCTCCCTCCCAAGCCACTTCCTGATCAGGAAACTTTGAACCCAACATGTGGCCCATAAGTCCTGTCCACAGGTAATTAGGTTTGATGGTTAGTTGAGCAGAAGCATGGATTTTATCCTTCTTTCCGTCTCGCCTCCTGGAGGGTTGCCTCAACTTGTTTTTGATAAGCCCACTGCCAGCCCAGCATCCGTCTCTTCCAGCTGAACACACATTGTAAAAGCCACCGAGGAGCACTCATTGCTTTTAAAGACGAATTAGCCACTAAAATAAAATTATGTAGGCTGAAAAAACATGTGCGAGCACAAGAATGAATAAGCATTTTATGTGTTGATTGAAAAATTAACCTCTCCATACATATTGAATACCTGACTCTGTTTTGTGGTAAATCACAGCGTATTTCTCCCTCTAGTGGTTTAAGGGAAGCCAGCTGTATTGAATGATGATGGACAGGGATATGTTAATGTTCCCTCTCACTGACACTCAGACCAACTGGTGGGAGTATTGTCCAAGCAGAAATTGTATTTCATTAAATTCACTGAATTGGCTTGACCAAATTAGTGTCACTTAACATTTTGTCTTTGGTTTTCTTTTTTCTTTTTTCATTTCAGGATGATCACATGCCCTCCAAAAACTTTTCAGACAATTTGTTTAACCTGAAAGCTCATCTTTCAGCCTCCAGCTATGTCATAGTGTGACTGTTTTGTGTACCATGTTGGGGTGAAAAGCCAGAATTACATTGGAAACAGCTTGGAATTTCATTTGAATGTGATACGAGGTGAACACAAAATGGACAGGCGGTATCATGCTCAAGTGACGGGTTGATTGCATCGAAGCATCTGCCAGCAACTCTTCCAGCTGCCAGCTCGCTGTGTGAATGAGAGGATATCTATGTGTGTGTGTGTGTGAGTAAAAATAAGTTACTTTCAGTGGAAAAAGTAACAGGAAATACGAGCTGTCACTACAGCTGTGGGTCTTATTAACCGGCCCTTAATATTGTTGCTCGCTGACCATGTTTGAATATAGCATATTTGTAATGTTTTAAGGATGCATACTGCATGCATCAGTTTGATTGATTTGTTTTTGACATGCTTGAAATTGGCACAGGGTTTTGTACAAATATTTTGTGTGTGCATGCATTTGAATTGAGTGTGCCGGTTTGTACACAAAACACACTCAAGAAGTAAATGTCATTTTGACCATCTGCTTGTGCAGTGCCTACTTTGGCTCAAACCGTGTTTAATGTGGAAATGGTATGTCAATAGAAGTGACATGCTGACACCATGCTACATCTTAATAGGCACATGGAACACACAGTCAACTTCACTGAAAAAGAAACATTCAAAGGAGAAACTCTGTTTTCATGATTTTTTTGCTGGGAAAATGTGAACCACCTGCCACAGCAATGATCACACAGTTAATAGTGTAGAAGGTGGGATATAGGATGTCCATCTATAGGGTTTAATTAAGTAAACAGAAGAAAATGGAAAATATTCTGAGCTGAATTCATTCTGAAAAATCTTTTTGTTATCACAGTTGTACAGCCACTGTTTTAATATGGATATGCAGTGCTTCCAACCACTTTCTTTTCTGCCATAGTTTGCCCATTTAAAATATCGAAGTGTGTGTGTGTGTGTGTGTTTCCAGTCTCAGGAGTACTGCTACAGCACACCATTTAAGCTGGCCCCAATGCATAGTCCAGACATGGCAGTGTTCCCTGATTGTCTCCGTCCAGCCAACCCAGCTACAGCTGTGTGCTGGTGTAGGTTGTGGTGATGCCAGTGAGTGTCTGCACACACCTCAAACGCTCATGTTTGAGCAGACATACCTGAACACACTGGAGATGACCACATCACCTGCACCAACACAGCATGTTGTGATGCGTACAGTACCTGCTACTGCGTTTATTTAGCCTTTTGAGAAAAGACACACTAATACGTATCATAGAGGCATTCATACACTACAGAGCCAGCCCAGATCAACAGTGGATTTTTAGGCACGTATCAATACTGATGTTTCAGCGTTTCACAAATCTGAAAACAATATAATAGCCTATTTTTTTCTCAATACATGTTTCTGTTCCCATCTGCTAATACTAACAACAGAATAGGATGAGTGCATAATACCATTCATGAATAAAAAGCTATAAACGGCTTCAGACTATCCAAAATTAATGTGCAGTGTGATGGTTTTCATTGTCAAAACAATATGAAAATATCTATTGTGCATATTTTTCTCTATAGTTCTTTAAGTATACAAAATAGGATTTACCATGTGGCTATTTCATAAAGACTGTTTGTTTATTGAATTACCAGACAACATGCTATATCATGATAGATATGGTTTTAAAGATAAAAAAATTGTCTATATATGGATAGAAGAGTTTGGCAATATCACCCAACTCTAAATTGATGTAAAACATCTCTATCCGTACTTTTTTCCAGAATATATAAATCAGAAAAAATCTATATTTTTGTTGAAATAAAGGCATAAACACACACTTCTTTTTTTATTTTGTCAGATTTAAGGATATGCTGCAGTTCCACTTGTGGTAACAGAACATCTAATGTGTATCAACAATACTGAGTTGTGGGAGATTTCCATGAGTCCATATCTCTTTGTAGATTTCCATCTTTGTGACTCTAACCTTTTGCTTTTGTCTTTGGCAATTGTCTTTCTTCTTCCCGGCTATAAATACTCTAAAAGAAGAATGCAGATGAACACATGATGGCAGCTCATGTGTTTCAGAGAGTGAGTGCTATTTACACAGCACGACTTCCATCCCACAGTGCAACAGATTTGAATTAGCAAAATGGCACATACATCAGAATGATGTTTGTAAATTGCTTTAATGTTTTGCTTTTGCAAATTGAAAAAAAAAGAGAAAAAAGATTCGGTTTAGTGCAAATTTTCAACCAATGGTGTTCTTGTTTTAATTAGAAATCATTTAACTAAATTGCCACATTGCCATCTGGTTTGAAGATATAACACATGCAAAAGAGATGCCATTTTCCATTTACATAAGGAGGCAAACTTGTCAGCATGAATGGAGTTTTAGAAGTGGAACGCATGTCACTAAGAAACATTTCAACAAGTTGAGGCTGATGTGGTTCCTCGAGTCGTACAGAACCTCCCATATAAGGTTTTTATGTAGATCTAATCTCAAACAGTCTGTTTCTTCACACACTTTGCACCATTTATTAGAACTCATAAATATGACTGTAAAAAAAAAGATATATTTATATTTATAGTGGTGTGTATATATATAACACTCTTTGGTAGTCAGAGTTGTGAGATAGGGCCAGCATTCATTACTACCTGCAGCCCCACAGACACACTCCTACTCTGTCTGGCTGGCTGCCCAGTCATTGGCAGCTTGCACATGTGGCCAAACTGTAAATCAGATTCAGACTTTCCATTCAAGTGCCCTACTCAGGGGACTGCACTGGCCTTTATTCTGACCTTGTGGACCTTTTTATAGGCTTAGAAAAGAGCAGCAGAAAGGAGATAGCTCCATAGTTCACACAGAAATGAAGAGCTGAGTGTCTCTTACCTTTGATTAAAATCTGACCTCGTGGCATTTTAGAAAATTTGTGCATTTGAGGCGCACCTTTTTTGGAGTCTAACATTTCGGCGTGCACTGTAAATCATCCACAGTTTAAATATCCTCTCGGAAATACCGAGCGGTGTGATTTTGAAATTCTCTCCTGTGTGAGGAAGATTTGTTGTAAGTGAGCTGCGTGTTTTGGTCTTTGTCCCCCAGCAGCTGATGCTCTGGAGAGAGTTTGGCAGGGCTCAAGCTGTTCAGTCCCCCACCCCCTCCCTGTTTCTCTATCCCCTCTCTATCTCTTCCTTCCATCACACCTGATTGCATTTGACAAATGCCCCTATTGGCTCCATATCATCAGGTGCAGTGGAGGCAGCCTAAGACTATATTACTCTGCCCATATACCACATCTGTTCTCCATTTTGCATGGCTGACACAATTGCTTCTGCAAGGTTTGAATGGGGCCAAGGCCCTGTCAGTGGGACAGCTTCATGAGTCGCAGGTTTCATTGGCTGAGGGGAGTCCTGCTGAATGCGTTAGACATGGCATCTAGCATCACAGCTAATCTTTTAGAAGGTGTGGACTGGGCACAAGGGACAAGTTTATTCACCGTGATAAAAATCATGTACACATAAACTCTAATGACAGACGCAGGGTTTGGCATCGCACAGGAGCTGGCTCCAGCCATTTGACAGCTGGGGATTTGTTAAGATTCTGGCTTATTCAATTCATTTCAACATATTGATCACTAAACGTGAGGTTTGGACAGTACACTTCTGTCTACATTGCCAATTAAGCATGCATCCGTGTGCATACGTGCATTAGGAATGCACCATATGGATTTTTTTTTTTCAACCAACACATTATTACCTGCTTCTCATGGACAATACAGAAAAGTTAATCGATAATTTCACATTTTTTTTGTATTTTAAAACGAAGCCTGTAGTTAATGCACACCTGAGGGTAAGAAGGGCAAAGATGTATGACTTAATATTTCAAAGCCCTCTAAGTGACATCACTGTTGTTAACAAAAGAAAGAACAGCAGAATTCAAATTATTATGATATTCATATAATCTGACAAATCAGATATGGCACTGTATTAAATATGCAGTACCACTGATCATTCATGACATATATGGTATTACACAAATAACACATAACTATATATATTATAATGAAAATATTTCAGCACTGATACATATCCTGCATCCTTATGTTCCCGATCTTGTGTTGAAATTGTAGCTACTCTTTGATTATAATTGAATTTATAAATGATGTATCATATGATGAGTGGTGGAAGAAGTATTAAGATCCCATACTTCAGTAAAAGTACTATTATCACTCTGTGAAATATTTACTTCAAGTAAAAGTCCTGCATTCAAAACTTACTTAAGTAAAAGTACAGAATTACTTGTTATGTAGAATAACCTCACACAGATTGTTATATATATAATATACCACAAAGCTTTTACCAATAAGTCTGTCTCCAGGTGTCGTCATAAATTCTGTCTAACTTCAGTAGAACTGAAAGCAAAACATCAAACTCTCATCATATAAAGAGCTCAGTTTTACTTTGTCTTTGTTTTTCTCTTATTACAACAAAGATTACTGGAAAAAAATGTATTTCAAAACCATTCATCATGTCTCTGCTGTAGATAACTACCACTATAAGCCATCCTGCAACATCATTGAGCCTGTGCTCCAGCTACATCATGTAGATGATGGTAGTGAGTTTTGAGGCAACAAGTGAGCTAATCTGCCGCTGATAGCTGTATTACTACATTAGCCATCTTGACCTGTGACACATCTCCTTACTAGCTGATTATTAGATACAGACTTTGAAAGTGACTTTGGGGAGATTTAAGTGGGGAAAAACAAAAGAGCACTGGAGTTCCTCCTAACAGGGAGAGAGACGCTGATGGACTGTCATGACCAGCGTCTCATCAGCAGGAATGCAAGTAGGGTTGGCACAGTAGTCACCATGTGGTGGCAAGGTTAGGTCACATCAGCTGCCTCTGACTCCCATACAAAGGAGACGCTCAGCTGAAAGGCAACACGGGAAAAAAAATCTCTCCTTTACCTCGATTTCACTTGGTCGATATCTTTGGAATTACTTTCACTTTAGAAGAAACAAATTGAGGAAGGAAGATAAAAAGAGGTGATGGAAAAATATTGGATTAAAAGTCACAAAGGCAGAGAGGGGAGGGGCGGAGACACAAGACTGCCAGAAAGACAGATAGAGTGCCTCAAATCTATGGGGTTCCTCATGTGCGTCATGTGTTCTCATGAGTCAACCAGACACTGCACCTGCTGGGTGGTAATTGGAGGGCTTCCTGGGAGAGGTGGCCGCAGCTCTGCTTTGCCTCTGGGCCACCCTCCACAGTCTGAGCCGCCTCTAATTGGCACAGCACATCGCCTCCCTCATAGTATGCACTTAGTCTACAGACCAGCTGTATTAATGATTTATTGATGATCATTTAATCATCCTTAAGACCTTCGATCTATCAGGAATATATTTGAAATGAATGCTCAAGGCTCATGATGGAATCTATTAGATGAATGCTTTAAGAACAGTGATTACTCGAGGTGTAATGGTGGTACAGAAAAGCCACAGTTTGGTTCTTACCCTGGTTCAGGAGACCAGGTTTGGTTTGGGTTTGGCACCGAGAGAGAAACATCCAATTGCATAAGGATAGGTTTCTTGTCATCTGTTTTGCACAGAGAAAATCCTCTTGCTGGAGACTGAGGCAGCGTTTTGCCCTCTGGCAACTTTGGTAAACAATATTTATTATAATATAAGAAACATTTCAATCATTTCCGTATTACACTGAGCAAACACTTCCCCAAAAGGCAACAGGCTCAAACAGGCCATAAAACCCAAAAGCATCTCTTATCCAATGAAATTGAAAATACCAACATACATAGCATAATAACAAATAAAACGCACCCAAATATTTTTCATACTGGTGATCGCTGTTGAATGTGCTGTAGCATGTCTTATATATATATATATTGTGTATTCTCTGTGCGACTAAATGCACTGTACTGTAACAGGCTATGCTATTAAAGCATCGATTTTGTATTTTAAACGCTCTCATGATTGATCAATTATTAATTGCCAACATGGCAAGTGATTGATAAAAAACAATCTGCTTAACATTTGCATCCCTACCACAGACACTCTGGCTTTATAAGTGTGGCTAGTTAGCTGTGCTGTTTCTCCCAGCCCACCCATTAGTTTAAGTGGGGGGGCACTGGCGCCATATGGTAGGTCCTTGACTGTGACAGACTGACACATTAGTCATTGATGGCTCACAGCCTCTCGGATGATAGGCAGTGCTTAAAAGGCTGACCTACAAACTCACACACAGACTCACACACACACTTAATTGATCCTGAAACACTCTGCCATACTCACAGTAAATATAGAGGCATTTTTACAGAGGTCGTGTCAGCTCAGTCAATTTGGCAGTAATGTCTGTGTAAAAATAGTGAAATGAGAGACACAATAGAATAATCATGGCCGCACTAGTTATGACCCCATGATAACAGGACTATGGATCGGGCTGTGTCCATTTGCTCAGTTAATTTCACGCAACATGGCAACATTGTGCATCTTGCCACAGCGTTTTGAAGAATTCAATGATTGGCCTGATGGTGCGCTATAATTGGCACTCAAAACAAAAGACATATTTGTTCCTGATTGGCCCAGGAGGGGTTCTGCCTTATTCTTTAGAGACAGCACATTTCTTCTCACCTTGTTTTTAATACATTTTGCAGCCTAATCTTAGATAAATACAGCAAATTCCCCTCACTAGTGATGTGTAGTGTGTTTAATATTGGACAACCGATCATCAATATTTAGTAAATCCAAAGTAAAGCCGTCATGATTTCAATTCTGTTGATCCGTATGAATTGAGGCATACAGTAACGTAGCCTTCAGTGCTGGAAAAAAGTTTAAATCCAAAACTGAAGCCAATCACGACCATAAAATCTAATCATGACGTGGATTTGGAGAATCATGACACCTACTCCATAGATTACTCCCTGTAATGTAGTGTAACAGCTGATTACAGCTGGGTTTGCCTGGAACAGTTACAGTAAAGATGGCCTGCACAGCGGTGTGGGTGTGATTAGCATCAGCCTCAGGGAGCTGTAAGCCTCTACTTTTAACTCCTCAACAGCACCAAGGTGCTTGCACGTCCTGTTTGAAATGTGTCATCAGCTGTCCTGGCAGGTACGTTGCCACATAAACCTCTGAAGTGACGGCACTTCTTGCCTGGAAAGGTCACCGCAGGAGTGGGTTAAATGTCCCCTGGAGGAGAGAGAGCGGCAAGCCAGACAGTCTGTGATTTGTGAGAGTTTTACGCTGCTGGAGCCGCTTCGCCTCTTTCAGTGACCTTGACCAATTCTCCCTCAGTTTTAACTTACAAGTCACTCTCGAGAAAACTGCCTGGCCACCATGTGTCAGATGTGCCAGGAGTCATTAGTCTTAGTCTGATTGAGGAGCCGAAGAAATTAAAAAAAGGACTGCCATTAGAGGTCAAGCCATCACAACAACTGCACACAAAACATATCCTCTGTTTTGGTTTAATCCAATTAGACATCCAATGAAGCTTCAGTTGTTTTCAGGCAAGCCTGATTAACTTTGTTGTGAATAGCTCTGCTTGTTCCTGTTATTTTTCCCCTTCCTTGTGTTTGCTCAAGAAATTATCAGCCTTTTCTTCTCTTTAACTAACTTCATGAAGAATTTTAGCTCAGACTGCGGTTGCAAGATTATAGCTAAAATAATCATCACAGTTGTTTGCTTAATTAGGATTACCAGTAGAGCATTTTAAATTGACAGAAAGGTGGCCCCAACATTTGCACCATACTTGATATAACTAGAGATTAACTACATTATATAAGTCTTTCTGGCTATATAGATAAAACTAAAATGGACTGAATTAAAGGGTCTGTGCACCCATATTACAAAAAACAATTTCTCATTTATCCCTCGTGGTATCTAGCCATGCAGATAGTTTTGGGTACATGCCCTTATTCTGAGATTTCCATCTCTATGTCTTCTTGCCCTCACCTCGGTACATTGCAGGTGAATGGAACGCTGTTTATGGTGCTCACAGCACTGAAACATTACATTTAAAAACATTCAGCAGCATCTCTCACCTGAAACACAAACCTCTTCACTGGTCTACTTTCTGGCAAACAAAAACATTGTATTTTTATGTAATAATGAAGCAAATGCAATTAACAACATGATGATAAATTGGTCATAGTGCCCTTGAAAGGAAACACCTGTGACTTGTGAGATAATATACCTGTGGATCGTGATTGTTTGATTTGATACACACTCTAAAAGCAGAACGTTCCTTATTAAAGTTCAGTAAATCGTGGAAACTTAATTCCAGATAAAACTGTGATAGTATAAATGTCAAATCTTCCGTTGCAGAGTTAAAATGACCTGCCCTGTTCATTGTCACTTTTGTCTTTCTGTCACTCTGCTTGCCGCTGGGGCCCAGCGTGTGGAGCGGTGATCTCCCACCACCACACACCTTTGTGCCTGAATAGAGCAGATTACGTGATAGCTGCGATTAAACCTCTCAGTCATATTCACACAGCTAAAACAGTGCTGTCATCAGTACTCACTGCCGGCTGGGTCAGGTGCTGTTTTGCCACCTGAGTAAAAATTAGTTATAGGTATTTTTGTTTGTGATAATGATAGTCGTTAGACTCATTTAGGAAGTGAGTTAAGAAATTGAGCGATTCTTCTCGTGTGCCACGGTCCTCCGAGAAATATGATTTAGACGACAATGAAAGCCAGAGCCATAATTATTGAGAACAATTTCTTATTCAGCTGTTTGCAAGCCAGATCTCTGTAAAATATCTTCTGGGTCCTCTTGTGTAACACGGCTCCGTGGTGTGGTCTCCTCTTGTTTTTAAAGACGCCATTTGGAATTCATTACCAGGACTGCGTATGCAGATTTGGAAGGGCTTTGATTAAAGCTCTAACAAGCACTTGATGGTTGGGGATATCACATTTCCTTTTGTTTTAATGCACTCTGTTAGGCTCACTCACAGTTAATAAGTCACAATCAATCTACCTGCTGTACGCACTGAGGCTTTGTAAGAGCTTAACAGGACCCCTGAGAGATGGAATAATTTCACTTCTGAAACAGACTGACAGAGTGAGTGTGTTCATTGATGTTTGCGTCTGCGTGGGATCGTAACAGCTCCCATTGTATATTTATATGCTTGTGTACCAGGGAGTAAGAGAAAAAGGAGACTGCTTAAGGATGGATGTCAGATCGGGCCAGACTAGTAGACAGGCATTGTATGTTGTCTCCTCTTGAGCTGCTCTTGAAAGAGTGGATGCAGTTGCCTTAAGCTAGTGTATCATATTTGATGACCTCAGAAACCGCTCTCCTAGAATACCTGACTTATGCTTTCTAGTGTCCAAGTCATCCCCTACCGTGGATGAAAATATCAGATTTCATCCATGGTTGTTAGAGGGATTCTAACGAATGTGCACAAATACACAAAATGCGTCAGGGATGCATCAAAGGTCATACTGCACATTGGCACCTTTACTGTGTTCAAGCTATAATGCAGAAGACTGTCTTTGAACCTTGTGACAGCTTTAAGTTAAAGGTCTTGTTTATGGCTCCTGCGCGTTAAATGTCTTTGCTGAGGCATGAAGCTCAGGGAAACACTCCGTCTGCTGAGTTGAGGCTCAGAATGCATCACGGCTATTTTCTCCCCAGTGACATATTAAGCTGACATTTTTGCAGTTTTAAGGTTGATTGGATAATTCATTAAATCCAGATTTGTTCCTTATGATATATTCCAATAAGATATTCCATAGGTGTTTGTACCGAAAACATAGAGAACCATTTTCACTTGATAAGAGTAATTCGAATAACTCTGTTTTCACAAACAAAACAAACAAAAAAAACAAGGCCTCTCAGTTTTGCTGTGCCCTGCTGTCCACGCTATCAACTATTTCCTTAGTTTCTTCTTTTTCCTCCTCTTTAGTTAAAAAGCGCCACCTGTAGGAGTCATGAAGCAGTGACTCTGGTAAGTCAAAACTTCAACCGATCCGTCTGGAGCGCCGGCATGTTTTATTAAAAAAATATTGATATTTGGCGCCAGTGTATCAATAATGTATCACAGAAGGAAGCAATACATAAGATCCCCATTTCAATATTTTATTCCACCCCCCTTGGGAATATATCCTGGAAAATATTTGCACTCCGATGGTTTAGGTGACGCCGCATTGTGGAACAACCTGCAGATATTTAGTGCACACTTTCAAATGATGCTTTCAGTAGAAACTTGGTTAAATCTTGAAAATGTTGCACTCTGCCTCCTGCAACATACACACGTTTACTGTATGCATCCGTGGGCTACAACTCTGTAATAACTAATAACTAGACTTGGACATTGACATTCCAATGCACTGAACAGTTCACGCAGCTCCTTGAAAAATCTTCAGAGCGTTTCAAAGTTCCCTCGCCTCCCCTCCCTTTATCTCCTCAACCACAACATGGAGATGCCGGGGGTGTCGTCGTTGCCTGCTTTTTTTTGCTCTTTGCGACCTTTTTTCCCCCAAAAGAAGCACCTGAAGCAGTTAATTTTTTACAAACCATTTTTATGAAGGAGCTGAGTTGTTAATTGAAATAGAGAAAGGCCTGTGGCTGCAGCTAACACTATATAATATGAAAGGGTAAAGTCAGGGCTGTAATTGTTTTGATTAAATTTGATAGTGGCAGAACAGTGAAAAGTTACTTAGCAAAGAAAAAAATCTATAATCCTTCCTCGGTATTTAAATAAATACCTCCGTCCTGTAAACAAAGATTGTTATGCTGAATTGCTGGTTTGTGCAGTTATGTAAATGGCATTAAAAGAACTGTGCTGGCTTAGAATGTAACAAAGAGAAGCATTGTTATGTCCATGTAAATGGTCAAATCTGCAGCTTTAGCCATCACCTGAAACCTACGGCCCTGATTTAAAAAAAGTTTAATTGCTGTGTAAAATGTAAATATAGAAAAAGCATCAAAGTCAGAATTCAGATTTTATATTGACAAAGAAACAAAAGCTAATCAGTTTAAACATTAAACATACAGTATTTTTATGATTTTAAATTGTATATCTGCAAGTACAGAGTTTAAGATTAAGATAATAAAATAGAATAGAATAGTAAAATAGAATCAAAATTAAAGCTATAAAACATGAACAAACTACAAAGGCGTATAACATGTTCATCACCCATCTGCACCTGTATGACATGGACAGAAGACTCTTAAACCAATTAGATAAACTGGTTTAATTGGCCATGAGCTATACAAGCCTCTGACGGGTTTGCCTCTTAATCCCAACCAGTTTCCCGTTGCATCACAGGTACACTCTGCACCTCTGGTCACCCAAATACCCAACATAGCCTGTTCACAGATTGTACAGCGTATACACCTTGCACAACTGACTGCACTTTGCACCAGTGAGTCATAAAAATGGGTTCTCACACATTTGCTTCACACCTGATAATAACTTTGAACCTTCAGACCCGACATCCTGTGCATTCCCACTGGGAACGCTCTCCCTTGTATTGAAAAAAATGAGAGAAGACGGGTGGTTAGGAATCATTTACACTAACGCCAGAAATTCCCCAAATTAAGGGTATGTAACCTTTCTGACACAAATCTGTTTGCAGATAAAGTTTAAGCTTGTTGATGTTTTTTTTCCCCTCAAAACGCTCTTCACTTCAGAAGGCAGCATATTTCTACTGTCAGAAGTTCTAGTCTGATCCTTCACTCAAAACACAAAGCAGCCAAATGCAACATTGAGCAGGCTTTTTCCAGCCCTATCTGAAAGAGATTAGAGGAACATGCATTTCCTTCTTTGAGCTCACATTTCAAACCCTGCCTTCACGTCATTACTTAACCACTGGTTGAGCTCTCGTTAGAGAGAAATGAGACTACACGCTGTAAGCAGGCCCAGGCAGCTTGGACATCTAGGTCCTGGTTTATGTTGGGACCTGAAATTGGATTGTCATAACTAAATAGCTCAGTAATGGGATCACCGGGATCATTTTTTACAATCACATTCTTGTCATCCCTCTCTTTCAGGTCTCTTTCAGCATGCTACCTCTCTACTTTCCCCCATAGCATTAACAGAGAATAAAGTCTGTTAGAGAGGAGATGTGCGGGAGGCTGAATGTAGTTCAGTTTGTTCAGTGGTATGTCTTTGGAGAGCCCCCAAATAGCAGACAGATTTTTTTTTCCTTCAAGATGAAATGTGCATGTGTTATTGAGAGAGACAAAGAGAGAGTTGATGTCACGGCAACTGTGTGGAAGGTTTCTTTGATTTTCAGGAAGGTTCGATGACAATTTGACAAAGGCTGAGAGGACATGGAAGAAAAATCCTTTGATGCTGACTGTCAACAAAAGCCTTCTACAACATACAAATAGCTATTTATCCTCTCCTCCTTTTGTTCTCTCCCCACTAAATGTTTGGGCAGCGCTCATCAGACTTTGCACTGATGTGTACAATACTGCTCGGTGACTGGACACCTCTGTCTTAACTGTCCGAGCAACAATAGCACTTGTTAAGCTAACAGCACAGCAGGAGTGACACAATAAGTGATGAGGGTTTGTTGGTGTTTGTAAACTAGACTTTATGGCTGAAGGTAAAAGCACGAGTCCAAAACCAACAGCAACCAGTAGCACTATCTCCTCACAGCACAAAGCAGCTTTGCAGGCTGTGTTCTCAATCGCGACAGGTTGAATATGGCCTAATAAAAGAGAGACAGAGCGGAAATTTCACCCAATTCCTGCAGATAAGAGGGTATTGTTTCAGCAACTCGTGAGCTTTTTGTTATAAAAATGTGAGAATTTAGATTGGCTAAAAGAAACAGGAAATCTTTTCCTTCCCTCTCTCTTTTTTCTTTGTATTTAAGGCCCATTCTCTGTGCCCGTTTATAAAGACAAGCCAGGGCGACAATCCTGAAGATTAATTAAAAAGAGTTGATGGGGGTTTAGACAGCGTTTATATGTGCATGGGGAGTTGAGAGGCATGATACCCTGTTGGTGTGGTTTGGCAGAGCGCCAAGGCAAAGGTTTTCTTTTTTGTTTTTTTTGTTATTAATAGTACAAAGACAACAAATATACGTAATTGCTTATTCTTTGAGTGGCTAATTAAAAATCTGAAATGGCCCTCACATCTTTTTGTTCAGAAGTGTTGCTTCAAGTCCTGCCAAACACTGTTTCTGTAACGACACAGTGAAAGTGGAATTTATCTTGATGCATTTATCTCCATCCGCCACACCATAGATACATAGGTTTATTCCTGTACATCTCTTTAGGGACAGACAACAGATATTTCCAAGTTATATGTGTGGTCATGACAATGTCACAGCAGAAGCTGCAGTTATCAGGCTGTGTTCCTGGAGCCTCCACTTCCCTTCAGAGCTCTGCCTGTGTTCACATGATTAGGGTTATAATGCCCAGTGGTCGTACTGGATAAATGATCGTCTGTTTTAAATTGAACCACATTTTGTTGCATGTTCCATCGAGGCTGTTACTCTTGTGCAATTGAATTTATTCCTCCACAGGTGTGCCCATTTCTAAAAACAACATTAATGAGAATACATTAATGTGAGAACACTGTGGTTCCATAGTAACTTGGCAACACTGTTCAGGTTAGCAAATGCTGGCAGGGGGAATCACAAACAGGGAACACTGAGTGACTGAATATCATGAGAGGAGAGTTAGTTATAATCTTAGACTGTATGAAACGCTATGACGCTACCTGTTGGTTTGTGGAGTACCACTTGAAGCATTTTTGGAGCCAGAAGAAGTAGGGCATACTGTACTAAGTAGGGTAATTTTCTCATAGACGTCTATACAATCTTACTTCTTTTTGCAGCTAGTGTAGTCGCCCCCTGCTGGCCATTAGAAAGAATGCACTGTGCATTGTAAGGCTACGACCACTTGTTTTAGTCTCTGGATCTGATGGTTTCATCAAAGAGTGTAAGGGAAAATGTTAGAAATAGTTTTCTCTGTTCTAGTTGAATTCACTATTGTTCCTGGTTGAATTTGCAAGAATTAGATCGAACTTAATTACATTGGATCCTCAAATAAATAAATACGTTGCAGCTACCACAAATAATAACAAATAAGACAAGTGGATTCCAAGAACATAAAATAAATTTAGCATTAAGAAGCCAGTATTTATTTTCAAAACTATCAAAGCAATACAATATATAATTATATAATGTGTCCCGTAGGTGTGAACATGTGCCTCTTACTTTCTTTGTCACTGTGATGTAATATTCCCGATGCAGTCACATTGTCACTGTATGATTGTGATAGAGGACAGAATCCGTAATACCGCCAGATTATATCACTTACTTTCAGTGAGCTGAACAATTAGGAGCAGTGATGGAATTTGTGTGAGTATCAAGCCATACTTGAAGATATTCTGTCTCTTTAAGAATTCTCTCAACTCCCCAAATGCCCTGTCGGATTGCAGTGTGATCACATTGGGCCGTGCAGAAATGGCTGAATTGGAATCTTATCTTCTTCCATCTTTCCCATTACGGGCAGATTGAAAGCCCTGCAGCGGTGCTCTGGCCCAGTCCCCAGTCAAGACCGCTTTTTAGACTGCAATTTGACAGCTTCTAAAAATGTCACATTTTGTTGTTAAGATGCACTGCCAAGCACTTGAGCCATACATGCTGTGGCATCAGCACCAGTTCAGTTGTGAAGCCTCGCTGACCTTCCCTTCACTCCTGGGCATCACCCCTGGCACTACCTGTCTCCTGGTGTCAGTATGACATTATGAACTTGAAGAGCCTGATGTGTAGCAGTAGGCACAAAGCCACTTTCCCCGGCTTTCATCCCATGCTCAATAGACAGCACTGCTAGCCAAGCTAAGTACTTTTGAAAAATAAGTGAAATGACAGGCACAAAAAATGGTATGTACTGCATGCACCCCATATTTACTAATGCATGTTCACAACATTTTTTTTGTTTTGCTTTTTGAGCCATGATGGCCACTGTTTTGGCTTTCAGTAGATACCCAATCTCATAGTGTTGTTCTTTATTTGGAATAACAAAAAATGAATTTCAAAATAAATAATTGGATTTTACTCAGTGTCCAAGTCTGCACACAAGCAGGTGGTCTTAGATTTTCACATGAATGCCTTTGTGGAGCTATTTCTTATTAATTTTTTATTTTTTAAAGACATTTATACAAGCACATGTTTGAATACTAAATCAGCAACATAACCAGACAAAAAGAGGAACCCAGGTGCAGTCAGTTTCTCTGCTAAGCATGTCCTAATAATTTAATGTGGTTTAAAGTCCACCTCTTGCCATATGCAGACATACTAATCCATGGAAGTCCTCTCCAGAACAGACAGGTGTTGGAGGCTGAGGTTAAGCAGAGGTGGCACCAGCATGGGTATATCTGGAAGGAGGAGGGGGCGACTTGTAAAGAAGAATGTGGCTGATAGGACAGAACAGAGAAACCTTGTGACATCAGGATGAACTGGTAGCTTGTTTTCCAACTTCTTTTGCTTCAGTTTATTCAGCTAAATCATAAAAATATTGGTGTGTTGGCCAAAATATAGGCTGAAATTATCTCTCTCTAAGTAGATAATTGCATTTTAATGCAGAATCCGTAATTGTATGCTATTTTGGTATGGAAATATAACCCAACTGATACAGGATTTTCATCATCCATGATGATTTTAGAAGGGGACGTTTGTGGAGTATCTATGTGGTTGCTGGTATAGTGAATTTGGGGGCTGAAATGAAAATAGATCTTTCTTTAGGTATTGTGCATTGATTGACAATGCAAATGTACTCAGAAGGCTTTCTAGGCTTAACGAGAAAATAGAAATAAAGATAGAAAAAGTAGGAAAATAAACACCAGTCCTATATGTTTAGTATCTGCCAATTACTGACCATTGAGAAAAAAAAAAATACATAAAAAAATAAATGGCTAACACAATTTCTTAATCATGCATTATCTGCATTATATATTCTGTAAATAAATTGGCGGATATGAGACAACGTATTCAGTGGTACAATAGCTACCTTAGCTACCTCCAAGGAGTATTGACCAATCATGTTTGAGTAGGCTTTGGTGCATACAGATTAGCAGCCCGTGTATAGAGCAAAAGAGGCAGATCTCATTAACCAAGTCAGGAAACCAATTGATTATCGTCTGATGACAGTTGAGCCTTTTTTTTCAAAAATCTGTTATAATGTGCTGAGGAACAATCTGGTCATCTCTCAACTCCAACTCTTTTCCCATGTCTCAAGTTGCTAAACAGACTATAAACAACAACTGGTGCACAGAAGACAGTCTTGGCCCGGATATCCATTATCTGGATATCTTCTGGCTACACCGGAACCCCAGAAATATTGGCCCTTGCCCCAGAGGCTAAATCAATTTCAGACCGATAGGCAATGGGCTCCAAGATTGATGCTGAAGTAACTTGTTGTGGATCTTTCAAATCAGTTGTTATTACTGTTGGTGTGGCTGTTGAGTTGACATTGTTTTGAGATAAAATAACAAAGACAAGGCTACAATAAGAAGGCTACAAGAAGGTCAGATGTTTTTATGAGTCTGTCTACCTTTGTTGTCTTGGGCAACACAGAAGCCCATCTCTCTGCTCTAGTCATTTTTTCAGTTGGGCATATGGGCCAAAGCTGCATCTCAGACACACTCAGGGGGGCAGCACTTCACTGACATAGGAAGTGTGGGGGGGCCCCTGCTGTCCACCATCTGGGCAAATGGCAGGTCTTTATGCCAGCATGGTAGCCACTGAAGAAAGAGGGCACGGGGGCATAGCAGGAAGCTCCGAAGACAGACAGAGGGGGCATTTGCAGACACAGGTCATTCTTTCTCTGTAAAAGAGCCACTCAGTAACACCTGTGCTCCCACTCCCCTCTGCCCCACTTCAGACATTCTGTCAGAAAGCCCATGCTCAGCAGAACTACAGGCTCCAAACAAAAGACTTTGCAGGCTCGGCAGAGTGCGTGCAGGTGAATAACAATAACCACTTGTTCAGTTATTCATATATTCATATGTGTGTTCATATTTAGCCTTCACTGTGAGGGTGATGAACAGTGGCTGGCTGAGGCGCTGCCACACAGACGTGGAGAAGCGCTGGCTCAGTTTCTCTCCAGCGTGGAAGTAGTTAGTGGGCAAGAAAGTGACAGGGCGACTGGTCAGGGTGTCCTTTGTGGGTCTAGTGCTGGACTTGCTGGGTAAGCATGTTAAAAGAACGGCACTCCTAATGAGGAGAAATCAGACATGTCTGAGTGGGGGCAATGGAGAGAGCGAGAGCTGTGTGTCATGCCCTTATGTTCGGCTGATAGATTAGCCATTGAGGGCTCATGCAGCCTCTCAGATGGCAGGCGGCAGTTACCAAAAAGCTAATAGATACTCACACATTATTTGCTTCCTTGCTCCTCCCCAGAGAGGTTCCATACCCATCCCCTGTAAAGCATTACGTGAACATGTTCAAGCCCGCGCTAAAATCTCTCCCCCATGGCTATGGTCTCAGCGCACCCAATCCTTTCATCCTTATATCTCTCAATCCAGGTAAGGCTTGGCTGGAGACCAGTGCTCTGTAGAAAAGGAGAGGCCTTTGGCTGTGAATCGATTTCTGTAACACAGAATATACAGTATGAGTGACCGTGTCAAGTGAAAATGTAAATGGAGCGAGCTCTGAAACGATCAGGCAGCCTCAGTGTGCATGGATCAGGGAGTATGTAAGCACGAGATAGCATTTACCCCTGGTTTTAACTAAAGCACTCAGACATTCTCCTCTCTGCAGCCCTGTAATTCCCTCCGAGTGCACGGTGTGAAAGTGAAGCACTGTTATCAGCCTCTACCAAATGCATTAGACCTCCTCTGACCGCTAAAACAGACCACCTTGTTGTAGATCATTCCCTCTACACAGAATGGAGGTGATGAAGAAGTTGTAAATTAGGATTGTATAGTTTCATGCCCCTTAATGATTACTGCACCCCTGGGCTGCACAATCACTCCCTCTCTGCAATTTTGAATTAAATACGATATATGCCTGTCAGTGAATGAAGAAAAAAATGATGGCATTACCTGATGTCACCTGTGGTAATAATGTATGGTGATGACACAGCAGACTTTGGACCACTTTGCACTTTTTCTGCATGGCATGTGGGCAATGAGCAAGGTTGCATCTTTTCAGAGTGCAGAGCGCTGAGGGAACTGGAAATGGTTCTGACTGGTTCTGAGTGCTGTTTAGCTATTTGGAGTGATCTTTTCTTGGTCAGGTTATTTTGGTGCCACATTTTGCTGTTGTTTTTTTTTTAGGTTTGAGTGTGTGTGTTGATGGCAGATACACCAACACACTGTCGTGGCCAGTGGGTTTTATGTGAAAAAGATTAGGCAAGCCAGATCAATTTTTGTACTGGTTTTTGTACTGGTTTTTTGAGTAATGCAGATTAAAGGTTGTCGGGTTTCCTCAAAATACAGCACTAGCTCCAGGGGCAGAAAAATTACGCCATTTATCAGAGCTACAAACTGTAAAAACATAAATAATCATTGGATTTTAAAATTTCTGACAGTCCTTGGATGAATCATGCGTGACAAACCCTTCCGTCAGGAAAATCATCTAAGCTTAAAATAGGGATATTTTCATCAAAACAACATCGCTCTATTCTACATGTCTCATTTAAAAATTTGCCAGAAATAAACCATTTGCAATGCCGTTAACTATCCTGTAAAAAAAAACATAAAATTCTATGCTTCTTAGCACATCAGGGATGCCATAATGACAACAATTCAGTTAAACTTTAACTGAAAGAATGGGTTCTCCCTACATCTGGCAGTGATTGTGCTGTTTCCATAGACATGCAGGACTTCTTATACTGCAGTGAAAAACAAGCCTACAGTGACCAAAATATGACTAGAAAAATTAAAAATACCCTGAAACTGCATGGTGTTCAGAGGATACTTTTCTTTATATATGTTTTTAATAACAGCAACTGATTGCAGTCTTACATATAATATTAAAAAATGTTGTGCGGAGTTACATACAGCGTTCCATTGTTTTGCTTTATATTTGACAATCCTGTCTCAACAAGAATTTTGTCAGTTTTACAACACAATTTGCGTGTAAATCGTATCATATTGTTTGACTGTATGAACATAATAAACTTCCATTAGAACTTTAGGAATACTAATTATTGTGCAGCAGTAATTTGGTGCAGGAATCTCTTGTCTCTCAGCATACTGCGTTACATAATCTGTCTGTCTCACTTCCTCTTTGCTTTGTCTCTCAGTTTCTTTGTCTTTCTCTTCGTTAAATCCACACGTAAACTCTGCAAAGCTTTGAGTTAAGGCAAGTTTCTTCAGGGCTCCAGCCATGAATTAGCTTTGATGCTTGTAGAGACCCCCTAACATTGGCCTAGCTCCTACCGGAACATTCTTTAGGACCACTTCCCAAACAATGTTGAAAAACTATTTTGATTTTTTGTTGTTAAAAAAAAAAAAGTCCAAACAATGGGGATTCAAAAGTTATTATGTAATGTGTTTTGGATGAGGTTCATTGAAAAGTACCATTTTTCCACAATATTTCAGGGAGGTTGTGGTCCTGCAGAGATAAGATGACAATGGTTTGGTTTCTCTCCTCCCTATTCAAAACATGCCTTCAAAAGCAAATAAACTCCCTCAGCAGCTGTTGGTTTGGTTGAACTGTATTGACAATCTGTTAAAGTGCAGAAAAAAGGCTTATTTTCCCTTTTGTAGAATTTGACAGTGATAAAACTGGATTGCAGCAATAATGGCTGTCATGGATCAACACCTAGAAACATTTTACTCTGCTGATGTGGACATGAATGGGATCCAAAGTCATGTCTCCCTCTGGCTGACTGCCAGGACCTTCACAGCAGCTTTAATAAATGGTTTGTACCAGCAGACGGTCCTTGGCCTGTGCGTGTGTTTCTGTGTGTGTATGTGTGCAATTGTCACTGTGCGTGTGTTTATATGCCATAGGGATTTTAATAAGGACTAAGTGCGCAAGAACCCTCCGGAGGGAGAAAGACCAATAACCTACAGTAGTGCATGGTGCAACTAAAAGGGTTGAAGGAACACTGAAGGGGAGGAAGCAAAGGTGTACTAGCTATTTATTCGTGGCACTTGGGTGCACATGAATTATTCAATGTGACATTCATTCATAATTAAGTTTTTTTAATGGATAAATAAATAGACAAAAGTGTGGTAGGGGAATTGGTTTTTACATGACACATATAGATGTGGCTTGAAGTCATATTTCATGACAATAGCTAAGTATGCATTTAATGAGGGGAAAACCATAGCCAGTGAAAAGCTAATGCATACATAAGTCCAGAGTGAGAGCAATGAGAGGGGAAGGTTAGTGATGCTGCTCAGCGGGGAGAAAATGGAGAAACGGGTTCAGTAGGTGGGCTGCCTCGGGCGTAGAGGTCGGTGGTCGGGCAACTTACGCCGATGTAGGCGCCAGCCTGGGGGTAGCAGCTCTGAGACCTTGAATGAAAGGATTGAGTGGACTTTTGTTAGGATCTACTGGTCTTAGAGTAAGGACATGAACCACAGTGGGTGTGGAACATATAGTCAGTTTCCTGAATGCACGTCTGATTTAGCTTTAAAATGCTGTGCATTCAGCCCTAATATGAAGTATGACGCTCTCAGTGAATAAATTACAAAATATAGACATGCCTGGTACATGCTGTGGAACCTGTGTACAGGATTTCATCTTTTGGATGATATCTTTTTATCATCTCATGCCCGACAGCGTATGTTATTCTTCATTTTCATCACTGTCATCTTGAATCACAGAGCAGAACTCTGAAGGTGTCACCAGTTGCCAGTCGTTTCATTGTTTTCCATTATATCCAGGACGAAACAATTCTCAGGGATCACTTATTCATCTCTGAGTTTATTCACTATAACATAAGACAAGCTAAGTTCGGTGTCACCAAAAATGAGTCTGATGCACACTGCTTTTCAGTCTATTTCCAAAGCGAACAACCTGTCACAGCATGCTATGAATTGATTCTCTGTTAAAAGGGTTTGAATATAATTAAAGCTACTATTTGCTACTCAGCAATCCAAGTAGATCTCGCCATCACACTGTGAGTTGCATCTCAAATTTGTCTCCCTGAACACTATTAACACTATTTAACTTGGGGGCATTCATTTAATTTGCTATAATTGCTTTAGAGCCCCTCTCTCTATGCTCAGCCAGTTGTCTGTAGGTTTAGGGGGGAGTCGGCCTGTCTGCATGCATATCGCTACACAGTTTTTCTCGACTATTGTGTCCAAACCTGAAGCATCAAGTTCAGCCAACTATTCTGCTAATATAAATGGTATAGTTGGGGTTATAGTAAATGGGTCCATTAAGATAAGAACAAACCTTGTGTATTTGCCCAGATGTTAAACATAAATTGTTTTCAAATACAATTATATATTTTAGTGGTAGTTACAAATTTAATAAGCATTGACATTTGGCAAATGATACTATTGCTGTAATGTTAATATTTAATAATTAATAACATCACAAAGCAGATAGCATAACAGCAGTTATGCTCCTATCAGGGAAAACAGTTAACATGTTGGGGATGTGAGGCTGGTGGGGGGTGCCGGGCAGGTGTTGGGACTCCTCAGGGAGCTGGAGGTCACATTACCATACAAAAGCCACTCTGCTGGGTAACCTTTCCAGGCGCTGCTCCCTTGCCAGGGGGCCTGCGGTCACACACTGGCACTGCCACAAGTGCCTCACCACCAACCCACACATACACACACATGCACACACAGGCACACGTGTATACAGATCTCTCATATTCGGCCCCTGAATACCCCCCTACGTTCTCCATGACAGAAACATTGCTTGTATAGTGACATGAAAAATTTGCACTCGGGGAACATAAATCACAGGGGACAGCTCTAAAGCAAAACAAATACTATGATATGGTCCATTGCCATCATAATGCACACTAAAGGGAAAGGCATTCATGTGGAATTTAGATCCAAAGCCTAACATTTTATCTTCGCCAGCAGTCTTTCGCACAAATCAGCTCCTTTTTTCCTCCCTAAATCCCCAGAAAAGCAAGGCTGTTGTCATTTAAGCTCCACTCTATTTACAACTCGGATATGCCTTAGATGTGTGCGAGACACAACGGTGAGGAATGGGAGCAGTGTACTGGATATGGGAAGCACAAGGGAGACAAGAGATAGACATTGACTTTGCCTGGAAGCATGTGGAGGTTCTCCTGGTGGAGAGGAAGAGTAACTGGGGCGAGAAAGAAAGACTGAGAATGGAGGGAGGCGCTTGGCGGGCAGCTGCAGAGTTAATGTCGATCAAAGGGTGGGGGGTTGGGCTGAGCGTATGGGTGGTCGTATTGATGGACAGCAGCATCAACAGGGATTTTGGTGGCTATTAGAAATGATGCAGGTTTAATGCCGGAGTCTGTTTTTTGCCATTTTGGAGGAGGAAGAGAGGGGAATTTTCCGGGGAGGGAGGAGACTGAGAGGCATGGAGAAGCATCTTTTCCATCGAGGCTGATTTTGAGTGACAGGTCATAGGGATGGAAAAATATGCGTTGTGTTCCACATGTGTGTGAGAGCGTATGTGTGTATGCGTTACCCCACAGGTAACACATGCGCACCATGTAATTATACTAATTACACGGCAGGCTGTGGATCTGCATGATATGCTAGTAGACACTAGAAAAATATCTGGATTGTTGACAGCATAGTGGCACAGGAGCTGTGACAGTCAACTACATTGTTTATGCTGCAATTACCAAGACTGAATTCAATCAGTCAGGCCAATACACTTTTTTATTGCAATTATGCAAAAGACCTTACAGCTCACTGTGTGGTGGGACGTGATGTGCAGTAGCTTATATTGATTACTTTATTTGTAAAATTAAGTCTTTAAGAAGTCCCTGTCACTCAGCCCTCACTGCATCCTGTATCACATGCAAGCACTGCACCCTCATGAAAATAATAACTCTTAATATAATTGATGTAATGTGCCACACGCAACAATAAGGTATAACATCTAATCACGTTAAGTAGTCATTGCCAAGCTGTAATTAAACTGTTTGAGACAAGTGATTACCAACCCTGATAGAGAATGTGAATATATAATAGGGGTGTTATGAAAATACTAATACCCCATAGCTCTAATTGCGAGGCATTTTTTGCTAATATGCATTGCTTTGTATCTGTGTTTTTATCACATTGACCATAACGTGCTGGGAGAGCACAAAAATGTGGCAAGATGAAGCCCTCCTTCACTTTGCTATGCTTCACTACACATTGCAATGTTAACAGCGGGGCCCTGCAGTCTGACTGGGCTAATGGTGTGCCATCCCATCAGGCCATGCGCCCAACCAGAACATGCAGAGAGATTGTTCACATCAAGCCTGTTGGCAAATTAGCCAACACGCATTAAGCTGTGGCATTATGCTAAAGCTGTCTAAATACTACTATATGCTTAGTGACCAGTGAATGATTGCTGAAGTCCACACCCCTCCTTTCCTCCCTCAAGCCCATCGGCATGAGTGCCTGTCCTCTCAAACCGGAGTGATAGAATTAGCTGTCACAGATTCTGGTGCAATGTGAGTTAAAACCTATCGGCTCAAGCAAGACGTGGAAAGGGTGAGACAACCTGAAATGTTCCTTTCTTACTGTAAATGCATTTGCTTTCTGTGCTTAATGACGCCCTTTCAGTCGGCCTGTTATTTAGGTGACGAAAATAAGAAATTCACTATATAGCTGTCACATTTTAAATATTAATATTTTATGGAGTGGCAGCTGGAACATTTAATGGCAATCAATAGATCACAGCAGGGGAAGGTATTTTTCACAGCGTGATGTGTGATCTGACAGACATTTTCCTTTCACTCTTTTAATTAATTTCGTCAGACACCTACAGAGACTTGCCACGCTGTTGGTCTGCTTGCTGGCCAGAGCTCCTGTTCTTTTGTCTAAACTGCCCTGGCTTTTCTTTGAGACGCGCCATTGTACACCTGTAGGTTATCATTTCCTCCCACTGTAAGGAGGGTGTTTGTGCAGCTGATGGACATGCGACCTCCGCTTCTCACCTCTTCTGTGTGACCCTCTCTATAAGGTCGCAGTAGTCTTGGCAAGGGGGGTATAGACCCATGAAATGGTTTAGTCTCTGAAATACTTTTCTGTTCCCCTTTCTCATGGAAGATCTGGTAAAGTGGTTAGGTAACAGTGAAGCACGAAGTGGGTAAACTTACCAACTTTAATATTCGTGATTAGGATATTTTATGAGACTGAAAAGCTGAGTATGATGTCATTTTTGTACCACCGCCCTGGTGACAGCCATGACCAAAAGCTAGTCCGTCCCTCCATCCGCCCACCTGTCTGTCCCATTCTGGTGATCTCTTCAAATTTGGCACAAATGTCCATTTGAACTCACAGATGAACCGATTAGATTCTTGTGGTCAAAGTCCATGTTACCTCACAAAACACGTTTTTTTGGTAAAAAGTCAAGAATTGATATGCTAATTGTGATAAAATTTCACACACATGTCTAACAGTATACCATATTTTACATTTCGTGGCATACTTAATTGGTTACACTAATCTGGGATGGCCACCTTATCACCGTGGGGCTTGTATAGATCTTCTGTCCTGCGCTTCGGTTTGGCTGATATTCAGCTTTAGGGGATTGTACAGAAGAGGATTAGGGCCAGGAAAGAGAAAAAAAATAATGAGAGGAGGAAAAAATAAATTAATTATTCACTTTGAGAAACAAGTCAAAATGCAGAGAATTAAGTCGAAATACAATGTTGGGGAAAAAAGTCAAACGGCGTGAATAAAGTAAATTTTTTGAGTAGACTACAAGCTACAACCTGATCTTCCTCAATACATCTAATATATATCTAAAAGATTCACATAAACTACATTCTCACTATATATAGTCTGGACAGACATGGGTGTAAACTGCAACCTGACTGGCTGGCAGAGGCATTCAACCACAAGGCAGTAATTCTAGTCTTACTATTAATTGCATGCTATTAGAAATCATGCAGGGTGTTTCCCTTTAGTACAGTGTTTTGTATTAAGGTAGTTTAAAGCAGCCTTTTATTGCATTTACATGTATTAAGACTTTTAATGTAGTCTTTATTGCACATCATCCTTCTCTTCCCATATTTCCTGTCTGCTTTTGCTGTCAAATAAGGGTAAAAATATCAAAAAAATGTGGAACAGAATTTTATATCCGTGAAGAAAATGAGACAACAGAAGAGAATACACATTCTCTCAATGCTGCACGTTTTAGGCAACTTCCAGGGGATCCCGTTCCAGGTGCATAGCCATCCCTGGGCCCCATGCGGAGAACAAGTGCCAAGCAATCCCAGTTGGGTGCTGATTCCTCAACTGAAAAAAAGTATTGATCTGACTCAGGGTTTGACTCACTGTTGTGTATTGTTTTTGGTACTTCTGTGTCTCTTTTGTGCCTTGCAGAGAGTAGTTCTACTCTGGGATCCAGTTAATTTTTCATCCAAGTAGTTTGTTGGATTAAACAGCCTGCAGGTACACATCAGGTTCAGTCAGAATAATAATTGAATTAAACTATAAACACAAAATTTGCCCTATTGATTGTTTCTCCCTGTTGTTTTGACACTGTATTTGCATAATGGCTCATTTAATAGAGAATTAATTTATTTAATATGGACTTTTTACAATATTTTTGGTGTTTTTCTTTGAATAACAAGTGATGTGTTTTTTTTTGCAACATTTCCAGTGGGTGCAGATGAGGCTTTAAAGCATTATAAAAAACCCTGAAACATGACAAAGGAATAATATATTTCCCTAGGTGAGTGGTTGTAAATGTTGTCTGGTTAACAGAGATTTGCACTTCACTTGGTTATCTTGGCTGCGTTCACAGTTAAATAGGCTTTTAAACGTACAGTGTGTACATTACACCGTATGTTCAGGAAGAGGAGGTTCCAGTTGTGGTCTATGTTCTTGCCAATGGGGCACATCTAAGTGTGGGCAGGTAGATTGATTGCTAAGACGGCCAGCGGAGCGAAGGAGGATCAGACATAGAGAAAGGTTCTACTAGATTACACAAGGCTTGTCTGAGCTCAGGATTTCCTCGCCTTTTGTTGTAGAACCTGGCTCGTAGAATAGCAGATCAAAGCTGCACTCGCAGCATCTCAGGTAGCATCATTTACACATCTGTGAAATCCACAATCACAGAGAAGACTATGAAACCTCTCCTGCATTCATTAATGTAGAACTTTGACCAGAGACAAAGGTTAGACGGAGGACAGAAATGGTCCCGCTTTCTGAGCAGCATTCACAACCGAGTGTTTGAGTATTCACAACCGCTCATTAATTCTATTTCTACTTTGAGTATTGGTTATTTGCTTTCTTCTTTTCACTCGGGCAAGCTCTCAATTCATTAGCCGATCCACTATGAATGTATTATTCTATGCTAGATTGGCATTGGTGAGAGCTGCGTGTTTACCATAGCTCATGAAATATGTATCTGTTGAATGGGCGTCCGTGTAAGCAGCTGCCTGATATGGTCATGATGAGGGAGAGGTTTCTGTGGCAGTCACAGCCAGTCACTCAAGGACAATCCCTTATAGCTGTTTTGATTCTTCTGTTGATTGTCTCACATTAAAGCGGTGGTGTGCGGTGTAGATAACAGATTTACCTCAAGGTGTGTTTCTGTATCAGGGATAACTCCCCCCATTCCACTTTCCCATTGCATGTTGAAAGATAAGCATTTCAACTTATTTTTTTTCTAAATGTAAAAGCTACTTAACCATCTAATTTATGGGTGCAAAAGGAATACTTATTACACACTCGCAACAGACACCCACAGCCATCTACGACAAAATGACCAGATTTGTTAAAGTAATAGTGAGGCCAGGACATCCATAAAGAGCTGTTTGTTAGATGTCAACTGCAGTAATTATAACAGAGCTGGCATGGCTGAAACTATATTGAGTGGCCTAATGGTGTCTATGGAGAAAGAGCAGAGTGGGGGCCATTTTTTTTGCTCAGATGAAGTGGCTCGCCACAAAGATGAATGATTGCTTTCTCTGCGAACTCCTGGGCTCACGAGTTGATTTAATTGAGTTGAATTAAACCTAAGCCAGGTAGAAATTGAGACAGAGAGAAAATCTATGCCGTCGATCTATAAAAGCCTTTAGGGCTTCGATCTGGATTACGTAGATTATTTTCCTGTCTGGTCACAGTCACACTTCATTCCTATCCCTATAGTCTGTATCCCTTACTTACATATTGTGTAGGTGGAGTGTTGATCGCAGGTGCCTTGAGTTGGCATGGGATCAGAACTTCGGACAGAAGGCTTCAACTCGTTTTCAAGCTCATACGTCCATGTTTTCATTTGTGTGATGCCATCTAAGAAAATACGGTCAATTCACAGAATCCATGAAATCGCAATAAACCATTACATCATTAACTATGGTACATAATTACATACATATATAATTAGGATATCATTTTCTGCTTGATTGTAGAGGTAGACCATTAAGTCCATACTTCATTAATAAACTTGTTGTCTTCCTGATTTTTGGTCATTTGGTCACTTTGAGTATAATGTTGATGGTACAGCATTTTAAAGCTACTGGTGAATTGTTATTGCAGTGCACCATGTTTGTGCAATGCATTCCTATGAAATGGTTTATCTTTTAATCCAGTGGCTCTATTTTGGGAATTTTATATAATATGTAGCATACAAACTGTTCAAGATGGAACATTTGTAAATTACTATTAAATATTTGGTATTGGCTATAAAAAAAAAAAAGCATGAAAGCTTTGTCCTGAAATGCCTCATCAATGTGTTCCAATCTGCTCTACTCTGCAAAAAAAATAAAAAAAATCACACAAAAGTAAATGAACTGGCAGTGAAAAAACATGTTGTTTTGTTCTGGCAGACTGGTGGAGACACTCCTGTGGAGCTGCTTCTGCCATACAGTGCACCTACTATAAATATAGCCTGCTGACGGTAAAGTAATTTCATTGACGTAGTTACCTAATATGGGACAGTAAATGCATCACTTCCCGTATACGCTGAGAAGAAGCAGCGCCTGACCAGGACAGGAATGCAAGAAAAAAAAAACAACAACGCCGGTGTCTCTTCAGGGCATATTGATGTTTAGACCACACTGATTACTGCTAAAACGTTACCGTGAAAACAATACATAATACGGCTTTAACGAGAAAAGTAGCGGATTGTTAAATGTGCTCGGGCTGAGTTTGATTAGCTGTGCCAATAAAAGCTGAATACCTGCCTGTAAAAAGCAGCCAGCTATATGTCAGTGGTAATTGTAAAGTTGTTTGTTCCTGTCGAATGTGTTCCAAGTACCTCAGCAAATCACCCAATAGTGTTGAATGGAAATGAAAAAAAAGCCATGCAGTAATTCCACGATCAGCAGATGATTGGGGGCATACGTTGCCGCCTGCCAACAGACATGAGGCCGAGCTGCCAAATCACCCTTAAAAGGAAGCCTGAGCACAGGGGCTTATCTCAATGTGTTGGTCTTTCTTTGCTCCAGCACGTTTCACCATATGTACACAGAGGCAGGGGCACGATCTCATACGTCTTTCTTTGTCTGTGTTTGTCTTGCTGTCTTTATTGTGCTCTGTGTGCTCTCTCTCTCCGTCTCTCTCTCTCTGTCTCCTCTCTGTTTCATTGCTGCTTCAGCCCTTTGCTCCTCGGTTACCCTACATTTCTATTGTGCTCCCATAACAGGGTTGTCATCTCCTAACAAATCACCTCTTGTTCTTGGCAATTTCAAGATGACACGTTGACTCTTAAAATGTTATGATTAGCCAACATTGTTTGAGCTTTCCTTTGAGTAAAGCTGCTTAGGGGCAGCAGATAAAACCACAGCGTATATTTATCTGCTACATTTCAATCCTTTGTATTGTGACAGCAGAGATGATAGGAGGAGAAGAGGGCAAGGTGATCCTATCCCGCTGTATTCATTTGAAGTTAACCTGTGGTTTTGTTTGTTGGATGGGAATGAAAAGCTGTACGGTGAACTGGGCAAAGGCACCACCAGCCCAACCTCTTAATCAAACAAAACGATGTTAAATTATACTATGTGCCAGGGTTAATTTAGCTTTGGTGTTAAATCAGAGACTGTTTCCCATTAAAGTACTAAAAAAGCATACTGCTGAGTTCAGTGGAGTTGTCATAGGGAGGATTTTGAATGAATCAGACTGTAAGTTGTGCTTGCATCAGCTTGAAGCTCCATATCTCGTTTGAAATGATATCAAACTCTTGAGACACCTCAGGCCTATTGCGAAGCTTGGAAAGTCAATGCAGATCTGAGAAGGTTCTTTTTAGACATTGGCCGCTCTTTGTACCCGCTGAGTGTTCGCTTGCTTACAGGTTTATTGAAAAACCATGTCGTCTTTGTCCTTCCCAGCGGCTTGGTGGGAATTGGACCATGGGTATTCCTTTTTTTGGGCCTTACTTACTCTGATTTTCCTTTAAATACATTTCAATCCAATTTTGAGTTTTAAAAAATCCTTTTTCTAACATGTTACCTTTACGTTGAAATGATGTGAGATAAATGAGGCTATTCTGAAATGTATCACTTACTTTGTGAATATTCATGGAGGGGTATTTAACTTGCTATTTCTATTGTGCACTCAAACTAAAATATTACGTCAAAACAATGCAACAAGCTGTTTATTTTAAGTCACAAAATACAATTTCCCATTTCTCAGCTCACGGTACAGCAGAGCGTTGCAGTTTTTGTGAATTTATGCTACAAAACCACTGATCTAGGTTTAGAGCAAAAAAAATAACATAAGTTGTGTAAAAAAAAATTGATATGCAAACCAGGAGCCATGGAAGTTATGTAAAAAAAAAAGTAACTCACGTAAAAAGTTGTTTAATTTTGTTTTCACATGGGACTATAGACTGTTTTTGAAGGGAGACAATGCGACAACTCCAGGAGTCTTTTTTAGCATCAATCAAAATACCAACAGTTTGTATATAACAATAATTTAACAAAGTAATCTAGGAATGTATGCTTGCACATGTTTAGTTAGCCAGCTTAACTTCTTGCTGGATGAGGTCATGTTGCTGTTGAGACAGATTTGACTTTGTTAAACAGATACACACTTTACACAGCAATCGTCCAGATGTGTGGAGGTGTAAAAGTAAGTCATGGTTTAACTTCTCTTTCTAGCTCTCTCTCTTTTTTCCACTAAACAGCTGCTGATAGGAAAAGTTTAATGACCATCGCTGGGAAACAGACAATAAACTTGACGTATCCATTCATTTTCATTAAGACTACTTATCAAGAAATAACAAAAAAAGTAGTTATTGTTATATCCCTGCACACCCTGTCCAACTAATACAGAACCTGTCGCCAAGATGGAAAGGGCACAAGTTACCTGGAGTCACACAGGAGGAATACTGTCTGGCTCTGCACATTTGGTTCAAAAATAGCAGCCCTTAGTCATCCGAGCTATCTGTTTGTAAATACTAGATGCATAAGGGTCTGTCAGACTCAGCACATTTCACATTTTTTTTTCTTTTTTGGCACCTCTTGTGTGTCCTGGTTACGCTGTCTCTTTTGATGATTCCTCAAAAATTCTAGTGACTTATGTGTGAGATGAGGCTGTGTATAAGTGTGGGAATGAGATGAATGAGGAAGCAGCTTGTGCTGTCTTCATAAAAAGTGCACTCCAAGCATTCAAGAAAGGACTTTTTATGCATGTTTTTTTTTCAGTGCTTAGTTTATTTCAAACACGCAGGTCTTTGCTTTGAGTTTCTGAAAAGCTCATGTTTGATGTCTGAGGTCGCATTTGCATTAGATGGGAGCAGTGGGCATTTTTCTAGTTTTAGGTGGACAAGAAGAAGTTGTATGCCAGTTGGTCCTGATTTGCCTATTCACTGCCCCAACACAACTTTTAGAAGACCCCCTTTTCTTTGTTTGTATCTGCAGAATTGAAGTTGTGAAAGTAGTCTTATAGCTAGCTGAAATTGGAAGGTTTCATGAGAGCTGCTAATGAGCCACTTGGCTTTTAGCTTTTAGTCAAAGTACACTCTGACACAAGTAGATCAGAGTGCAATGAAAAGAGCACGCAATAATGAAGTGGTTATAGACTGAGGGGCATTTTATCTTTGAGGCTTTGCTCCCTGACACTGTGACACTTTGGAATTTTGCACACATAATTACTCACTTAGACATGCAAAACTATAACTAGGGTTGGGTTTCGAGAACCATTTCTCAATTGGAACTGGTTTTAAATTTACAGGAAGTCGAGGTTTGTTGGAAAACAGGACTCCGGTTATTGATCCCCAAAGGACAACAAGGTGTACTTTAGATCGGCTGAAGGTGTGGATATAGTCCAGAATGGAAGCAAGCAGCAGGTGCTTACAGTTTCTCCAACATGTGGATGTGGAAATTATAAAATGGGCCTTATCTTCACAAACAACTTCAATAATACAGTTCAAGGAAATTGTTGGGGAAAATTATTTCCTGGAAAGGAAAGAAATCAGCTGAACTGCAGCGTTGTGCCAAGAAAGAATGCCAAGTCATATTGCCTCAAAATCAGTGAATGCTAGTGCGTCCAATTCAAGCAAAAACAAGTGTAAATGAGAAAACATTCAATGTGTGCATGGCAAGATAGAGAATGTTTGTATTTTGTCTTTTTTACTAGAGAGACATTCAGGACAATTGATTAGAATTGGAAGTGATGAATAAGATATCAGTCAAAATCAGAACTGAAATCTAAAGGATTTGCCAAAGAGCTTAAGCAGAGGTCTCAGGTTCAGGTAAATGCATGCAAAAACGTGATGAATTCCACCATTTTGCATTGGACAGAGTTTTCAAGTGTCTTTAGTTTGCATGCATGTGCACACACTTGTGTATTTGTTTGTGTGTTTTCCTGTTTTACGTGTGTGCATGCTCCCAGAGGGGAAACAGGCTGTATGGGGTGTTATCTGCTTCTGCAGAGGGTGACAGCTAATCACCAACCCTGACAAACACTGGGGGAGAGGGGAGGGAAGAGAGAGGGGGAGATGACAAACGAGAGAGAGAGTGGGGGGGGAGAGAGCGAGAGAGAGAAAGGAGATGGCGCTGGGCAGGCGGATTGGCATTTGAATTCCACTGAGTAACCACAGAGTGCTTCGGATCCTGTCATCACAGCCTCTGTATGAGTTCGGACCTGAGCTGGACAACCGCGCAGCCTCCCACCTGGCCCACTGACAACTAATAAACCCCCATCAGTATAGGTACACAACGAGATAGGAGGCCGCTGAGAAAACATTGCGACAATTCTTGATGAGTTGAATAAATCTGTGTGTTTGCAGAGTCTGTCAACAGCGGCTTTGATCTCCTACCTGCTGCTCGTAAATTCCCAGCCTCATGGAGAAATATCTGCCGAAGGGTTCACTGGCTGTCTTTATTGCTCAGGATGGCACCTTTCAAGTAGTACCTTGTCAGGTATAAAGACATCAGCACTTACAGTATTCGCTAACTGTGCCATTAATCGTACCCAAAGTCTATGCTAAATGCATTTGTAGACGGTTTGCCTTGCAGATGGGCTGATGCATGCTGAGATAGTGTGAGCTGCCGGTGTCGCCTGTTGACACAGAGATCAGAGGGCTGTGAGAGATGGAGAGATGCTGTCGTGAGATGGCGGCAGGCAGGCTGCACGGGGAGAGAGGAGGAGAGACGAGACAAGACGAGGCTCCACTCTGGTTTTCAAGGAAGAATTTCAGGTCGATGCATTCCCCTTAGCTGTTGTCATTTGTCGGCACAGATACCTACTTTATTAAACAGAGTACGCCGTAGAAATGAAAAACAAAAATATGCCAGTAGAGTATCTGGTCTTTTGACATTTTAATGACAGCTCAGTTTGATTAGCAATACTACGGCTGAAATATTCATCTTTCCCTGGTGGTCCAGTGGCTTTTGGTCTCCATGTGGCTTCCGGACTCCCTGCCGGAGCCTCAGTGGGTGGCTTTATTCGGACCAACTGGCGTCTGTCTGGGTAGCTGTGATGGGTGTCACGCTGGGGGCCTCTATACGGGGAGACCCTCATCTGCTCACAGTGTCATACCTCTCACCACTTTGCTCTCTCTATCTGACCCTGTCACCGATGCAGAGAGTGACAGATTCAGGCGGGGAGAAAGCGCACGAGAGACAGAGAGTGGGTGGCATATCCTTTTAGATACAGGCATAGCTGAAATCCTCGCTAAATAAAATCAAAGATAGCTGTCAGATGCTTTTACCGAGCACACTCCTTCAGAGCACGCAAATGGCACTATCAGTGAAGAAGTCAAAGGTCCACAGCTACTCGAGAATTGAGGTTGTCATTCATGTCTTTAAGCATACAGTTTAAGTGCCAGCAGTCTGTTTAACAGGCATAGCTTACAATAAAACCTAATACGGTAGTGATTCCATAAGCAATTATATATCTTTCTAGTGTTGTTTCTCAGGTTGATATTTACCTCACGGTGGCTGTAAATGGACAGCACTGTGTTTATGTATCTTATCCACAGATGGCCTGTGGTGGTCCGGCGTGGGTGACCGCATCTGTGTTGGAGTGTGCGCGCATCTACATCTGTGTACTTGTGTTGTGTCGGGTGCTAATGACAGTTGGCATTTGGCCACTATCAGTGGATCGTTAATTAGTATTGAGAGGTTTGGGGGAGAAGCACAGATTCCCCTCTATCTCACAAACAGATGTGTGTTTGATCTGCGAACCCAGCCTGCACACACACACTTGCATACACACTGTCCATCAATAGCAACTCTCTGACATATGGAAATGTCTATAAGCAAGTCCTTCTTAGCATACTGATATCGACAACAATAGATCTAACCGCAGAAAAACATCAGCAAAAAAACATGGATCATGGTGAAGTCTGTTGAGAGCCTGCCAAAGAAAATCATAAAGACATAAATGACAATAACAAATCAACAACAAAAAGATAAGCAGAGATGCACTATTAGCACCGTAGGAACTCACTGATAAGTACCCAGTATTCTTTTGTATATTCTAATTTAATTTGTTTTTCTCATAGGTTTGTTATAGGTTTTTACATTCAGATCCGTATTCACACAAACAAAAACAAAACAATGAAAATGTAAAAACTAAGATGTCGTTGATAAATAGAGAACAAATGTTCCAGTAATCTCTGAAACAGCTTCAGAGCAACAACTGCAGAAGGACTTCACTTTTTTTTTTGTGTTATTTTTTAATAAACACAAAAAACTTCAGCAAAAAACCATGGATCATGGTGACGTCTGCCAAAGAGAAATCCTAAAGACATAAATGACGATAACAAATCAATAAGAAAAAAATAAGCAGAGATGCACTATTGGCAGCATAAGAACTCACTTAAGTTCCCATTATTTTTGTTTATAATCAATATAATATTTTTTCCCATAGGTTTTACATTCAGATCCCTATTCACACAAACAAAAACAAATCAGTGAAAATGTCAAAACTAACGACTTCACTGGTGAAAGAAGTAGTGAAAATAATTTGTGTTTATTTTTTAATAAACACAAAAAACATGAATCCTGATGACGTCTGCCAAATAAATATAAAGTCATAAATGACAATAACAAAAAAGAAAGGCAGAGATGCACTATTAGCAGCACAGGAACTCAGTGATAAATACCCGTTAGTTTTTTTAAAATATTGTAAAGTAAAATCTTTCCCTTAAAGATTTGTTGTAGGTTTTACATTCAGATCCGTTTTCGCAGTGAAAATGTCCAAACTGAGATGTCGTCGATAAATGGAGGACAAATGAGCAGGTTTGGTCCCAGTAATCTGTGAACACCTTATATCAGAGCAGAAAAATTAAACAACTGCAGAAGGACTTCACTGCTGAAAGAAGATAAGTAATGAAAATAATTTGTGTTTATTTTTTAAAGCCAACCTTTAACAAACCTCTACAAAGTCACAGACACTGGAGTAAAACATTATTATAGCTCTCACTAATGTCAGAGCCTTTGTCTATTCAGTTAATTGTAGCATAGTTGTCCTGATGGAATTGCTCTGTGACCTTTAGTATTTTTATTTCCTCAGCCCTTATATTTGCTAAGTGATGGTATTCTGGCTGATTAGCGCACCCCCGTCCGCCCAGACACACACACGCACACACACACTATTACAAAACACAATGTATTCACTCCCAGAACCCCACTCCCATTGTTCTGCTTTATAACACTGGGAAAGGAGCATCAGTCAAGTATATTAGCTGGATCCTATTACTGTCACCAGATTGCCTCTCTGAGCCATCTTAAAGAGCCCCCAGACAAAACTTCCTGTCATGTTAATCCAAGCTTTAATAAATAGAGGGATGTGTAACCATATTCAAATAGGGGCTTCCGTATTTATGCTGACAAAGAGAGACGGGCTATCATGAAATGACAGATGAAAGTGTTTTGCATGAAAAGGAGGAGAGAAAAAAAGTTTTTATCGGTGCTCATTCTCTCCCATTCTGGGGAGAAATGTCAAATTATTGAATGGCCTTTAAAAAAAGCTTAAGCCTAATCTAAGTAAAACACTGCAGGTATTAGGGACGGTGGCCATTGTGAGTGAAATGAATGCTATTCAACTCAAGCTAGCAGCTCATTTTATCCCCCTTGTTCACCTATTGATATCAAAGTACATAATACACACCTTGTCTCCTGAGAGAGATTTATGTTCATCGGACCCGTGAACATTAGAGCATGCTGCCGTTGAGCCTTTTCGCTGATTCATGAATACAGAAAGTGTGTTATAACGTTTTATTTTCAAGATGGTTATTCAAAGGCATCTTTGGCTGTGTCGTTAAGTTCAAGCTCAGGCAGTCGCTGGGGTGCAGCAGTTGCCCTTTGAATTCCTGATTATTCTCATCACCAAAAAAAGAAATCGACCTCCCTAATTCAAGGCCATCTCTTAAACTCACGCGTGGGAAAAGAGCAAAGACACGACTGCTATCACAGAGAATGACATGCTCTCTCTCAGACTAGGCTCATTTTCTAAATAGTCCTGCCTTGAGTCTGATGGGAAATAATTTCAGTTAAACCAGAATGTCTGTGTGCAGAGACTTCACATTTCATTAATAAGCTTATTTAATCCAAACATGTTTGTTTGCTCTCTCGACGTTGTGTGACTGAAGTGTTCCACGTTTTGCTGAGGCTGCATGTGTTTCCCCATCGCCGAGGCACGTGCAGCATTATTAACAGGCATCTGCTCAGAATCACTGGTTATGATGGAGCTTTCCATTATAAAAACCATATCACAAACATATTTTTTGCAGTCTGAAAATCAACTGAACAGCAGCATGTAGTTAAGACTCTATCTCAACAAAACAAACCCTGATTACCATTAGCATACTGCTAATATAACTATATATATATACTTCTACCAAATATCGTACTTTTTACTCCACAACATATTGACAGCTGTAGTTACTTTTCAGATCAAGATTTAACACAAAAACCATGATCGATTTAAAGTGATAAGACTTTTTTTATATATTAAAATGAGCCCAACCTTGAGACAATGTAAATGCTGCTTTCATTAATGCATCAGTAATAATAGTCCAATTATATATTTGCAGTATATGTCAGTAACAGTCTCAGTGCATCTATTCTGCATAAAAAGTACTTTTACTTATGATATTTTAAGTACATTTTAAAGCTAATACTATTGTACTTTTACTTAAGTTAGTTTTGGATGCAGGATTTTACATGTATTAGTACTTTTACTTAAGTAAGGGATCTAAAAAAAATTTCAACCACTGATTTCAAGGCATGGTCTGATTCTTATCCCAGCATAGGACTCACAGTTTGGTACATATTCAGTGAATAAATAAATAAAATCTTTTAATCGAGTATCTCTCCGTTGCTGTTGTAGCTGATTGGGAAGCTGCAGACGGCTCTTCTGGGTCGAGCGTTTCATTTGTACCCGCCACAGTGTGACTCACACGCCAATTCGCTTATGCTAACCCCAGTAAATGTTGCTAACAGTGTACGGCTAAAAGTTTCTTGCCATGACTCACTGTGAACTTTGCATCACGTGCATCAATCTAAATGCTGTGTATTCTGCAAGAACCAAACCGTGCCCCCGATCTGTGATGGTTCAGCATGAGTCCTAGAACCATGACGGTCCTACTTAATATGTACTTTCACCTGGCACGATGCAGACGACAATCTCAAGACAATATTTAGCTCACACACAATGCTTACTTTCTGCATGCAGGTTTTGACAAGACTTAAAAGCTGAAAGGCTTATAAACACCTCGCCATATGTCAAGCAAGCAGGTAGCAACAATTAAACATGTTTATGATAGATTTTAATGGGTCAGCTGCTTTATGCTTCAAAATGATTGGCATGTGTATTTTTAGCAATAGAAACAAAGAAAGCATCACCAAAGATGAATTTATCTTGAATATTTCTATTCCAAAAAAACAAATGTATATTAACATAAACCAGATATGTTATATGTTAATTATTAGAATTGAAAGACCTTATTGTATATTAAATGTGCAGTGTACCTCACCCTGCCTTGGCTATTCCAGTGTAATCCTTTTTGTCCTTTTCACACGTTCAACTCATTTGCCCATTTAAACAAACCTCTTCCCAGACATCCCTCTCACCCCCGACACCATGTTTTCACACAGTCTGCCCAAACATCTCATAGTATCCTCTGACCCTTTTCTGTCCTCCAGTCAGAGCCGCTCGCAGCTATATTTACATTAGCAAAGAGGAGGGAAGAAGGGGCGGATGATGTAAAATGTGTTTGATGTATGTGTGTGTGTGTACTAAAAGAGAAATCTGATTGGCTTACTGGCAGGAAAGACATCATTTTAAATAAGTCCTCAATGTTAAACTGTTTGCTCTAGGGCTTAGGGATTGCTCACCTCTCCAAATACTATTTTAGCTTGAAAGCACAATATTTCCCAGCCTGAGCTTTCACATGGGAGAATGAGGGAGGGCCCTGGTGCAGCAGTTTCATGGAGGTGGCTTGCAGGCATACTCCATTCTGACAGAATGAGGAGGCACTCTGCAAGAGTGTGGCGGAGAGGAAAGGGGCCCTATTAATAAAATGACTCCATAATGGGTAGTTCCCTGCAGCTTGGCAAAGGAAGACAGGCGGATTGATGGACGAGGCCAAGGCCTACTTCCTCAAGCATACTGAGCTCAACTGTGTGGACATGCCTCTGTGAGGCCAAACGGAGGGCCTGACCCCGCAACATACTGGAGTCCATTCATATAGGAAGGAAGAACCTTATAAATGCTTTTCTGTTTTGTGTATCAGGGTCAAAGTGGCAGTTTTAAACTAGCAGTATATCACATTTAAGCCTGGCGGTAAAGCGGTCTTTGGATGGTGGTTATACTTGGCTTTTCTATTTCAGATGATGCATTCTGTAACACAGATGGCTTATTTGGAGGATGAAAACCGGCAGAATTGACCTTAATTGTGATCATACCTCAAAGTAAGAAACCAATAAGGTAAACAAGACTCCCTGGGCGATGGTGTCACATTTGTGTAAGGCCTAATCTGCATTACTTAAAGCAGATATAAACCAGAAATGCGGGTTGTTTGCAGTAAAACTGTGAATAATAGGATTCTTTTTTTGAACCGTCTTGTTGTTTTGAGGCTGGCTCGGGCAGGACTGGAGATGTGCTAATAAAATATCGCTTTGCCACAACAGTGTTACGCTCTGCCCTAACAATACAGCAGCCTCCTGAAGGCATCACTCCATCATCCTTTCATTACATTTCTTTGTAACAGTACATTGATTAGAGTGGCCTCAGCATGACTGCCTTTTTAATTGTGTATTTGCTGATCTGAAAGCTGCACCGAGCGCCGTGGTAGGGTCTGTACTAACCATTTCAACAATGCTCTGAGGCATTCTTTGACACACAAAGTTCATTGTTAGAATATACATCAGCTTGTATCACCATAGCGACCTCCTTGGATGCTGAGCAGGGGACCTCATAAATATGTAATCCTGACAGATTTGAGGAATTGTCTTCCTCAAGTGTTCCTCTCAAGCCATTTTGTTAATGTCAACATGAAGGAAAGTTACTGGAATAAGTGTTGACATTTCAGCCCATGGTGTATATCATTAATAATTACATACACAAGAATTTCTGTCAGATGACGGCTGAAAAACACTTGAATCACGTTTTTCTGTCGCTCTCATTTTTCGGTAATTAGTTATAAAAAATAGATGAATTGTGGACGTGAACCCTCAGAGCTCATTGCCCCTGTGTTGCCGTACAGTGGGCTCCATTGATCGTGTCATCATATACAATGTGCTATATGACAGTTAGGATTTTCAGTCATTCCTCAAATATGTGATTGTCCATTGGTAATTAAAATTGCTGGGGCATCCTTAGAATTCCTGTTGTTTCTCTCTATCTCTCATCTCTTTGCTATAAACCTCATCACATGGGGCCGAACTGTTCTTATTTTGCTTGTCCCTTAAGTCATTTTTTAGCATCCACAAATTGTTTGACTAATGCATGGAACACATACTTATAATATTAAAAAATGCATGAAAAACAAGAAAAAAAATAGGTCGTTATATATTATAGATTATATTTGTTTTAGCTGTTCTTCAATTTTCTTGTAACTACTTTAATGATGCTCATTTTATTTTAAAGTAATTGCACTTTTTCAATTTTTTTTAGCGGCATGTCTCCATTTATGGTGCATGTGCAAGTATTTGCACATGGCACAACACTTATTATATTTAGTGTGTGTATATAGATAGTGTTTTGGGGGTATTAATAAGCTTTTAGACAAATATGATCAAGTTTGATTCATTATACATCAATCCTGAGTAAGAGCAGATTTGGCTGGCTAAGGACTTCTGGTGTATCTGGAGTTGACTTCTCTTACTTTTATTTGATCTTAACAGGAAATTAAGACAGGAAATCTAAGAAAAAATTCAGAGACAGTTGCTGCATGAGGTCCATAGTTTTTAAATCAGTATGCAAATTGTCTTCAGTAGAAAAATATTAATTGCAAATCAGGTGATGAACCCTGTTTTGTTTTGCAAGAAAAACTGTAAAACATATTTACTGGAAGATAAATAAAGAGAAATAGGGTAGACGGAGCGGACTGAAGATAAGCTCGTCACCCTACATCACTGTGCGCTTTTCTGTCTGTCTATGTGTGTGTGTGTGTGTGTTACGTTTGCACTCTAGCCGTTCATTTCTATCACTTTTGCTGAGGGTTGCCACTCATCCATTATTCGTTTTGGGAAAGAGAGGGGTTGTGTTCCAGATTAAACATCGCTGGCTCCTCTCTTCTGAGGACCTGAAAAATCGCTCGTCCATCTAGGCTCCCGTTTAAGAACAGTGTCCCTTTTGCCCCCTTGTGTAATTGCAAGAGCTTATAGGGAGCTAAAATTTTGCCCTCTGCTCCTCGTTAAACCACCACTTGTAAAAGCGCTCAAGCGTGGATGCAGCACATTGCAGCTCAACGTTCCCAGACAATGATATAGATTTCCTCTACAAAAGAACAATTGAAAGGGTTGTCACAAATTTGTCCATTGTCACTGGGTCGCTATCATTTCTCTGTTAATTGCCATCATTGTAATAGAATATTAGATGCTCTGCACTGCAGAGGGAGTGTTGATGAAGGGGTGGTGCCAGCTGGGTTTTCTCCTTGACCGTGACCCATATCTCTCATAATGGTAATGATGATAATAATAATGTGATACTTCATTGATCCCTGTAGGGTTTTTTTTACCCCCTTTACCCCTCCACTGTGAGGCTGTGGTGCAGGTTCAGCTCCAGACTACTGCCCTCAAGAAGCCAGGGATTCAGTCTCCTTCTCAGAGACACTTAAGGAAAACGGATGCTTGCCAACAAGGGGGCTTAAAACTGGGTGCTCCAGTTAAACAGTGGTCTCTGCACTCAATATGTGATTTTACTGGGTACATCGAGACAGAAGTGGTTCAAAGTGCTTCTGTATTTATTGTGACTCTTGAGGTTTGGCTTGTGCCAGTGGAAAATCTTATTTATCTGATGCCCCCAGCAATATCGTGGTGTATTTATTATTATAGATAGATACTTTATTAATACCCGTAAGGCGAATTGTTGATTATTTCTATTATTTACTGTTATTGATATTATTATTATTTAAAAAGCCAAAGAGCTTTAGATTTTTCCAGTTTATCCATCTAATCTGTTTTGTCATTTTTAAATATGTGCAGTCATTTTTGCGATGGAGAAGAAGAGAGTTCTCCTACTGCATGTTTTGTGTGCGTTGGTCTATATACATATTTGGTAATGGCTGCTGGCTGAATCTAAGACAATTTACATCCGTCTATCTTTTAATATCTTTTCTATATCTGTCTAATAAGCCTTTTAATGGGACAATGTAATGAACATACGCTCAATCAGCATGAGTAATTCTGCTCCTTCATTTTTGGTGTAATTGTCAAGTGGGAGTCTGTCTGTGCACTGTGGTGGAAGTCAATGGTGTCGGCCACCAGGACAGAAATGCAAATTT